>BLSH010222529.1:205454-265945 GCA_018402905.1 Glandirana rugosa | reverse complement strand
GAAAGAACACGTCTCGTGAACATGCGTTCAACACGTTATCTACCGTTGCACAGGAGTTGGGAGACGAGGTCACAGAGGTCAGACAATGGGTTTACCAATCACAGACGAAATTCAACGCGATACAGGACAACATCCCGAAATAGTTGGGACGATCGTCTAGAAAGGTTCAGGAGAAATGTATCTTTGTATCTTTTCACTGCCGTCTTTTTCTGACTCATCAGGTAGCTCAGACGGGGAAAAATAAATAAATAAATAACAGACTGATATCTAAATACAAATAGGGTTCGTACAAACTTCGGTAAATGCCAACTGACAGAGTGTTGGAGACAACCATCAAATAAGGTTAGTAGTTGGTGGGAAAGTCATTTTATTATGAAAGATTCTAATCAAAACTTGAAGGGGGGTCAATCAAACTCCAGTACAGGGACACAAGAACTAAAACCAAAGTATAACTTTTCTGACGGGACGACTTGGAATAAGTGGGGGAACTACATAAATTTCCAAAGTTAGTACAGAGGGGAGAGGGAAGAAAGGAGGTCTGACATGTATAATTCAAGGACTTCAGCGAGAACTATACAAAATAGGGGGTCTGGAAAGTGGTAAAAACAATGGGCAGAGACTTGAGCAAGATAGAATAGTTATAACTGAAAGGGTGGTTGATGATTGGAATAAACTACCAACAGAGGTTGTGAGACAGTCAACCGTAAATGGCTTCAAACATGCTTGGGATAAACATAAATCTATAGTCAGACAATAAATAAATAAATAAAAAGGGGCAGACTCGATGGACTACTCAGTCTTTTTCTGCCGTCACTTTTCTATGTTTCTATGTAAAGAGGACTTGGAAAGATCTGCTAGCAGGGTTGATAAAGCCCTACAACAGGACATAGCGCAACTTAAAGCAGACACTAACCATTTGGGTAACAGACTGGAGACACTGGAGCAGAGGGTTGAGGACACGTTGCCATCTATTGCACAACTTGCGTACAAGTGCTCTGCACAAGAAAGGAGTATTGACGCCTTGATAAATCAACTAGACGACTACGAAAATCGTAGCCACCGCTCCAACATTCGCATAAAAGGACTCCCTGAAGCTACAGCAGCCAATTGATATTGTCCCCACACTCCAGAGCATCTTTAAAGAAATCCTAGAGGTACCTCTTGATATGCGCATTGAAATAGACAGGGCCCACAGAGCCCTCAGACTGCCTTCTCAAGATGTGGACAACCTGCAAGACATTATTTGTAAACTGCACAAATACACAGTAAAGGAACAAATAATGCAGCGCATGCGCCAACGTCCCTTTTTTGATTTCGACGGCGCTTACCTTTCTTTCTATCAAGACCTGTCGCAACGCACATTAATGCAACGCAGGGTGGTGTGCCCCTCCTGGCAGCTATGAAAACAACAGGCGTCACGCACAGATGGGGCTTTCCCTTCAACCTGCAAGCAGAAAGGAATGGCAAGACAGCCATCCTGTATACCAAAGATGACCTCCCCCATTTTCTTTCCCAACTGGGACTGGGTCCAGTGGACTTCCGGGATTGGCGTGTCACCACAGACATCACGCCAGTACCAACTGCCCAACCCTGGCTACCCACTAGACCTAAAAGGAGATCCAGAGGAAAGAAATGCTTATCCCATGACACCTCCCCTCACTCGGAGACTGGGGTGCCTGAAGTCCAATAAGCACACGTGCTATCTCATGAGGCCTAAATGTCTACAATTATGTACTCTTGAGTTACAACAGAGGATTGTGCACATCTGGAGCTAAGCTCCCTGTTTCTGTTACTTAGTGCTTCAAAGAGTGCACTTTGATGCTAACTAGAGACAAGGGCCTCAAATATAGATGTGATTCCAGTGGATGTATTTGCTGATTACATTTCCCCGGAACATTTAATCCTACTTGTCAGTGAGGAGCTGACACAAATATGTAATTCATGTTTAGTCTCGTTCCCCCCTTAGGAAAGCCTTACAAAGACACTGGCACCATTTTGGGCACCGTGCTCCAGAGCAGGGGCTCCCCCTCTAAGGGAGGGTCACTGGTCTGGGGTATGCAGATGACCCAGACCCCAGGGGCTCCTGGTGCCATGCTCGGTGGCTTCCTCCATCGAGCATTGTTCATGTTTATCATTTACTTACTGTTTGCCTTACCCTTCCCTCCCCACCCTCCCTCTATTGTTGTGTTTGACACCTTATGTCTTATTTCTAGGCCAGGGTTCTCCAACTGTTCACACGAGGTCTGGTCCCCTCTCAGAAATCGCCTGGACCCCTGCCTGAGGTCGCACCATGGCAACGATTAAGGTAGTGCCTTATAGTGTTCGAGGTCTCTGTTCTCCGCACAAACGTAACAGACTGTGGCTTGAATTAAAACGCCTAGGGGCACAGGTGGTTTTTCTACAGGAAACAGACTTTACAGAAATGTCCATTCCTAAGCTCCCCACCCATGTCTTCCCTCAGTGGTTCTTGCGCAACTCTCCTGGACATAAGTCCAGGGGCGTTGCCATCACAATCCACAAGACTTGCCCATTTGTGGTCACCAGCCACATGGTGGATGCGCATGGGAGGCATGTGTTCCTGAAGGGCACGATAGCAGGTCAGATGTACACATTCGGCACACTATATGCCCCCTAACTTTCACCAATTCACTTTCATTGACTACACTTTTGATACTTGGGGGTGACTTTAATGTCAGTCCGACCCTACTTTAGATACTTCAATGGGACACTCAACACACTCATATGCTTTCATACGCCACTTCCGTAAATCCCTGCAATCCCACGCTTTAGTTGACTGCTGGCGAGTCCTTCATGCCTCAGAGAAAGGCTTTAGCTATTACTACAGTGTACATGGAGTTTATAATGGCATTGATCTCCTCTTGGTCGACCAAGATTCTCTTGACCTGCTTGAGGATTGCACCATCAAGCAGATCACCATATCTGATCACACACCAACTACACTCACAATTACCTTGCCCACTAGATCTAACAGAGCCTGGTCCTGGAGGCTAAATGAGAATGTACTAGATGATCCGAGGGTAGAGTTGAGCGGACACCTGGATGTTCGGGTTCATCTGGTTCGGCCGAACTTTGCAGAAAAGTTCGGGTTCAGTACCAAACTTGACCCGAACTTGACCCTGGACCCCAAACCCCATTGAAGTCAATGGTGACCCAAACTTTTGGGCACAAAAATGGCTGTAAAAAAGTCCTGGAAAGGGCTAGAGGGCTGCAAAAGGAAGCAAAATGGGGCTAAGAGTAGGACAAGTGCCCTGCAAACAAATGTGGATAGGGAAATAACTTAAAATCACATAAAAAAAATAAAAATGGGAGGAGGAGGTGGATGTGGAGTAGGAACCTAGAGGTTGACTAGGCCGTGACCGTGGCAGTGTAGGTGGAAGTGGCGGTGCAGGAGGAGGAGGTAGCCAACACTGTTTTTTGTTTGTTTGGTTTTTTTTTTCTAATTGGGGTAGCCCCCAAAATATTGAGACATATTAAAAAAAAATAAGTATACCAATGGCTGTGTGAGGCCGGTCTAAATGGCTATTCTGCACAATGTACAGGCGAGTCTTGTGGGATCCATGCCTGGCTAATTTTAATAAATGTTAGCTTGTCCACGTTGGCTGTGCAAAGGCGGCTACGCTTGTCTGTGATAACGCCCCCTGCCGTGCTAAACACACGTTCAGACAATACACTGGCTGCAGGGCAGGCCAGCACCTCCAAGGCATAAAGGGCAAGCTCAGGCCATGTGCCCAATTTGGAGACCCAGAAGTTGAATGGGGCAAACCCATCAGTCAGTACATGTAGGCGTATGCACACATACTGTCCCACCATGTTGCTGAAATGCTGCCTCCTGCTAAGACGTTGCCTATCAGTTGGTGGTGCTGTTTGTTGTGGTGTGCTGCTGACAAAGCTTTTCCACATTTCAGCTATGCTAACCCTGCCTTCTGAGGTGCTGGCGGTGCCACAGCTGCGTTGGTGACCTCTTCCTCCTCCTCTGCCTTTGCCTTGTGCTTTCACTGAGCCCCCTGTGTGTTAGAGAATACCCTGCAAAAGGTACAGTTTGGGACTATTTGAACCCCCCCTCGAGTCCACGTGTGTTCAAGTGCGCGTGCACGCGCCCGCACCGGAAACGGCACCAAACAGCTCTATTTCAGCCCAGCAGACCCTACAGCAAGTGCTGTCTGATCTACAGCATGTAGCGTGTGTTCCTGTGCAACATGTACTCCGATTCTCTGTTCCTGTGACCCGGCTTGCCTGACTTTGCTGATTTCTGCCTGCACCGACCCATGGACTGTTTACAACCACTCTCTTGCCTTCCCTCCTGTACTTTGCCTGCCCGCCCGTGGACGACCCTGCCTGAACCCGACCATCCATCTGCCTGCTCCTCTTGTACCGCACCGCCAGCTTGTTTCACGATCCGGCCTGTACGACCATTCTTCAAGTGCACGAGTGCACCAGTGGACTTCTACCAACACCAGTGACCCAGTCCAACCCTCCTGCCATCCTGCACTCCCGAGCCACCTGTCTACTCTACCAGGGGTTCCCGAGTCAGGATAGTAAGGGTGGTTACCTACTGCATAAGTCAGACTCATCCACCAGGTATGTGGCAGTATCAGACAGCCATGCCTGAGTTTGCACAAGAGTCCTCCCTTACGAAGGAACTGTGTGAGCAGATGACCAGTCTTGCCCAAGCGGTGAGGGATCTGCACTCTGGCTACCTCCAGCTGGAGGACCAAGTCTGGGAGCTCCCCCAGCACGCCTTCATCACAGCACCCATGGAGCCAGAAGTACCTCTGCCTGAACGGTTTTCAGGGGACTGTAAGAAATTTCGGGCATTTCGCATTTCATGTGAACTGTTGTTCTCCCTGCAGCCCAGTATTTTCTCTCAGGAGAGCACCAAGGTGGGATTGGTGATCTCACTCCTCCAGGGTGAGCCACAGGCCTGGGCTCACAGCCTACTAGAGCACTCGGCTCCCAAGACCACCAGCCTTGCCCGGTTCTTCCAGGCTATGACCAGACTTTATGAGGACCCGCATCTAGCCGCCTCTGCTGAGGCTGCCCTCCATGCACTCCAGCAAGGCCACCATCCCGCTGAGGACTATGTGGCGGAGTTCCGGCACTGGAGTGCTGATACTGCATGGAACGATGCGGCTCTCTTGTTCCAGTTCTGAATTGGACTGTCCGAGCCACTGAAGGATGAATTGGCTCGTGTGGGTGTGCCACCAACTTTGGACACCCTGATCGATTTGGCCATCCAAATTGATTGCCAACTGCGGGAATGTTGTACTGAAAAGTCTGGCACCCCCACGTACTCCTCCTACTCCGAGCACCCTCCTGTACCCTGGTTGGGCGGTCCACGACGCCTAACCCTTCTTCCTGAAGAGCGACAGAGATGATTATTCAATAGAATGTGTCTGTATTGCGGAGGCTCAGGACACTCAGTGCGGACCTGCCCCATCAAGTCAGGCATGACCCCTCCATGCAACCAAGGAGGGATACTGAGCATTCCTGATCCCAAGATGCATGCAGTCCTTACCTTAATCCTGCAGCTGCCCAGGGGGGATGTCTCTGTCTCAGCCATTATAGACTCTGGAGCCTGCGGCTGTTTCATGGACTTGAGCTTTGCCGCATTACACCAGGTACCCCTCAGGCCCAAGACACGCCCAATGACTCTTCGCCTGGCTGACGGGTTGCCCATCAAATCTGGGTCTGTGACTCATGGGACCACCCCCCTCTTGACCAGTACCTGTGAGGGTCATTCTGAACTCCTGCTCTTTGATGCCATAGCGTCCCCACTGGCTCCAGTCATCCTTGGATTGCCCTGGCTCCGAGCACACTGCCCTCACATCGACTGGGTCGCTGGCAGCGTATAATTCAGCTCGACCTACTGTCGGCACCACTGCTTCCAACCTTCTACTGGATCGCTTCTAGCAGCGTCCTGCCCGGACTCTGACCCGGACTCGGAAGTCCGCCTAGGGTCCCTGCTGTATACCATGACTACATCGATGTGTTCAGCAAGAAAGGGGAAGATGTCTTGCCACCACCCCGCCCCTATGACTGCCCCATCGAGCTGCTTCCAGGCACAGAGGTACCATTCGGCAGGATTTATCCACTTTCAGAGAAGGAACTAGAAGCGTTAAGGCCTATCTGGATGAGAATCTCGCTAAAGGATTCATCCGGCCCTCTACTTCACCCGCCGCCGGATTTTCTTTGTGGAGAAAAAGGACAAATCCCTGAGACCCTGCATTGATTATAGAGACCTCAATAAAATCACGGTCAAGAACCAATACCCTCTCTTGCTGCTTCTGGAGTTGTTCCAGCGGCTAGGTTCTGCCACCGTTTTCTCCAAATTGGACCTCTGCAGGGCCTACAACCTCATTCGGATCAGGGAGGGGGATGAATGGAAAACGTCCTTCCGGACCCGGTTTGGCCATTATTAATATTTAGTCATGCCATTCGGACTCTGCAATGCACCAGCTACATTTCAGAATCTCATTAATGATATCTTCTGGGACTTCCTCAATCAGTTTGTGGTGGTGTATTTAGATGACATCCTCATCTTCTCCCCTTCCCTGGAAGAGCACGGAAGTCATGTCAAGAGCCTGCTAAGCCGCCTTCATCTACACGGCCTCTACGCTAAGGTGGAGAAGTGTGTGTTCGAGTGCTCCAACATCTCCTTCCTGGGCTTTATCCTGTCAGTCTCAGGCATTACAATGGACCCTCAGAAGGTCTCCGCCATTGTGAATTGGCCCGCACCTACCGACAAAAATGCAGTGCAGCGTTTTGTTGGCTTTGCCAATTTTTACCGGAAGTTTGTCAAGGGGTTCTCGGCAGTAATCACACCCATCACCCAACTGACGAAGCAGACCTCCCACTTCCACTGGACCGCTGAGGCGCAAGTGGCCTTTCAGCAACTCAAGAAGCTCTTCACCTCTGCTCCAATCCTGAGACACCCTGGCCTGCTTTGCCCTACATCCTGGAGGTGGATACATCAGAGACAGCAGTCGGAGCGGTGCTTTCCCAAAGACAAGGACCAAAAGCTGCACTGCATCCAATTGCCTTTTACTCCCGGAAACTGACACCCCCAGAACGCAACTATGATGTGGGGGATAGAGAGCTTCTCGCCATAAAATTTGCTCTCCAAGAATGGCGGTACCTGCTGGAGGGGGGCGGGCATCCAGTCCTCCTTTTTACAGACCATAAAAACTTGGCGTATTTACGCACTGCCAGGAGACTCAAACCTCGTCAGGCCAGATGGGCTCTTTTCTTCTCCCGTTTCCAGCTTCATATCGCCTACAGGCCCGGGTCAAAAAACGTAAAGCCCTGTCCCTGATGTTCCTGGAACCAGGGGACACCTCTCCGCCTGACACCATCCTCCCAGCATGTAATCTCCTTTTGATCCAAGAGGACCTCTTATCCCAGATAAGACGATCCATAGCCGGGTCCTCTACCGCACCGGATCCCAGGGTGACCCTTCAAGATGGGTTGTGGTGGTTTGGGAGGAAAATTTTTGTCCCTGAGGGGCAGCGTCAAGCAGCTCTGGAACTATGCCATGGCCATAAGTTGGCAGGACATTTTGGAGGTCACAAGACTGCAGTCCTGCTCTCCAGGTCATTCTGGTGGCCAACAGCCAATAAGGACTGCAGAGAATACGTGAAGGCCTGCCCCATCTGTGCTCGCAGCAAGGTTGACAGAACCAAAGCCTAGGGGCTTCTGAATCCACTCGCCATCCCTGATCACCCATGGTCACAACTCTCCATGGATTGTAGAGTGGAATTACCACCGTCAGAGGGATTCTCCACCATCTTCGTAGTAGTCGACCGTCTCACAAAAATGGCACATTTTGTTCCCATAAAAGGCAGCTTTTTGGAATATGCTAGTTGTATTTTGATGATTAGTGAATGTGTGAATCCCCTTCTGATTTAGTTGAGATTGGGATGCCCAGCGGCTGCGATATAAGTCGCCGCCGCTGGTGTGTTCCAGACTTCCAGAAGATGGCGGTCGGCCTTGATAATGAGGCTTGGTCCCCTGAGAATATAAAGTGGTGCATCAGTGCGTCACCCATGCCCCTGGAAGACGTCAGGTATGACGAAACATGTAAGGCGGAGCTACGTGCTGACGTCACCACACCCACAATACGGGGATGTTCGTTTGATTTATGCCGGCTTTTAGATGTGCGCTCAATCTTGTTTTTAATGTGAGTACCCACTCTTGTTTTAAATAAATTGTTACCTGCGGATTTACACTATGGGTTCCTCCCTTTTTTCAATGATTTATGTGGTGGAGATGGATGGTTGCCATAGCTAGTCATCTGGCTGCTGACATAACGGAAGGTTTGGAGAGGGGAGAAGTCCGCATTTAATACCCCGCAGAGGGTGATATCTGCTAGCCTGATTGACCCACTAGCGATAGTGAGTCCACCATTTCTGGTAAGGGTACCTCCCCCGCAAACACACTAAGGTGTGTATGTCTCTGGTGGTGGCTTGCTCGCTCCAGCTGAACTCCTATGTTGGATACTGTCACAGTCTCTATATCCTGGGATTTCTTCTTCACTAGACTTTCTGGACCTCTTTATAGAAACACTAATTAGTGGAAATACTCACCTTGGTTCTCCTTGTTTGGACTTGGATACTGAGTTGTTTTTTCACTTTAGCACCTATGCACTTCATTTAAACTATTTGTTTAATGTTTATATATGAATTTACCTTTAGCGCAACTGTTTTAATTTTGCTTTCTAACACTACCTCCCCAGCAAGCATGCCAGATACGGGGTCAAGATGTATAAGCTCTGTGACAGGACCACAGGCTATGCATATAGTTTTATGGTTTATGAGGCAAAGATAGTCACGTAGAGCCGGAAGGATGCCCAGACTACACAAGGAGCGCTGGCAAAATTGTGTGGGACTTGGTATCACCCTTATTCGGAAAGGGGTATCATTTGTACATGGACAATTACTACTCAAGCGTGCCACTTTTTAGTAAGTTGTTTGATCACCAAATTGGCGCACGTGGCACCATGCAAAATTATTGCCAGTAGAATCCCGACTTAGATGGGGGAGAGAGCCTGCTTGAAAAGTGGTAATTTGCTCACGATAAAGTGGAGGGATACAAAGAATGTTTTTGTTCTTTTCTCCCTTCATGCAGATATGGCAGTCCAAATTACAACGGTGACTGGTGTTGTGGAGAAACCCCTCTGTGTCCATGAATATAACCAAAATATGGGAGGGGTGGACCTCAATAACCAGTTATTGACACCATACCTAATTGCCCATTGCCCCTACACCAGTATGAGATGATTTTAGAGCGGTAATCTGTCCCTAACGGCACCGACAGGAACCTATCCCTACTCCACTATGAGATGATTTTAGAACGATAATCTGTCCCTTACAGCACCGACAGGAACCTCTCACTACACCAGTATGAGATGATTTTAGAACGATAATCTGTCCCTCACAGCACCGACAGGAACCTCTCCTTACTCCACTATGAGATGATTTTAGAACGATAATCTGTCCCTCACAGCACCGACAGGAACCTCTCCCTACTCCACTATGAGATGATTTTAGAACGATAATATGTCCCTCACAGCACCGACAGGAACCTCTCCCTACTCCACTATGCGATGATTTTAGAACAATAATCTGTCCTTCACAGCATCGACAGGAGCCTCTCCCTACACCAGTATGAGATTATTTTAGAATGATAATCTGTCCCTCACAGCACCGACAGGAACCTCTCCCTACTCCACTATGCAATGATTTTAGAACAATAATCTGTCCTTCACAGCACCGACAGGAATCTCTCCCTATTCCACTATGAGATGATTTTAGAACAATAATCTATCCCTCACAGCACTGACAGGAACCGGTCTCTACTACAGTATGAGATGATTTTAGAATGATAATCTGTACCTCACAACACCTAAAGGAACCTTTCCCTACTCCACTATGAGATGATTTTAGAACGATAACATGTCCTTCACAGCACCGAAAGGAACCTCTCCCTGCACCACTATGAGATGATTTTAGAACGATAATATGTTCATCACAGCACCGACAGGCACCTATCCCTACTGCAGTATGAGATGTTTTTAGAACGATAATCTGTCCCTCACATCATTGACAGGAACCTCTCCCTATAGAACTAGGAGATGATTTTAGAACAATAATCTGTCCCTCACAGCACCAGCATGAACCTCTCCCTATAGAACTAGGAGATGATTTTAGAACAATAATCTGCCCCTCACAGCACCAGCAGGAACCTCTCCCTATAGAACTAGGAGATTATTTTAGATCAATAATCTGTCCCTTACAGCACCAGCAGGAACCTCTCCCTATAGCAGTAGGAAATGTTTTTAGAACAATAATCTGTACCTTACAGCTCCAGCAGGAACGTCTCCCTATAGCAGTATGTGATGATTTTAGAGCAATAATCTGTCCCTCACAGCACCAGCAGGAACCTCTCCCTATAAAACTAGGAGATGATTTTAGAACAATAATCTGTCCCTTACAGCACCAGCAGGAACCTCTCCCTATAGCAGTAGGAGATGATTTTAGAACAATAATCTGTCCCTCACAGCAGCAGCAGGAACCTCTACCTATAGAACTAGGAGATGATTTTAGCATGGCAGGGGGCATTATCACAGACAAGCGCAGCCGCCTGTCCACGGTGGACAAGCTAACGTTTATTAAAATTAACTAGGCATGGATCCCACAAGACTTGTCTGTACCTTGTGCAGAATAGACATTTAGACCGGCCTCACACAGCCATTGGTATAGTTGTTTTTTTGAATATGCCTCAATATTTTGGGGGCTACCCCAATTAGAAAAAAAACCAAACAAACAACAAAAAGTGTTTTCTACCTCCTCCTCCACCACCGCCACTTCCACCTACACTGCCACAGTCACAGCCTAGTCAACCTCTAGGCTCCTACTCCACATCCACCCCCCCTTCCCATTTTTATTTTTTTTATTTGATTTTAAGTTATTTTCCCTTTCCCCATTTTTTTGTAGGGCACTTGTCCTACTCTTACCCCCATTTTACTTCCTTTTGCAGCCCTCTAGCACTTGCCAGGACTTTTTTCCAGCCATTTTTGTGCCAAAAAGTTCAGGTCCCCATTGACTTGAATGGGCTTCGGGGTCCGGGGTCAAGTTCGGGTCAAGTTCGGTACCGAACCCGAACTTTTTTGCGAAGTTCGGCCGGACCCGCCGAACCCGAACATCCAGGTGTTTGCTCAACTCTAGAATTGAGCTTAAACATGTGGCAAGTCAACATTCTATTAATTTCTTGGATCTGAAGATCTGGGGGGGGAGGGCAACTCCTGACCTCCACATTCTTTAAGGCCATTGATCAGAATTCCTATATTCCAAAAGATAGCTGTCATCACCCAGCATGGCTAAATTCTGTCCCGAAAAGCCAATATATGCTGCTTAGGTGGAATTGCACTAGGGTGGAGGACTTCCATGATCATGCTAAATTACTGACCTCTAGGTTTCAAGAAAAGGGTTATTAATTCAAAATTTTGAATGATGCCCTTTTGGACATCGAGGCACAGAATAGGAATGATTTACTTACTGAGAAACCCCCATTGGAGGGGGAGAATTCTAAGATCTCAGTTCCATTCATTACTAAGTTCTGCACACAATATCAGGCAATTAAGCAATTAGTGTACAAGCACTGGCATATATTGAAGAGTGACCCTATTTTGGGCCCCTCTTTACCAGATAGAGCCCAAGTAGTCTTTAAGCAGGCTCCGTCTCTCAAGGATATGGTAGCGCCTAGTGTATGTAACCCACCATGAGATAGGCCAGTGTTTTTTCAGAATCTGAAGGGCTTTTATAAGTGTGGGAGATGTGCAGTATGTAAGGTTAATAATATCAAAGAGAGGTAAACTATAAATTTCCATTCCAATAGTATCAGAAGCACTTTCCCTATAAAGCCTTTAATTTCCTGCAATACAGCTAATGTTGTGTACGCCATCACTTGCCCATGTGGCTTCCAATACATTGGGAGTACTGTCAGACCGCTACAAGTCAGACTTAAGGAACATATGGGGAACATTAAAAGGGGCTTTTTATAAACACCCTTTATCCAGGCATTACTTAGAGACTCATGACAGGAATCTTGAAGGTACCTCCTTTTTGGGTATTGATCTTCTTAAATTACAGTGGAGGGGGGGTCCCAAAAGGAGAGAGATTTCCAAACTCGGGATGAGTTGGATTTTTAGAGCTCAAACTTTGAAACCCAGAGGTTTGAATGCAGATGTGGAAATCAATGCATTCATTGATAACTCTGGTGTGGATATGTGTGACTGAAAAAGTCATCCCTTATAGGGGGTAACATATAAAATTAATTTTGGTCCATGGATAAAACTAAGACAATTGGATCTTGGTAAGGTCCAATTGAATGAAGTGCTAAAATTATGCCACATGTCTAAATATCTCATAGAACTTAGGGTAGTCCCTCTTGCCTCATTGGGGGATCTTCGGTGCTGGATTGTTTGTTTCAGTGCTGAGGTTCCGCTGAGGGGTGAGTTGGGATGGGTGGTTTAAGATATTTACCCCCTCTCTCCCTGTTAAGTAGCTATTTAATCTATCCATCTGCCTATTCCCCTTTCTATAGGAATTGGGATTGTCATTGTTAAATCATTTCTAAACACTAGATGTCAGTAATTTGTGATATATAGACAGCACCGTTAAATCACTTTTTTATGACCTGGTGTGCTATCTATGATATCCATTCACTGAAGAATGTTAAGATACTGATATAGCGATAGAGTGTCATATTACTGTTAGAGCTTTTTTGGAATATGCTAGTTGTATTTTGATGATTAGTGAATGTGTGAATCCCCTTCTGATTTAGTTGAGATTGGGATGCCCAGCGGCTGTGATATAATAAGTCGCCGCCGCTGGTGTGTTCCAGACTTCCAGAAGATGGTGGTCGGCCTTGATAAGGAGGCTTGGTCCCCTGAGAATATAAAGTGGTGCATCAGTGCGTCGCCCATGCCCCTGGAAGATGTCACGTATGACGAAACATGTAAGGCGGAGCTACGTGCTGACGTCACCACGCCCACACACTCCGGGCAATACGGGGATGTTCGTTTGATTTATGCCGGCTTTTAGATGTGCGCTCAATCTTGTTTTTAATGTGAGTACCCACTCTTGTTTTAAATAAATTGTTACCTGCGGATTTACACTATGGATTCCTCCCTTTTTTCAATGATTTATGTGGTGGAGATGGATGGTTGACATAGCTAGTCATCTGGCTTCTGACATAACGGAAGGTTTGGAGAGGGGAGAAGTCCGCATTTAATACCCCGCAGAGGGTGATATCTGCTAGCCTGATTGACCCACTAGCGATAGTGAGTCCACCATTTCTGGTAAGGGTACCTCCCCCGCAAACACACTAAGGTGTGTATGTCTCTGGGGGTGGCTTGCTCGCTCCAGCTGAACTCCTATGTTGGATACTGTCACAGTCTCTATATCCTGGGATTTCTTCTTCACTAGACTTGCTGGACCTCTTTATAGAAACACTAATTAGTGGAAATACTCACCTTGGTTCTCCTTGTTTGGACTTGGATACTGAGTTGTTTTTTCACTTTAGCACCTATGCACTTTATTTAAACTATTTGTTTAATGTTTATATATGAATTTACCTTTAGCGCAACTGTTTTAATTTTGCTTTCAAACACTACCTCCCCAGCAAGCATGCCAGATACGGGGTCAAGATGTATAAGCTCTGTGACAGGACCACAGGTTATGCATATAGTTTTATGGTTTATGAGGCAAAGATAGTCACGTAGAGCCGGAAGGATGCCCAGACTACACAAGGAGCGCTGGCAAAATTGTGTGGGACTTGGTATCACCCTTATTCGGAAAGGGGTATCATTTGTACGTGGACAATTACTACTCAAGCGTGCCACTTTTTAGTAAGTTGTTTGATCACCAAATTGGCGCACGTGGCACCATGCAACCTAATTGCCAGTAGAATCCTGACTTAGATGGGGGAGAGAGCCTGCTTGAAAAGTGGTAATTTGCTCACGATAAAGTGGATGGATACAAAGAATGTTTTTGTTCTTTTCTCCCTTCATGCAGATACAGCAGTCCAAATTACAACGGTGACTGGTGTTGTGGAGAAACCCCTCTGTGTCCACGAATATAACCAACATATGGGAGGGGTGGACCTCAATAACCAGTTATTGGCGCCATACCTAATTGCCCATAAGACCAGATGCTGGTACAAAAAAGTGTCTGTATACTTATTCCAATTGGCTATGCTGAACGCTTATGTGTTATACAAAGTGTCAGGATGGACCGGATCTCTCCTACAATTTCAGGAAGAGATCATCAGAGCCCTTCTGTATCCAGATGGTTCTGCACCCCATGTTCCCAATCCAAATGCAGTGAGCCGGCTGTATGGACGGCATTTTCCACATGCCATCCCTGGTACCCCTACCACCCGAGCCCCCAAAAAAGATGTTGTGTCTGCAGACAGCACTGATACAGGCATGACAGCCGTTTTTATTGTCTCTACTGTTTTGACCATCCTGGTCTTTGTATCGGTGACTATTTCGAGCACGCACTACCATACACTAGTTGAGTATTAGCGTAGGGAACAACAATACACAGGAATAGGGTACACTGTCACAGGGTCTCCAAAGATGTCACCGCATTTTTGGAGACCCTAACCTTAAGGCCTCATACACATGGACGTTTTTTGATGCTGGCGTTTTCTGGCATTTTTTGCAGCTCTCCATGTTAGTCAATGGCCCCATAAAAACGCCAACGTTTTTGAGCTGTAGATGGCGTCGGCGTTAGTGAGCTGAAACTAGAACCCACGGCCAGTGCGTTCTGAGGCTGTAACGTTTTGGCATTTTTTGACGCCGACGCCACAATATGCCAACAAACGCCACCTAATATTATACCGGCGTTTTCCGGTGTTTTTTGACGCCGACGTTTTTAGGTTGAAAAATAGCAGAGGGATGATTTTTTTTTAAAAACCGCCTATTGACGCCGACGCTCACTAACGCTCAAAAACGCTGATGCATAACGCCGAAAAACGCCGACTTTTTTTCCTTAACGTCGGGCCCGACGTTTTGTTTATTTTTTTAGAAACGTCCGTGTGTATGAGGCCTAACTGTTGAAAAATAAAAAAGCTTACCCAAAAAAAAGTAAAAAATTTAAAAAAGAAATAAAGTTATAAAAAACAAAAAATATTAAATAATAAAAGCCAAAGACAGTTGTACATTTCTTGTTTTTCTATCTCTATTTTCTCTCTGTTCTCTTTATATTGCTCTCTCTATTGTTTTTTACACATACCTGTAATATTTTGTTACTGTTATTTATCATGTTTTTTTTTGCAGGTATGTAATGTTTTTTATAATGTTTTTCCTGTGATGTTTTCTTATTTTTTTCTTCTTAGCATGAATGCTATTTTTTATATGTTGCTGTGTTTTATTAACCTTTATTTGGTTTTCAGGTACTCCAGCTACAGCACTGATTTATTAATGGTGAAAGCAGCAGCATTTGCTCCCACCATACATAAAGCAGTGACTCCAGTGCTGTTGGAGGTTATTTCACCACCACAGTTAAAAAAGAGCATATATACAGGAGCATAGGGGCAGGGGTGGAAATTGGGGTGGATTGCCCCTATGCTCCGGTATATATTTTTAAAAAGGGGCTAAGCCCACCATTAGAAGTGGGTGGATGAAGGGCAGTTTTCTAATGGTGGGCATACCCACCGATTGATTCTTTTTTCATTTAACCCACAGGCTGCATGAAAAAGAAGAACATTACAACATATGCCCAACAAGGATCAGCGACACATTAGTATGTTGTTGGTCTTAGAGTGGTTATGCAGGAATGATGCCTGCAGGTATAGGTATCATCTAGGTATTGTTCTTTTCAGCCGGCGGTCAGCTTTCATGTAAAAGCAATCCTAGTAGCTAATTAGCTGCTAGACTGATTTTACAAGCAGTGGGAGGGAATGCCCCCCCCCCCCCACCATTTTCCATGGTTTTCTCGGGCTCTCCTGTCCCACCAGGTAACCCGAGAATGCAGCCAGTAGTTCTGACAGCTGTCCATAGAGCTGATCGAAGACTAGAATGGCTCCAATCATCTCTATGGCCTAAGATACCAGAGGCTATGAGCATTTCATGACTTTGGTTTCGCTGGATAAAAACCGCGCCATTGGGAAATTGGGGAAGCATCTTATCACACCGATTTTGGTGTGGTCAGTTGCTTTAAGAGCTGAGGAGAGATCTAGAGTCTAATAGATCCCAAATTAAAAAATATATATATATATGCGACACTATCTATTTTTATCATAGAGGATATTTCAATTTCCCGTGATAACAATAATAATGATAGCAAAAAAAAGATGAAAGGGACAGTGTAAAAATAAAATAAAAAGCAAAATGAATAATTAAAAAAAATTGCACCCCTGTCATCCTTGTGCATGCGTGCAAAGGTGAATGCAAGCATCGGTCTTGTTTCGTATGTAAACAGCAATTGCACCATGCATATGAGGTATCACTGCAAACGTCAGATCAAGGACAGTAATCATAGCAGTAGACCTCCTCTGTGGATCTAAAGTGCTAACCTGTAAAGGCTTTTAAAGATGTATATAGTTTGTCACCGCTGCGCGGGTATGCGTTATTTTTAAGGCATGTCATGTTTGCTGTCTATGTACTCGGCGTGAGATCATCTTTTATATTTCACCAAATATTTGGGCAATATAGTGTGTTTTTGTGCATTAAAATTCAGAAAAGTTTTTTTCCCCCCAAAAATTACGTTTGAAAAATCAATGCGCAAATACTTTGTGAAAAAAAAATTGCAACACCCGCCATTTTAAGCTATGGGGCCTCTTCTTTAAAAAATATACAATGTTTGGGGGTTCAAAGTAATTTTCTAGCAAAAAAAAAAATTTTTCATGTAAACAAAAAGTGTCAGAAAAGTTTGGTGGTTCAAGTGGTTAGAAGAGTGGGCAGTTGCGACTGGTGAAGTTTTAAGATGGTGGGGCGCCAGACCCCGCTCTTCCTTTTTGCCCCATCCCACTTCTTGTCACTGAAATTATATATTGCTCACACATGCCATGGCTATATGTAGAATTACACCCCAAAATACATTCTGCTGCTTCTCCTGAGTATAGGAATACACCATGTGTGAGACTTTTTGAGAGCTTATCCGCGTACAGGACCCCAAAAACCAATCACTGCCTTCAGGATTTCTAAGGGAAAAAATGTATGCATTCACTCCACACTACCTATCACAGTTGCGGAGGCCATGAAATGCCCAGATAGCAAAAACCATCTCAAATGACCCCATTTTGGAATGTAGACACCCCAAACTATTTGCTTAGAGGTATGTTGAGTCCATGGAATATTTTATATTTTGCCACAAGTTTCGGGGGAAATTTTTTTTTTCAAAAAGTTGTCACTAAATGATATAAAAATGAAATGGACCAAGGGGAGCATGTGTGCTCACGATTGCAGTGCCTAGGATCCACTACCCACCACCATATGTATTGGGGTCCTAGACCCTGAAAAGATCTATTGATTTCACCGAATATCTCCAGGTCCACTCCTATTATTAATATCAACATTTGGATTACAGAACTGACCCATTATAACATCAGGCCAGAACATTCCTTGTTTCACCATCATACCTGAGTACCAGAAGGACGGGACATATTGCAATTTATATCACTTAGCACTTTCTAGCTTACCACGTATACCATGTACTATTATTTCACATGATTGCTATATCAATTTGTGTTTGATATATTTTTATTTCTACCCCACTGCAGCACTCTTGGCACTTAGGCACTTAGCACTTTCTAGCTTACCACTTATACCATGTACTATTATTTCATATGATTGCTATATGAATTCATTTTGTGTTTGATATATGTACTAGGATATATTTTGAAATATTTTTATTTCTACCTCACTGCAGCACTCTTGGCACAGTATTTTGCACTGAGCACTTTAATTAAGTACTAGTTATCTAGCATTGTATTGGATTTATAATACCGCATAAGTTTCAGAACTATGTACCCATAGGACCCGTGTTAAGAGTTTTGTACCAATTTGCACTTCAAGTCCCCTTCGAGCACATTTAGCTATTTTTCCGTTCACAACTTTTTGGTTCATTTTTTGATATTTAGTCACAGAATATACCTATACATACTAACCTATGAGGAATCCTATTGTATCAACATAGTAGCGCCAATCCCAGTCATCCATTTAATTTTTATTTCTTCCTTGCTCCACCTATCGGATGCGAGGTTCCTGGGAGGCAGCAGGCTAGTTTGTGTTGTCCTAAGCACAGTCTTCCACTCCCCTTTGTACTAAATTATATGTTTCTTGCACATGCCATGGGTATATGTGAAATTACACCCCAAAATACATTCTGCTGCTTCTTCTGAATACGAAGATACCACTTATGTGAGACTTTTTGGCGGTCTAGCATGTATGCGGATAGGCTCCCAAAAAGTCTCACACATGTGGTATCCCTATACTCAGGAGAAGCAGCAGAATGTATGTTGGGGTGTAATTCCAAATATACCCATGGCATGTGTGAGCAATATATAATTTCAGTGAGTCATTTTTTAATCACTTGTGACAAAAAAATAAAATATTTAATGGGCTCATCGTGCCTCTCAGCTAATTCATTGGGGTGTCTACTTTCCAAAATTGGGTCAAATGGGGGAGTTTGTACTGCCCTTCCATTATAGCACCTCATAAAATAAGATAGGCAGTCATAAAATAAAAGCTGTGTAAATTCCAGAAAATGCATCTTAGTTTGTAGACGCTATAACTTTTGCGCAAACCAATAAATATACGCTAATTTACTTTTTTACCTGAGACATGTGGCTGAATGCATTTTGGCAAAAATGTATTGCTGAAATTTAGTTTATTGTATTTTTCTAATAACAAAAAGTAGAAAATATAATAAAAAAAAATTCATTCTTTTTTCGTTTATATCGCAAAAAAAAAAGCGCAGAGATGAACAAATACCACAGAAAGAAAGCTCTATTTGTGGGAAAAAAAGGACGCAAATTTAATTTGGGTACAGCAGTGCATGACCGCACAATTACCAGTTAAACAGTGCAGTGCCAAATTGAAAAAAGTTCTCTGGTCCTAACGTGGGAAATCCTTCCAGTCCTTAAGTGGTTAAATGCCTGTCCGCGAATGCTAAAGGCCTAAACCACCTGGCTAAACATTTCTCAATTGGAAAGAGGCCCTAAAGAGCCATGCTGACATCTTAAGTATACAAGAGATGCATTTTCTTGCCTCCAAAATTCCCAAATGTTCCCACAAGCAATACCCACATGTCTTTCTCTCCTGTGCATCTGAAGAAAAAAAGAGGGGAGCTCCTAGCTATCAGAAATACTTTGGCTTTCCAACTTAAGGACTCTACGCTGGATGGTGAGGGAAGATATATTATCCTCATGTGTGACATAAAGTCGCGCCCTTACACCTTGGTGGCAATTTACACTCCCAACTTGCATCAATTGAGATTCTTACATAGACTGCTCAAACGGATAACCTCAATCAAATATGAACATCTGCTACTCTGCAGAGACTTCAAACTGACATCAGACCCTCAAGTGGACTCCTGATCTAATGCCCCTAACCAAAAATCCTCATTACGTAGCCTGTTGCATACTGAGGAGCTGTATGATGTATGGAGGTTTCAGCATGCAAACGAAAAGACTTCACTTACTTCTCCCCCAGACATACATATTCTCATATTGACATGCTTTTAACTGACAAATGGTTGTTACAAAAGGTGTCCTCTTCACTAGAGTTGATCGAACCTCTGGAAGTTCGGGTTCTGCTGGTTCGGCTGAACTTCGGGACAAAGTCCGGGTTCGGGTCCGGACAGGACCCAAACTTTGACACGGACCCCGAACCCCATTGAAATCAATGGGGACCCGAACTTTTAGGCACAAAAATGGCTGTAAGAAAGTCCTGGAAAGTCCTAGAGGTCTGCAAAAGGAAGAAAAATGGGGGTAAGGGTCGGACAAGTGCCCTACAAAGAAATGGGGATAGGGAAAAAACGTAAAATAATTAAAAAAAAAATTACATAAAAAAATCAAAAACGGAGGTGGATGTGGACTATCTTCAAACTGTGTGAGAAAAGTATAAATTAGCGGGGAGAAGCCATATCACTGTTCTAAGAACAGTGATATGGCTTCTCCCCGCTAATTTATATTTTTCACACACAGTTTGCAGATGTTCTAAGAACAGTGATATGGCTTCTCCCGGCTAATTTATACTTTTATCACACAGTTTTAAGATAATTGTAGATTCTACAATCATCTTAAAACTGTGTGTGAAAAGTATACATTAGCCGGAAGAAGCCATATCACTGTTCTTAGAACATCTGCAAACTGTTTGTGAAAACTATAAATTAGCGGGGAGAAGCCATATCACTGTTCTAAGAACAGTGATATAATATGATATATCACTGTTCTTAGATCAGTGGTATGGCTTCTCCTCGCTAATTTATAGTTTTCACACACAGTTTTAAGATTATTGTAGAACAGTGATATCATATCACTGTTCTACATTGTAGAACAGTGATATGATATCACTGTTCTACAATAATCTTGATCTTGATATGATATCACTGTTCTACAATAATCTTCAAACTGTGTGTGAAAACTATAAATTAGCGGGTAGAAGCCATAACACTGTTCTAAGAATAGTGATATGATGTAGACTACATCCCTAGCCTACACATGGCTGCAAAAGACAGATCCCTCAGGTCCTACTTCCTCCCAAACAAAATGGGAAACTGCCCTACAGGTAGGATTCTCCAAAGAGCAATGGCAGAGAGCAAATATCTTTGCACACAAATGCTCTAGAAGTACCAGACTCCAAGAAATGTCCTACAAGCTGCTTACACATTGGTACATGACCCCGTCCAGACTGCGTAGGTGGTACCCCGCAGCATCTGATCACTGCTGTTGGTGTAAGAAAATTGAAGGTACGCTCCTACATATCTGGTGGGAGTGTGAGCTAATAGCCCCTTTTTGGGAGACGATTCGGACCCTAATTACACAAATAACCAAAACGCAGCTCACACTAGACCAAGCCTGCTGTTTACTACACATAACAAATAGCCCTGTGAGAAGATACAAAAACTCACTGACTAGACACATGCTCAATGCGGCCAAATCACTGATCCCCAGACATTGGAAATCCACCCGATCACCGTCGACTGCAGAATGGCTCCAAGAAATCGAGAACTTGTATCAGATGGAGGAATCCGTGGCTATGGCCAGGGACTCCTCAGACAGATTTCATAAAATGTGGAAGCCCTGGGTACTTTTCAAATATTCTGATCGTTTTACAAACATTGCATAAACCTACAACCGCAATTTATACCCAGCATGACCGGATGGAGGTCCCTGAAGCCTTGTTTATGGATTGACTATCATTGTCACTTACGACGGGATGAAGTATTTACCGTATGCTTACAACTGACCAACTCACGCACTGGCATGGCACCATAACACTATTAGGTCAAAGCCTAGTTAGGGTTGTTTTTAACTAGCCCTATGGGACAATAAGCTACGGGATCCTGGCCTGACTCATTAGGTCTAACATTTCCTAATTGCAATGCGGCTCCTGTGGAAAGTAATCCCGAGCTGGAAATAGGTGAGCTGTACCTTGGGTCTGGAAGAGCCTAGAGGACCACCCCCTCCCCCCGGGGAGACACCGAGATCCCATTTGGGGGTGTTCTGGGGGGACGGGTGGTGACTCCTAGGGTTCTGCAGAACAAGGCGAAATACGGAGATGTACTATTACCATTCCCCCTTTTTTTTTTTTTTTTTTCCTTCCCCTTTCATAAACTGCTGTTTCTCTTACATGCTCTATTTGATTTGACTGCATCTTGCCTGTACTTAAGATGGTCTGTTTGACGGACCTTATTGTCATGTTTATTCATTCATTCATGTCATTTGTGACTGCATATTCTCTGTAAGCTGTACTACACTGAATAAAACAATTGTTCAAAAAAGAAAAAAGGAGAAACTACTCTGGGTAGCCCTGTTTAAAACATACAACCTCTAGGTTAATCTATGACACATGGCGGTCGTGTGACATATTCTCACTCTCTCTCCCTATAGCAGCATCAATACAAGCATGGCGAATCCTACTTATGCAGTCACAGCATTCCACTCAGATAAGATTACCTGAACTTTCAATCCATGCATTAAAATCGATTATCCCCTTTCTGTATACTAAACCTCTCAATTAGTGCGGTCTAACTAAATAAAACACTTCTTCTCTAACACCAAACCTAAAACATGGGAATGTTTGAGTGAAGAGTTCCATCTCCCGAACAATACACAGTTTTTCTGCCTCCGTATCCTATACTACCTGTCAAAACATCCCTTGCCTATGATAAAGGTTTCCCTCAATATATGGAATTTCCTCTCATCATACGCATCCCGGGAGAAGGGCATTTCTCTTATCTATAATACACTGCAAGACATAATCTTACTCCAGAAAATCTCCTCTTTACAAAAATGGGAAAAAGACTTGAATGAATCCTATTCCTTTAAACAATGGCAAGCAGCCTTCCAGTCAAATTCTCCCCAAACAGATCCCCCAACTGCTGGCATAACTGTGGACAAACAGGTAGTCTGATACACATTCTCTGGCAATGCCCGAGCCTCATTAGCTTTTGGAGGCAGATATTCCACTTGCTGTCCTTGGTTACAAGAATGCTCAAACCCCCCCATCCCTCAACATAGAAATAGATACATATTCAAACCCCATGAGACCTGTAGTGACCCATATACTACTAGCAGCACGCAACGCCATTCTCAAAAAGTGTAGTTCTCAAGATTCTTTATGAAACTACCAACCTGGTACACCTCAATACATGAAAGAATGTTGGCTATCAGCTTGATGAGTTGTAGTAAATTTGATAAAAACTGGTCATCCTGGGCAGATAAATACGCCACCTTAAACTGACCAATAATCTGGTTATACTTCTACTGTACATGCTACTTATAATGTAAATGTTACCATTGTATATTTCTACTTTTTTCTCTGCGTTGTGTACCATTCTTGTCACATTTGTTAAACCTTCAATAAAAATTATTGAAATAAAAATCCTGGGCCTGTCATGAAGTAATCATGAGATCCTTGTAAAGGAGGCAGAGGCGCCACAGGGGTTGGTGTCACCTGGTGCGGTAAAACATATTGTCACCCCCCCCCAGCAGGACAAGCAGTAGGGCACTGAGCAGGCTATCGCATTGCGTGCCTCTCATGCCACTACCAACTCCATCCCACAGCCTGCCTACTTGATAGTGTCACCCAGGGCATTTTTCTCAGAGAAAAGGTGCAGGAACTCCACCATGCCCCACACTTTTCCCCAAAGTAGGCGAGGGGGGGGGGTGAGCGTGCCATAGTAACTAGGTGTGGGAGGGTCCTAAAGGATCATTAAATACCAAGGGGGTGTTATATACAGAGTGCAGAGTTCAGATAGGTGCAGAGTTCAGGTGTGTGCAGAGCCCAGGTGTGTGCAGGGTGCAGAGTTCAGGTGAATGCAGAATTCAGGTGTGTGCAGGTGCTGTGTTCAGGTGGGTGCAGGGTGCAGAGTTAAGGTGGGTGTGGGGTGCAAAGTTCAGGTGGGTGCAGGGTGCAGAGTTTAGGTGGGTGAAGGGTGCAGAGTTCAGGTGGGTGCAGAGTTCAGGTGGGTGCAGGGTGCAGAGTTTAGGTGAGTGCAGGGTGCAGACTTTAGGTGGGTGCAGAGTTCAAGTGGGTGCAGGGTGCAGAGTTCTGGTGGGTGCAAGGTGCAGAGTTCAGGTGGGTGCAGAGTTTAGGTTAGTGCAGGATGCAAAGTTTAGGTGGGTGCAAGGTGCAGAGTTCAGGTGGGTGCAGAGTTTAGGTGGATGTAGGGTGCAGAGTTTAGGTGGGTGCAGAGTGCAAAGTTCAGGTGGGTGCAGGGTTCAGGTGGGTGCAGGGTGCAGAGCTCAGGTGGGTGCAGGGTGCAGATTTTAGGTGAGTGCAAGGTGCAGAGTGCAGAGTGCAGAGTTCAGGTGGGTGAAGAGATCAGGTATGTGCAGGGTGCCGAGTTCAGTTGGGTGCAAGGTGGAGGGTTCAGGTGGGTGCAGGGTGCAGAATTTAGGTGGGTGCAGAGTTTAGGTGGGTGCAGGGTGCAGAGTTCAGGGGATGTAGGGTGCAGAGTTTAGATGGGTGCAGGGTGCAGAGTTTATGTGGGTGCAGAGTTCAGGTAGGCACAGAGTTTACATAGGTGCAGGGTGCAGAGTTTAGGTGGGTGCAGAGTTCAGGTGGGTGCAGGGTGCAGAGTTTAGGTAGGTGCAGGGTGCAGAGTTCAGGTGGCTGCAGGGTGCAGCGTTTAGGTGGGTGCAGAGTTTAGGTGGGTGAAGAGTTCAGGTAGGTGCAGAGTTTAGGTGGGTGCAGAGTTTAGGTGGGTGCAGGGTGCAGAGTTTAGGTGTGTGCAGAGTGCAGAGTTCAGGTGGGTGCAGGGTGCAGAGTTCAGGTGGGTGCATAGTTTATTTAATAAAGAAGGGGAAGGTTAGGGGAGGGATAGGTGGGATTATAACAGTGCCTTACGACTCAATTCGCAATCACTGATTATGTAAAAACAACTTTTATTTATACAATTTAAAAAAAGGGTATGTAGAGTACATTGTTACAATACCGGTTCGGAGAAGTATAGTCATTTTTAAAAACAATTAGCATATAGTACAAAGCTTAATGATGGCTATATCGCATGATGGTCCATATCCTACTTGTTTCGCCGATGTGGCTTCATCAGGGATTTACGTGGGCCATCATGGGATTCCTTTTTTGCTATATAACAAAAGAAAATAACAGAAAAATAACAAATAGTAATTTAGCATAACAATAGCATATAACTGTGATTATGGAGCAATATTTGTACCACAAAATAGTTTGTTTTATATATGCATAACATGGATATGTTCACCTCTTTCAGCTTGGCTCAGTCACCGAGACCTGGTATACACCAAATCCCAGACAACTACACACGTCACACCAGGGAAGGGGGACGCTGCATGCCCATAGACAGCCCCACAGGACCAGCGGCCCGCCACAAAAACTGAACAGAAAATATATAAACCAAAAATATAAGTGTTTCACAGATTGTCCAAATAAATGATGATTAAATATTACAGAGAGAGGAGCCAAAACTGATTTCCTCCCATTATTAGTAATAATAATTGCAAGGCATAGCCTGCACTTACTTGCAAGATGAATAAATGTAAGTCAGGATTAAGGGACCTTTATAGGGGCCTGGCCACTACGATGGGGCCCCCCCCCCCCACGACGGTCTGAACTATGAGAAAAGAATAAATAAAAGAGATATAAAACAATGAAAAAGAATGGCTGCAGGATGTATTAAGTCTAGTCCAATCCTTTTAAAGTAGAAGATTCAAATTCCCAAAAGAATTTATTGGAAACTTTTAAACATATATACAAAGAGAGACCATAATTCCACAGATCATAGTACCCAAGCATTACATTCAGCTTCCTGCTCTATATCAGAGCTAGGAGTGCCCTCCAGGGGGAACCATCAAGGTGTATCTAATGTCTCACCAAATAACAATCGACAAATAGGGCATTACTGTAAAGCATGGTAAACAAAGAAACCTATGTCAGAGAAGCACCATAAGCTTACCCCAATAAAGGAAAACCTTTACATGCCTTCATAACCTTCGTGCAGCCAAGCTAAGGATTTTATACACAGCGAGCTGGCCTATAAGGCCGTCCGCTCATGTCGGCGTGTGACGTCACCGACACGAGCCTGGGAAAAACGGGAGACACCGCGCATGCACCACCCCCCGGCCATCGCAAGGACCACAGTCCCCATAATGCCCTGGGAATGGGGCACACCCCAGAGGGGGAGGAGCACAGGGCAGGGATTGCCTCCAGCTCTAGTCACCCTTCGGGATACAGGGGAGAGCCGTCAAGAATCGACAGCCAGACGGGGGGACACCGCCCGGCAGCTCCTGGGGCGCCATCTAGGTGAGGCGGCGGCACCCACCTGTATGGGCAGGCAAACGCCTCCAAAACAACCCCAGAACACACGCAGTCAATCAAGGACACAATGCACAACCATGGCAAAAACAGTGACAGCAAAGATGGCAAAATACTGTAGAAAGAATTTGGTGAACACAGCCATTAAATATCCATACTTGTACAACAAAATGCTATAAGTAACTGCTTATCAAACCACTATACATTCACATCACTAATAATATATATATTGTGTATAAATTGTTATGATACATCCACAGTCAACACTAAATTTTGAAAAAACGAGCAAAAATAAAACAACCATGTATGGCTGATATTCAAGATGGTGAAGGGAAGAAAAGAACAAAAAAAAATGCTCTTATGTTGACAAAGCAGCCAAGGGACATTTATAAAAAAGATGTATAACTCAAATTTTGATTAAGACCTGGATAAATGGTAGCTCGGAGGGTATGTATCCAGTGCGCCTCTAATTGAAGGAGCGCCCGGTCAATACTTCCTCCTCGTGGGTTTTGAGGTATGTGTTCAAGCGCCATGAATTTGATCCAAGAGGGATCAAACCCATGGCACCTTCCCACATGTAGATTAACAGCCGTAGTTGTTTGCTTTTTATAGATCGGTTGGATATGATCTTTAATACGTATGTGGAAAGGACATTTTGTCTTGCCTACATAGTAGGCCCCGCATCGACATGTGGCTAAATATACCACTCCTATCGTCTGACAGGTTACTCAATATTTTAGTTTGTGTTGTTGGCCATTGGGTAAAAGGAATATATCACCATTGACTAAAAATGGGCAAAACTGGCATTTTCCACAGGCATATGTGCCTATGGAGCTGGAGTTGGGAATGTCTTTTACAACATGTAAATGACTCTGGACCAATCGGTCCTTAAGCGAAGTAGCCCGCCTATAAGTAACTTGAGGATAAGATTTAATATGCTGACATATTATTGGATCTGATGTTAGAAGTGGCCAGAACTTTTTTAGAATACGTGTTACTTCTTGGTGTTGTGATGAATATCTAGTGATTACCCTAGTTGCTGAGAAACATTGCTGAGATCTGTTAAAAAATAAAAGAGACTGTCTATCCTGTTTTTTTTTAGCTTATTGTATGCTCTTTTAAGACAATTATGGCTATAGCCTTGTTCGAGAAGTCTCCAATATAATTCTAAAGCTGCTTGTTGGAAATCCATATCCGAACTGCAATTTCACTTTATTGAGGTATTGACTAAACGATATATACTGTTTATTTGTTTTTTGGCATGAGAACTTCCCGCATGCAAGATTGTGTTTCCAGCAGTGGGTTTCCTAAATAATGTGGAACCCACTATGCCATTGATATCAACATATATTTCAACATCGAGGAACGTAATCCTCTTCTGATCACAATTCATCATGAATTTGAGATTGTAATTATTCTTTGAGATATGGTTCATAAACGCAGCGAGTTCATCCATGGTTCCGGTCCATAGCAACAACACGTTGTCTATGCACCGGTACCATGTCAGGACATGATCCAGAAGACTACATATAGAGTTATCAGCAAAGAGATCCCTCTCCCACCCCCCAGGTACAGGTTGGGTGTAAGCAGGGGCACATCGAGTGCCCATTGCCATGCCCTGCACCTGGAGGTAGTGGGAGGATCCAAACATAAAGACATTACAGGTAAGTATAAACTTCAAAAGGCTTAGCACAAATTGATTGTAGGTGGCTGCCGGAGGGCCACAATCCTTCAGAATTTTTGTAATGATTTTGAGCCCACGGGTGTGTGGGATTGTATTATAGAGACCTTCAATATCAATGGCTACCAGCCACGTGTCTTTGGTAGACGTATTCCTTCTATTGACTTAAGCAGGTCAGTAGTATCTTTAACATATGATGGTAAGGCAATCACGTGTGGTTGTAGGTATTCGTCCACCAATCTACTTGCATTCTCTGTTACACCTCCACACCCAGAGATTATAGGTCTTCCGGGTGGGGAGGTGATTGACTTGTGAATTTTTGGCAACGCATAGAATGTTGGGATCCTTTGTATCCAGGAATTGCCAAGTATTTTTGTCTATGGTACCACACCGATAGGCATTAAAAACCAGTTGACAAAAATTTTGGTGAATGTTATCCACCACTGACCTTGTTATGGGTCTATACCATTGTTTGTTGGCTAGGAAATCAGTACACATGGCTATGTACTGTTCTCGGCGACTATATTTCCATCCTTGTCGGCTGGCTTGATCACTAGAAAGGGATTATTTTGGAGAGAGCGAATAGCATTAATATGTCGTTTAGACAGATTGCTTGGCTTAAACTTTCTATCAGGGAGCTTTTCAATTTCTTTACATACCTGTTGGACAAAAGCCCAAATATTTAGATTAGAATGTAATTGTGGGAATGTACGTGATTTTGGTCTGAAGGTAGAGGGGGGCGGAAAAGAAACTCCAAGGATTGAAATGCCAATCGGCATTGGATCCGTGGGCTCCTCTAGTGAACCCCCCTCCTCCCATAGTTCAGTAAGGTCTAGCAAAGCTTGGCTCTCAATCGCAGACATAAAATTAGAGTGTTCCTCAAAATCCTGTTGAGGTAATGGGTGTAGTTGATTCTCGGATTGCCTATGATACAATACCTTAAACATTAGTCTGCGGGCAAACAAATGTATATCTTTGGTGAGGTCAAATTTGTCTCATGGCTGTTCTGGGCAGAAAGAGAGTCCCAACCCAAGAACCTCCACCTCAGATGAGGATAGAGGATACAATGATAAGTTGACTACCTCCAGTTTGTTATTGGAGTTGGGCGAATTTTGTCCCCCCATATCCATGTCAAATGTAGTAGCTAAATCAGTCAATGTAGTATTGGTACCTAGGTGAGAAAAGGCATTTTCCTCATCTAAATCAAATTCAGTTGATTGATCCGATCCAAGCATATCTTGGCCCAGATTGGAGAGATGAATCCCCCCATCTAGGTCAGATTTGGCTGGTCGATCAGATCCGAGCAGATTGTGTGAGGTGTATCTGGAGCATGCACTAAAAGAATGGGTGCTATTTTAGGGTCCTTGACTGGATAAGATACTATGCTAGAATCATTTGGTACAGTAGTGGCAGATTCACTCACCTTAGATGTGACAATAGAGGTAGATTCAGAGCTGTATGCTACAGAGGGAGTTGAAATAGTAGAAGGAACCACAACTAAAGAAGATGTGCTTAAAGGTGCTGTGGAAGAAATAGAAACAGTGACAGACGTAGGAAACAACTGTGAAGTGCCTTGTTTTGGACGAGTGTTAGGTAGTTGTCGTTTGGGTGCTGGACCATGAGTGTGTCGTGCAGAGTCAGATGACCGGGTATCCGAGTCTCCCTTTCGTCTTTTGGGGAGTCGCGTATCCGACAATTCTTGATAAATAGTGGATTGGCTAGAAGAAAGTGATGAAGCAGAGGATAAATTAGAAGTTGTTTTAGTGGTGTGTCTTTTCGGTGAAGTGTTACGGTGTTTGGTAAACTTAGGAGTGTCTGCATGAGTCCATTTGTATGCATAGCCATTCTCATGTGCCAATTTGTCATTTTGAAACTTGGCTTCCTTCTTACTGATAAGATCCACAGTGTATTTTTGAATATGTTCCCTCCCTCTTCTTGAAAAAGGGGGTACTGGCTGCGAGGACATATTCACTGTTCCATTTCTTGATTTGAGTATCAAGGAGACATAATTCTTCATCATATTGTTTACATAAAAGTGTAAGCATTCCTTGGGAACATGAATTAAGATTCTTCTCCCAAGCCAATTTGAGAGTGTCATCTATTCTTTTAAGGTTAGGAAAAATTTGTATTCTACAAAGTTATTGGAGTACTTTTCAAAATAGCTTTTGTGCCAGTATAATCACACCCTTTTCTCCAAAATTCTTTGTAAGCGCCCAAAGGCCCTAGAGAGCTCAGCTTCTGTAATTTCTAATTCATCCCTTGACTTGTGAGGTGGGTGCAGAGTTCAGGTGGGTGTAGGGTGCAAAGTTTAGGTGGGTGCAGGTGCAGAGTTTAGGTGGGTGCAGAGTTCAGATGGGTGCAGAGTTCAGGTGGGTGCAGGGCGCAGAGTTCAAGTGGGTGCAGGGCGCAGAGTTCAGGTGGGTGCAGGGTGCAGAGTTTAGCTGAGTGCAAGGTGCACAGTGCAGCGTTCAGGTGGGCGAAGAGATCAGGTGTGTGCAGGGTGCAGATTTCAGTTGGGTGCAAGGTGCCGAGTTCAGGTGGGTGCAGGGTACAGAGTTTAGGTGGGTGCAGGGTGCAGAGTTCAAGGGGTGTAGGGTGCAGAGTTTAGATGGGTGCAGGGTGCAGAGTTTATGTGGGTGCAGAGTTCAGGTGGGCACAGAGTTTAGATAGGTGCAGGGTGCAAAGTTTAGGTGGGTGCAGAGTTCAGGTGGGTGCAGAGTTTAGGTGGGTGCAGGGTGCAGAGTTCAGGTGGGTGCAGGGTGCAGCGTTTAGGTGGGTGCAGAGTTTAGGTGGGTGCATAGTTCAGGTAGGTGCAGAGTTTAGGTGGGTGCAGGGTGCAGAGCTTAGGTGGGTGCAGGGTGCAGAGTGCAGGTGGGTGCAGGTTGCAGAGTTCAGGTGGGTGCAGGGTGCAGAGTTCAGGTGGGTGCAGAGTTTAGGTGGGTGCAGGGTGCAGCGTTTAGGTGGGTGCAGGGAACAGAGTTCAGGTGGGTGCAGGGTGCAGCGTTTAGGTGGGTGCAGAGTTTAGGTGGGTGTATAGTTCAGGTAGGTGCAGAGTTTAGGTGGGTGCAGGGTGCAGAGCTTAGGTGGGTGCAGGGTGCAGAGCTTAGGTGGGTGCAGGGTGCAGAGTGCAGGTGGGTGCAGGTTGCAGAGTTCAGGTGGGTGCAGGGTGCAGAGTTCAGGTGGGTGCAGAGTTTAGGTGGGTGCAGGGTGCAGAGTTTAGGTGGGTGCAGGGAACAGAGTTCAGGTGGGTGCAGGGTGCAGCGTTTATGTGGGTGCAGAGTTTAGGTGGGTGCAGAGTTCAGGTAGGTGCAGAATTTAGGTGTGTGCAGGGTACAGAGTTCAGGTGGGTGCAGGGTGCAGAGTTCAGGTGGGTGCAGAGTTTAGGTGGGTGCAGGGTGCACAGTTTAGGTGAGTGCAGAGTTTAGGTGGGTGCAGAGTTCAGGTGGGTGCAGAGTTCAGGTGGGTGCAGAGTGCAGGTGGGTGCAGAGTTCAGGTGGGTGCAGAGTTCAGGTGGGTGCAGAGTTCAGTTGGGTGCAGGGTGCAGAGTTCAGTTGGGTGCAAGGTGCCGAGTTCAGGTGGGTGCAGGGTGCAAAGTTTAGATGGGTGCAGGGTGCAGAGTTAAGGTGGGCGCAGGGTGCAGGGTGCAGCGTTTAGGTGGGTGCAGAGTTCAGGTGGGTGCAGAGTTCAGGTGGGTGCAGAGTTCAGTTGGGTGCAGGGTGCAGAGTTCAGTTGGGTGCAAGGTGCCGAGTTTAGATGGGTGCAGGGTGCAGAGTTTAGGTGGGCGCAGGGTGCAGGGTGCAGCGTTTAGGTGGGTGCAGAGTTTAGGTGGGTGCAGAGTTCAGGTAGGTGCAGAGTTTAGGTGGGCACAGGATGCAGAGTTCAGGTGGGTGCAGGGTGCAGAGTTCAGGTGGGTGCAGAGTTCAGGTGGGTGCAGGGTGCAGAGTTCAGGTGGGTGCAGGGTGCAGAGTTCAGATGGGTGCAGGGTGCAGAGTTCAGGTGAGTGCAGAGTTAAGTTGGGAGCAGGGTGCAGAGTTTAGGTGGGTTCAGGGTGCAGAATTTAGGTGGGTGCAGGTTGCAGAGTTTGGGTGGGTGCAGGGTGCATAGTTCAGGTGGGTGCAGAGTTCAGGTGGGTGCAGTGAGCAGAGTTCAGGTGGGTGCAAGGTGCAGAATACCACTCCCAAATCACCATCCTTGACAGGACTGTCTTCCCTCTCCAAGCACAGACACCCATCCACCTTTCTGTACAATTAGCACACTTTAAAATCCCCCTCTGAACACAGAGTTCAGATACAGTGTGTCTCAATCCAGTGAGAGAGATGCCCCCCTTCCAGGCTCCCCCTCATGACCTGTCATAAGACACGTCAGAGCCGAGGAGGAGCCGCCTAGAAAAAGCTTCCCCTCCCCAGCTCTAGTGTGACATGACATGCTGTGGGAGTGCAGGCGGGTGCCGAGAATCCATGGCCACTGGCCAGTAGGGTTCAAGTTGAATGTAAGTTCGGCCATTCGCTGAATTTAGAACATTATGAGGCATTTGCAGCGACTTCGCTGCAGCAGAGCGCCCCATAATGCATTGCGTGCAGACGGCGCACACAGTTCCTCCTCCATGAGAGAGCTGCCACTATCTGTGCTGGCTTTGTTTTGATGTTTTATTTATAGTGCAGGGCGAGGCCACCGGGTGATGTACAGGTGACCCCACCCCCTACTGACATCATGTGACATCATGTGTGTCAGAGGGGCGGGTCGCTCAGTCACGTCACTGGGCCCTTCACTATAAATAAAATGTAAAATCAAAGAGAGCTCAGTCGGCGAAAGCCCTCCCATGGAGGAAAAGCTGTTTGGGTTTTTTTTTTGCTTTTTTTGGGTCCGTCGCTCGCCATGATTGATGATGGATTACAACAGGGGAGACTTATTTTAATTTTTTTTTTATTAATAAAGGACTTGTCCCTAATTGTCTTCTGGGTTTTTTTTTTCTTTTTTGACACTTTTGGTGAATCAGTGGGGGTACGATGTACCCGATACTAATTCACTTGGGGGGTCAGGATCTGGGGGCCCCCTTATTAAAGGGGACTTCCAGATTACGATAAGCCCCCCGCCCACACACCCCCACAACTACAGCACAGGGTTGTGGGGAAGAGGCTCTTGTCCCTATCAACATGGGAACAAGGTACTTTGGGGTGGGGGGCCAGAGCCCCCTTGCCCCAAAGTACTCATACTCCTCATGCTGAGGGAATGTAGCCTGGTACAGTTCAGGAGGCGGGGCACTCGTTCATCTCCCCCTATCCTGGCCGGCCAGGTTGCATGCTCGGATAAGGGTCTGGTTTGGATTTTAGGGGGGGGTCCCACATCAATTTTTCTTTTAATTTTGTTGCGGGGTTCCCCTTAAATTCCAAACCAGACCCGAAGGGCCTGGTTTGGTCTGGGGTGGACCCCACGCAGATTTTTTCAGTGATTTTTATGTATATTGCTGGGAACAGGCAATACATTACAGCCGTGATTTTACATGACAATTTTTCCTTCACAAATTTAATTTTGCTCTGGCTATGTTCTAAACATCACAGAGGTGTGCCCCTCCCCTCAAGCATTAATAAAATCACTGCTCCTGAAAAAACAATTGATTTAAAAACTTTTTTTTGCATTCATACATATCCCCTAGAGCAGGACCCGGGTCCCCATACACTTTTTAGGGCAAAAACTTGCATATAAACCTTTAAAATGAGCACTTTTGATTTCTCATGTTCGGGCCCCATAGACTTTAACGGTGTTCAAATGTTCACATTAATTTTTTGCCTGTTCGCATGTTCTGGTGCATACCAACCGGGGGGGTGTTCGGCCCATCCCTACTGGTCAGCTGCTTCCGGGGGTTCAGTGGAGCACTGTGTCAATTCTAAATACAGAAGCCTGGCTTCTGTGTTTAGAAGTGACAGTACTGAGTGTAAAGCACAGGGCAGTGCCGGAGATGGCAGAACGCTCTTGCGAAATGTTCCATGAAAAAATCCCTGGTGTCACCCCTCTGGCGGGTGTCACACTTATGCGGGCCCCGCCCCCGCCCCCCCCCCCCCCATAGTGACGCAACTGAAAGGAGGTATTGTAGAGCTCTTAAACCTACTGTGTGTGGGATGAACATACAGAGTGAGCATATGTCCAGCAAAGCACACAGGTAATCTTTCTCCCAACTGTAAAATTTTAGTGTATCCAGAACACAGAAAGAAAGATTGGATACAATGGGCTGGAGAAAAAAAGTCTATATACTGTGAAAGTCCACTAATAAAGCTGTTCTTGCTGCCAACAATCGGACATCCTGGAGGATGTATTAGAGACTTGTGGACTTGTGGGAGATGATAAAAATATGGGGTACTGTTGACACTAGGTGATAAAAACTATTTTCTCTTACGTTCACTGACAGACGCAGCCCTTCAATGACAAGTGGGTTATATGCACATCCTACTAGGAGTTGACTAGGCAAATAGAACGAAAGCAAGCTGGCCCCTCCCAGGGGGCTGTCCTCTCTCTCCCATATAACCCCCCTGCTTTGCTTAGCATGTCAGTTTTATTATGCCTAATGCAAGGAGTTAGACCTGGCTCCCTTATGGGACCTGCGGTTCATCTTTTTTGCTACCGCTTTTTAATTTTTTTTCAAGCTATCTGATGAAGACTGCTATCAAGAAGCCGGCTGGGGCATAGAGGATAGCTAGAATCCTGCACTTTCCCCAGCACGGCTGACCAATGCGAGCTAGTCCTAAGCCTTGGCGGGGCCCGTCGCATCGTGCCCATTCCGTGCAGCCGGTGACCGGACTTGGTTCCTGTCCAGGGGCCTATGGCCTGCAGCATCCGTCTCCGGCATGGGAGGAAGGTCTGCGACCGGGTGGCTACCCGCTACGCCCGTCGGACTGGTGAGTGACCCCCTCTCTTCCCCCCTAGGGGCGCGGAGGGGGGGTGCTGGGTGTATTTTAGCGTTTTGGCCGGCCGGTGGAGGGTGTTCCCGGGGCTAGTGCCCCCCTAGGTGTCCTCGCCCCCTCCCCCTCCTCTCCCCTCACCACACCCGTTCGTTCGTAACACACCTCGTGCGTTCGTACTGCCATGCGGCGATCCGCCGCCATTTTGCGGCGAATCGCCGCCATTTTGCCGTAGCCGCGGCCATTTTGCTGAGGGTTTCCCTCTAGTGCCAGCGGCGGCCATTTTGCCATAGTCGCGGCCTGCATACAGGCTTTGGCCTCTTGTGGACGTTTTTGGCGGCCATATTGGATGTCCCTGGAGAAGTAAAAAACACGCTGCTGCCGTTTTGCTTCCTCTTTCGCTTGGGACAGCGTGGCTGACTACAGACGGCGCAGGCTTCTTACTGGCGGTCCTTAAGAACTCCTGCTAGGAGCAGCGCTTGTGGGCAAAACAGCAAGTATAGCTGGGCTCTCCCTGGGGTGCTGGTAGCGGTGGGTGCAGTCCTCCTGGGGTCTCCCTGGCGTTCTGTGGGGTGGCGGTGGGGCTGCATTGTGGGGGTGTCAGGTCATTTTCTATTTTTGACTGTCAGTTCCAGTGGTACGATGGCAGATGACCCTGCAGGTCCTTCTGAGGAGGAGCAACCTTCTTCACTGAGAGCAGTGTTTGGGGAATTTCTTCCCCGGGTGGGGCCGAGCAGCGCTCTGGGGGCCCCTAAAAAGCGTTCGCCTCCCCCTTGTTCCTCAGGGGAAGAGTCCGAACCGGAAATGACTTTGGGGGTCACGGGGAAACTCGTGGAACTCTCAGAGGGTGAACTAGTCCCCTCGGATGGTGAAGAGGATCAGGAGGCCTCGGTTGCGTGCGAAAAAGCGCTGGTGGTCGCACTGATTACTAATATCCGTGCGTCCTTGCGACTAGACCAAGCAGGGGAGTCGCAAGTGTCCGCATATGTTAGCGGGTCTGCTAGGCCACCTAGGTCGCCTAAGGCGTATCCTTATGATACATTTTTTAGCCACCTGGTCTATCAGGAATGGCAGCGTCCGCATAATTCCTTCGCAGTACCTAAACGCTTTGCTATACGCTATCCCTTTGAGGATAGTTTTGTGAAGAAGTGGGCATCCCCCGCAGTGGACCCTCCAGTGGCTTGCCTGAACAAGGCAACAACCATTCCTTTGGAAGGGTCTCCCTCATTTAAGGACCCAGCCGATAGGCGGACGGAGGCGGTGTCAAAGGCACTTTTCCTGTTGGCAGGATCAGCCATGAGGCCGGCCCTGGCGTCGGCCATGGCAGCACAATATCTGTCTGACTGCATGGCGGAGCTGCAGAATGATTTGGACTGTGGCAGGACGCTTGAGGCATCGCAGAAAGCAGACCATTTGTTTCAGGGTCTTCGGTACCTGTGTGATGCAGCTCTGGACCTGCTTCCCATGTTGTCAAAAATGTCTGTTTTTGCAGTCATTATTAGACGAGTTCTCTGGTTACGTTCATGGTCGGGTGACCATGTGTCCAAGAAGGGTCTTGTGGATCTTCCCTTTCAGGGTGGTCATCTCTTTGGGCCACAGTTGGATGAAATCATCAAGGATTTCACTGGAGGGAAGAGTACTTTTCTTCCGGAGCCCAGGTGGCGGGAGTTCCGCCGCAAGCAGGGCACTGCCTCTTCGGGTCAGAATAGGTTTTTTCGTGCCCCTGGCGCAGCGGGCGAGGGGTCGAGGCCCGGCAAGCCTGCCGCAGGGGCCGGAAAACGTCCCTGGCAACGCAAGAACAAAAAGACAGAGGACAAGCCCTCCTCTGCATGATGGGTTGCCCCGTCTTCTGGGGTTCGCAGACAGGTGGACTGCACACATTTCTGACCGATGGGTGCAGGAAGTGGTGTCCTCCGGGTACAGAATATAGTTCAGCACTCTATCCCCAGACAGATTCTTCCCATCGAACTTGAGACTCAGGGGCATCGGGAGGCCCACCTAAGAGCTTTTCAGGCACTCTCCAACCAGGGGGTGATTGTGCCAGAACCTCCGTTGGAAAGGTTTCACGGTTTCTACTCCAACCTATTCGTGTTCCCCAAAAAAGGGGGAGTCAGGCCAGTTCTGGACCTAAAGGTGCTAAACCACTTTGTGAAAGCGAGAAAATTCCAGATGGAATCTGTTCATTTGGTCGTGGCCGCCCTGCACCAAGGGGATTTCATGGCGTCCCTGGATATCAGGGACGCGTACCTCCATGTTCCCATTTGTCTCTGGCACCAGCACTTCCTGCGCTTTGCGGTGGGAGATCTCCATTACCAATTCATGGCACTTCCCTTCCTTGGGTGTTCACCAAGCTGGTGGCCCCGGTGCTGGTGCTACTGAGGCATAGAGGCATTGCAGTGGTAGCATACCTAGACAACCTGCTCCTGAGAGCGGAGTCTGCTTCGGCTCTGGAGGAGAATGTGGCTATCACCATGACCTCGTTAAAGGACTTCGGCTGGCTGATCAATCTGCATAAATCGGCGGTGACACCGTCCTGTCACCTGGAATATCTGGGTCTGATTCTGGACTCTGGAGCAGGCGAAGGTGTTCTTACCTCCGGCCACGTTACTGACACTGCAAGCAGCAGTGCGAACCCTGCTGTCACGCTGGTGGTCCTCCTTACGGTTCTGTATGCGGGTGTTGGGACTCATGGTTTCAGCCGTCCATGCGGTACCTTACGCCCAGAGTCACAATCGGCTCCTTCAACGAGTGATTCTGTCTCGGTGGGACAGGTCTCCACTGTCCTTAGACCAGCTAATCAGATTGGATCCTCAGACCAGAGGGTTGTTGTCCTGGTGGCTTCGGGCCCCGGCTCTAACGTTGGGGAAGTCGTTTCTTCCCCTGAATTGGCTGATAGTCACGACGGACGCCAGCCTATCGGGCTGGAATGGGGTCCTGGGGCAGCTGTCTGCTCAGGGCCGTTGGTTGGCACAGGAATCTCGCCTTCTGATCAATGTGCTGGAGCTGAGGGCGAACAGGCTCTGCCTCTCCCACTGGACAGTAAGGTTGCGTGGACTCCCGGTTCGGGTTCAGTCGGACAACGCCACGGCAGTGGCGTATGTGAACCATCAGGGCGGAATGAGGAGCTCAGCAGCGGCTCTCATTCTGCGATGGGCAGAACTTCATGTGCCGGCGATTTCCGCCATTTACATTCCGGGCGTAGAGAATTGGCAGGCGGTCTTTCTCAGTCGCCAGACGCTGGATCAGGGGAAATGGTCCCTACATTCAGAAGTGTTCCGCCAGATTTGCCTCAAGTGGGGCACGCCAGATGTGGGCCTCATGGTGTCTCGTTTCAATCACAAGGTAAAAACTTTTGTGTGCAGGACGAGAGGCCCGCTGGAGGCCGCCAAGCACACGCTGGTAGCGCCTTGGTGTCGGTATCGACTTCTGTAAGCGTTTCCTCCCATCAAGCTTCTACCACGGCTACTGCGCAGGGTGGAAGCGGAGGGGATTCCGACAATCCTGGTGGCTCCGGATTGGCCTTGGCATCTTTGGTACGCCGACGTGGTGCGAATGGTGGCAGATGTTCCCTGGCGTCTTCCCCTGCGCGAAGATCTGTTGTCTCAGGGACCCATCTTGCACCCTGCTTTACCCTCGCTGGCTTTGACGGCTTGACTATTGAGTCCCAGGTGTTGAGGGATAGGGGTGTCTCTGACTCCGTGATCCCTACCATGCTTAAAGCGCGCAAGTGTACTTCTTGCAAGATTTATCATCGCACCTGGAAGGCTTATATTGCTTTGTGCGAGGCGGGGGGTTGGACCCCCCGCTCTTATGTTGTGTCCCGGGTGTTGGCTTTTTTGCAGCAGGGCCTGGATAAAAAGTTGGCATTGAGTACTCTCAAGGGTCAGATTTCGGCTCTGGTGATTCTCTTTCAGTGGCCTTTGGCGTCACATTGGTTGATTCGTACATTTGTTCAAGGCCTATGGCACCGTGGGATTTGAATTTGGTACTTTCTGTAATGCAGAAACCGCCATATGAAAAAATCAGGGATATTCCCTTGCAATTGCTGTTGCAGAAGGTGGCTTTCTTGGTGGCCATTACATCCGCTAGGCGGGTATCTGAGCTGGCAGCGTTGTCCTGCAAGTCTCCTCACTTGGTCCTTCACAAGGACAAGGCGGTCTTGCACCCTTCTCCTTCGTTTCTACCGAAGGTGGTTTCTTCTTTTCACATTAATGAAGATATTGTTCTTCCTTTGTTATGTCCGCACCCATCGCATCCTAAGGAATTTGAGTTAAATTCATTGGATGTCGTGAGGGCTTTGCGGGTGTATTTGATGGCTACAGCTTCCTTTCGGAAGTCTGACGCATTGTTTGTGCTGACGGATGGTCCGCGCAAAGGATTGACGGCCTCGTCGGCTACTGTTTCTCGTTGGACCAGACAGACCGTGACCCATGCGTATACTGTTCGGGGCAAAGTTCCCCCTTTTCCGGTCACGGCTCATTCCACCAGGGCTGTTAGCACTTCCTGGGCTTTCAGACACCAGGCTTCTGTGTCACAGGTGTGCAAGGCAGCTACTTGGCCCTCGGTTCACACGTTTACTAAGTTTTATAGGGTTGATGTGTCAGCATCTTCGAATGCTGCTTTTGGCTGTAAAGTTTTACAGGCGGCAGTGTAGGCGCGACTGGTGCCTCCTGAAAGGATTCTGTTTGGGTAAAGTTGTTGTCGTTTATCCACCCCTCTTTACTGACACAGCTTTGGGACATCCTCACTTGTCATTGAAGGGCTGCGTCTGTCAGTGAACGTAAGAGAAAAAGGGTTTTTATTAAAACTTACCGTAAAATCCTTTTCTCTGAGTTCACTGACAGATGCAGCACCCACCCCTCTGTGGTGCATTTGTACGGCTTGTTATGAACTGATATGCTAAGCAGAGCAGGGGGGTTATATGGGAGAGAGAGGACGGCCCCCCTGGGAGGGGCCAGCTTGCTTTCTTTCTATTTGCCTAGTCAACTCCTAGTAGGATGTGCATATAACCCACTTGTCATTGAAGGGCTGTGTCTGTCAAGAGAAAAGGATTTTACAGTAAGTTTTAATAAAATCCCTTTTTTCTTTTTTATCCAGAACCCCATAATCACAGGCCTTGTTGATTAATGTCTTTAGTGCCTGCTGATATTCAGGAAGGGGATCTTTATTTAATTTTGTATAAGTGTTGGCCTCCATTAAGTAAACTTTTTTGTCTTGAACAACTATACTTCCTCCTTTATCAGCTAATGTTCTAATAATATAAGCACTAGCTTCCAAATCTTTTAGGGCTTTTTGTTCTATAGGTGTCAAGTTAATCGGCCCCATGCTCTTTTTTATCTTTTCAAATCACTATAAACTCCTGATACACTGCTTGGGAGAATGTTTCAATGTATGGACCTTTGGATTTAGTTGGAAAAAAGGAAGTTTGATGCCTCATGCACACAGGACATTTTTGAATGTTTTTGCAGCTGCTGTTTTTAGCTTCAGACATTTTTTCCTACAGTCAATAAACTCCCCATCATGTTATCCTATGTGTTCTTGCACACATAGGCTGTTAACAACTGTTTTTAGCTGGGGCATTTTTGAGCTGTAAAAAAACCCCAAAAAACTAGTGGGTTCTGGAAGGATAAGAAACCGCAGCTCCAGGTGAGTATATGGGTTCAGCTGCTCCCACATGTGTATCCTGCTGAATGCGGTGAGGTGCACGCCCTGTCACTGCCAGAAAGATTGTGAGTAGAAAAATCCGGAATGGCAGCACACTCACCAATTAAAAGCAGATTCTTTTATTGAAAAAAATGGGGGATACAAGCAAGGGGGGAAAAAGGACAAAGTTGACATGTTTCGCATTTCCAAGAGTGCTTTGTCAAAACCATACATTCACAATCAACTAATAGTAATATATATATAAATACATTGATTAACAAAACAGGTGGTGACTAGAGTTGAGCAGACACCTGGATGTTCGGGTTCGACCGAACTTTGCGAAAAAGTTCAGGTTCGGTACCGAACTTGACCCGAACTTGACCCCGGACCCCGAACCCCATTGAAGTCAATGGTGACATGAACTTTTGAACACATAAATAGCTGTAAAAAAGTCCTGGAAAGGGCTAGAGGGCTGCAAAAGGAAGCAAAATGGGGGTAAGAGTAGGACAAGTGCCCTGCAAACAAATGCGGATAAAGAAATAACTTAAAATCAAATAAAAAAAAGGAAGAGGAGGTGGATGTGGAGTAGGAGGTTGAGTAGGCTGTGACCGTGGCAGTGTAGGTGGAAGTGGCGGTGGAGGAGGAGGAGGAGGTAGCCAACACTTTTTTTTGTTTGTTTTTTTTTTTTCAAATTGGGGTAGCCCCCAAAATATTGAGACATATTAAAAAAAAAACAAGTATACCAATGACTGTGTGAGGCCGGTCTAAATGTCTATTCTGCACAAGGTACAGACAAGTCTTGTGGGATCCACGCCTGGTTCATTTTAATAAACTTTAGCTTGTCCACATTGGCTGTGCACAGGCGGCTGCGCTTGTCTGTGATAACGCCCCCTGCCGTGCTAAACACATGTTCAGACAATACACTGGCTGCAGGGCAGGCCAACACCTCCAAGGCATAAAGGGCAAGCTCAGGCCATGTGCCCAATTTGGAGACCCAGAAGTTGAATGGGGCAGACCCATCAGTCAGTACATGTAGGCGTGTGCACACATACTGTTCCACCATGTTGCTAAAATGCTGCCTCCTGCTAAGACGTTGCCTATCAGCTGGTGGTGCTGTTTGTTGTGGTGTGCTGCTGACCAAGCTTTTCCACATTTCAGCCATGCTAACCCTGCCTTCTGAGGTGCTGGCGGTGCCTCAGCTGCATTGGTGACCTCACCCTCCTCCTCCGCCTAGCCTTGTGCTTCCACTGAGCCCCCTGTGTCATTTGGGAATGCCGTCAACAGCGCGTCTACTAGCGTGCGCTTGTAGTTGTGCATCTTCCGATCACGCTCCAGTGAGGGAATTAAGGATGGCACATTGTCCTTGTGTCTGCTGCTGCTCGCACAGTCTCTCCAGCATGTGCAAGGGAGTTCCACCTTGTGGGCACATTGCATAGGAGGCGGTGAGAGGGAAGGCCGAAGTTCCGCTGCAGCACAGACAGGCGAGCAGCAGCAGGGTGAGAACGCCGAAAGCGTGCACAGATGGCACGCACTTTCTGCAGCAGCTCTGACATATCCAGGTCGTTTTTTAGAAATTTCTGCACCACCAAATTCAGCATATGCGCCAGGCAAGGGATGTGTGTCAAACCGGCTAGGCCCAGAGCTGCTACGAGTTTTCGCCCATTATCGCACACCACCAGGCTGGGCTTGAGGCTCAGTGGCAACAACCACTCATCAGTGGTTATGGGGACCTTGCCACAGATGGCGTTGCGCAGTGCACACTTGATCTCGTCCCCGACTTGTTTGTGCAGGGAAGGGATGACTCACCTGGAAAAGTAATGGTGGCTGGGAACCACAAACTGTGGGACAGCCACCGCCATCAGGTTTTTAAAACTGTCCGTGTCCACCAGACGGAATGACAGCATTTCAAAGGCCAGAAATTTTGAAATGCTGGCATTCAGAGCCAGGGATCATGGGTGTGCAGGGGGGTACTTCCTCTTTCTCTCCAGTGTTTGGGAGATGGAGAGCTGTATTCTTCCATGGGACTGTGTGGAAATGCTTGGGGACGGTGGCAGACATAGTGGCGTTGCTGTCACATGCTCTGTTTGCTGGGTGGCAGGTGACACTGGTACTGTAGAGGTGGAGGAAGAGGCCGAGGCAGCAGCAGAAGAGGAAGCAGGAGGAGGCCGAGACCTTTCTTGGATTTTGAGGTGCTTATTCCACTGCAGCCTGTGCTTTGCATGTAGATGCCTGGTCATGCAGGTTGTGCTCAGGTTTAGAACATTTATGCCTCTCTTCAGGCTCTCATTGCACAGCGTGCAAACCACTCGTGTCTTGTCATCAGCACATTGCCTGAAAAACTGCCACGCCGGGGAACGCATTTGAGTTGCCTTTGGTGTGCTAGGTCCCTGGGTGCGGTGGGTAGTAGCAGGCGTACTGTCTAGGGGACTGTCGCTTTTGCAACCTGCTTCCTCTTTTGCTGTGCTGGTGCCTCTGTGCGACCACCACCTCATCCTCCAAACTGCACACGTCACTCGCATGACCTTCATTCCATGTGGGGTCTAGCACCTCATCATCCTCCTCCACATCATCTTCCACCCACCCTTCACCACTGCCCTCCTTGTCAGTCTGCACACTGTAGAAAGCCGTAACAGTTGGCACCTGTGTTTCGGTATCATCAGAGACGTGCTGTGGTGGTGTTTCCATGTCTTCATCATGCAACAGAAGTGGTTGGGCATCGGTGCACTCAATGTCTTCCACTTCTGGGGCAGGGCTATGTGGATGACCCACTAAAAGCACACCAACAGAGTCATCAAAAAGCATAAGAGACTGCTGCATGACTTGGGGCACAGACTGCATGGCTGATTTACAAGGGTCTGAGGTGAAAGACGAATGGCCATGGGGTTCAGGTGCCAACTCTGAGCTTTCATCAAGGGACCGGGTGGGAGACAATGTGAAGGAACTGGAGGCATTGTCGGCCACCCAATCTACTATTGCCTGTACTTGTTCTGGCCTCACCATTCATTGAGCGGCATTCGGGCCTACCATATAATGTTGAAGGTTCTGTCGGCTATTCGCACCTGAGAAAGGTGTTTCACTTGTGCGTGTAGCTGGCATGTCCTCTCCTTCTCTCCTTGCAACAGGAACTTCACCAACACCAGCAGCACCACGACCATGCCCCTTATTTGACGCTCTCCTCATTCAGGACGCAAATGTACTATGTAGCACTATTTATTAATACAAAAAAAAGAATAATAAATTCTCCTTTTTTTTTTTGGAAACCAGCAACGTAGACGAACTACTTTTGCGCAGGAAATGCACCGCTCACACCAGCAGATGGAACCTCTCCCTACACCAGTATGAGATGATTTTTGAACAATAATCTGTCCCTCACAGGAGCAGCAGGAACCTCTCCATGTAGCACTATGATGAGATGGTTTTAGAACAATAATCTGTCCCTCACAGGAGCAGCAGGAACCTCTACCTGTAGCACTATGATGAGATGATTTTAGAACAATAATCTGTACCTCGCAGGAGCAGCAGGAACCTCTCCCTCTAGCAGTTTGAGATAATTTTAGAACAATAATCTGTCCATCACAGGAGCAGCAGGAACCTCTCCCTCTAGCAGTATGAGATGATTTTAGAAATATAATCTGTCCCTCACAGGAGCAGCAGGAACCTCTCCACCGAGCAGTATGAGATGATTTTAAAACAATAATCTGTTACTCAAAGGAGCAGCAGGAACCTCTCCCTCTAGCAGTATGAGATGATTTTAGAACAATAATCTGTCCCTCACAGGAGCAGCAGGAACCTCTCCTTGTAGCACTATGATGAGATGATTTTAGAACAATAATCTGTCCCTCGCAGGAGCAGCAGGAACCTCTACTTCTAGCACTATGATGATATGGTTTTAGAACAATAATCTGTACCTCACAGGAGCAGCAGGAACCTCTACCTGTAACACAATGAGATGATTTTAGAACAATAATCTGTCCCTCACAGGAGCAACAGGAACTTCTCCCTGTAGCACTATGATGAGATGATTTTAGAACAATAATTTGTCCCTCACAGGAGCAGCAGGAACCTCTCTCTGTAGCACTATGATGAGATGGTTTTAGAACAATATTCTGTCCCTCACAGGAACAGCAGGAACATCTCACTGTAGTGCTATGATGAGATGATTTTAGAACAATAATCTGTCCCTCACAGGAGCAGCAGGATCCTTTCCTTTTAGCACTATGAGATGATTTTAGAACTATAATCTGCCCCTCACAGGAGCAGCAGGAACCTCTCCCTATAGCACCATGAAATGATTTTAGAACAATAATCTGTTCCTCACAGCAACAGCAGGAACCTCTCCCTCTACCAGTATGAGATGATTTTAGAACAATAATCTGTCCCTCACAGGAGCAGCAGGAACCTCTCCCTATAGCACTATGAGATGATTTTAGAACAATAATCTGTCCCTCACAGGAGCAGCAGGAACCTCTCCCTATATTAATATGAGATGATTTTAGAACAATAATCTGTCCCTCACAGGAGCAGCAGCAACCTCTCCCTATAGCTCTATGGTGAGATGGTTTTATAACAATAATCTGTCCCTCACAGGAGCAGCAGGAACCTTTCTCTCTAGCAGTATGAGATGATTTTAGAACAATAATCTGTCCCTCACAGGAGCAGCAGGAACCTCTCCCTATAGCACTATGAGATGATTTTAGAACAATAATCTGTTCCTCACATGAGCAGCAGGAACCTCTCCCTGTAGCACTATGATAAGATAATTTTAGAACAATAATTTGTCCCTCACAGGAGCGGCAGGAACCTCTCCCTGTAGCACTATGATGATATGATTTTAGAACAATAATCTGTCCCTCACAGGAGCAGCAGGAACTTCTCCTTTTAGCTCTATGAGATGATTTTAGAACAATAATCTGTCCCTCACAGGAGCAGCAGGAACCTCTCCCTATAGCTCTATGATGAGATGATTTTAGAACAATTATCTGTCCCTCACAGGAGCAGCAGGAACCTCTCCCTGTAGCACTATGATGAGATGATTTTGGAACAATAATCTGTTCCTCACATGAGCAGCAGGAACCTCTCCCTGTAGCACTATGATAAGATAATTTTAGAACAATAATCTGTCCCTCACAGGAGCAGCAGGAACCTCTCCCTGTAGCACTATGATGAGATGATTTTAGAACAATAATCTGTCCCTCACAGGAGCAGCAGGAACTTCTCCTTTTAGCTCTATGAGATGATTTTAGAACAATAATCTGTCCCTCACAGGAGCAGCAGGAACCTCTCCCTATAGCTCTATGATGAGATGATTTTAGAACAATTATCTGTCCCTCACAGGAGCAGCAGGAACCTCTCCATGTAGCACTATGATGAGATGATTTTGGAACAATAATTTGTCCCTCACAGGAGCAGCAGGAACCTCTCCCTCTAGCACTAAGATGATTTGGTTTTAGAACAATAATCTGTCCCTCACATGAGCAGCAGGAACCTCTCCCTGTACCACCACGATGAGATGATTTTAGAACAATAATCTGTCCCTCACAGGAGCAGCAGCAACCTCTCCCTATAGCTCTATGGTGAGATGATTTTATAACAATAATCTGTCCCTCACAGGAGCAGCAGGAACCTTTCTCTCTAGCAGTATGAGATGATTTTATAACAATAATCTGTCCCTCACAGGAGCAGCAGGAACCTCTCCCTATAGCACTATGAGATAATTTTAGAACAATAATCTGTCCCTCACATGAGCAGCAGGAACCTCTCCCTGTACCACCACGATGAGATGATTTTAGAACAATAATCTGTCCCTCACAGGAGCAGCAGCAACCTCTCCCTATAGCTCTATGGTGAGATGATTTTATAACAATAATCTGTCCCTCACAGGAGCAGCAGGAACCTTTCTCTCTAGCAGTATGAGATGATTTTATAACAATAATCTGTCCCTCACAGGAGCAGCAGGAACCTCTCCCTATAGCACTATGAGATAATTTTAGAACAATAATCTGTACCTCACAGGAGCAGCAGGAACCCTCTCCCTATAGCTCTATGGTGAGATGATTTTATAACAATAATCTGTCCCTCACAGGAGCAGCAGGAAACTTTCTCTCTAGCAGTATGAGATGATTTTATAACAATAATCTGTCCCTCACAGGAGCAGCAGGAACCTCTCCCTATAGCACTATGAGATGATTTTAGAACAATAATCTGTTCCTCACATGAGCAGCAGGAACCTTTCCTTATAGCACTAGGATGAGATAGTTTTAGAACAATCATCTGTCCCTTACAGGAGCAGCAGGAACCTCTCCTTGTAACACTATGAGATGATTTTAGAACAATAATCTGTCCCTCACACGAGCAGCAGGAACCTCTCCCTGTAGCACTATGATAAGATAATTTTAGAACAATAATTTGTCCCTCACAGGAGCGGCAGGAACCTCTCCCTGTAGCACTATGATGAGATGATTTTAGAACAATAATCTGTCCCTCACAGGAGCAGCAGGAACTTCTCCTTTTAGCTCTATGAGATGATTTTAGAACAATAATCTGTCCCTCACAGGAGCAGCAGGAACCTCTCCCTATAGCTCTATGATGAGATGATTTTAGAACAATTATCTGTCCCTCACAGGAGCAGCAGGAACCTCTCCCTGTAGCACTATGATGAGATGATTTTGGAACAATAATTTGTCCCTCACAGGAGCAGCAGGAACCTCTCCCTGTACTACCATGATGAGATGATTTTAGAACAATAATCTGTCCCTCACAGGAGCAGCAGGAACCTCTCCCTGTAGCACTATGATGATATGGTTTTAGAACAGTAATCTGTCCCTCACAGGAGCAGCAGGAACCTCTCCTTTTAGCACTATGAAATGATTTTAGAACAATAATCTGTCCCTCACAGGAGCAGCAGGATTCTCTCCCTATAGCTCTATGATGATATGGTTTTAGAACAATAATTTGTCCCTCACATAAGCAGCAGGAACCTCTCCCTATAGCACTATGAGATGATTTTAGAACAATAATCTGTCCCTCACAGGAACAGTGGGAACCTCTCCCTCTAGCAGTATGAGATGATTTTAGAACAATAATCTGTCCCTCACAGGAGCAGCAGCAACCTCTCCTTATAGCACTATGATGAGATGATTTTAGAACAATAATCTGTCCCTCACAGGAACAGCGGGAAACTCTCCCTCTAGAAGTATGAGATGATTTTAGGACAATAATCTGTCCCTCACAGGAGCAGCAGGAACCTCTCCCTGTAGCACTATGATGATATGGTTTTAGAACAATAATCTGTCCCTCACAGGAGCAGCAGGAACTTCTCCTTTTAGCTCTATGAGATGATTTTAGAACAATAATCTGTCCCTCACAGGAGCAGCAGGAACCTCTCCTTATAGCACTATGATGAGATGATTTTAGAACAATAATCTGTCCCTCACAGGAACAGCGGGAAACTCTCCCTCTAGTAGTATGAGATGATTTTAGGACAATAATCTGTCCCTCACAGGAGCAGCAGGAACCTCTCCCTGTAGCACTATGATGATATGGTTTTAGAACAATAATCTGTCCCTCACATGAGCAGAAGGAACCTCTCCCTGTACCACTATGATGAGATGATTTTAGAACAATGATCTGTACCTCACAGGAGCAGCAGGAACCTCTCCCTGTAACACTATGAGATGATTTTAGAACAATAATCTGTCCCTCACAGGAGCAGCAGGAACCCTGTAACACTATGATGAGATGATTTTAGAACAATAATTTGTCCCTCACAGGAGCAGCAGTAACCTCTCCCTGTAGCACTATGATGAGTTGATTTTAGAACAATAATCTGTCACTCAAAGGAGCAGCAGGAACCTTTCCCTCTAGCAAAATGAGATGATTTTAGAACAATAATCTGTCCCTCACAGGAGCAGCAGGAACCTCTCCCTATAGCACTATGAGATGATTTTAGAACAATAATCTGTTCCTCACATGAGCAGCAGGAACCTTTCCTTATAGCACTAGGATGAGATAGTTTTAGAACAATCATCTGTCCCTCACAGGAGCAGCAGGAACCTCTCCTTGTAACACTATGAGATGATTTTAGAACAATAATCTGTCCCTCACACGAGCAGCAGGAACCTCTCCCTGTAGCACTATGATAAGATAATTTTAGAACAATAATTTGTCCCTCACAGGAGCGGCAGGAACCTCTCCCTGTAGCACTATGATGATATGGTTTTAGAACAATAATCTGTCCCTCACAGGAGCAGCAGGAACCTCTCCCTGTAGCACTATGATGAGATGATTTTAGAACAATAATCTGTCCCTCACAGGAGCAGCAGGAACTTCTCCTTTTAGCTCTATGAGATGATTTTAGAACAATAATCTGTCCCTCACAGGAGCAGCAGGAACCTCTCCCTATAGCTCTATGATGAGATGATTTTAGAACAATAATCTGTCCCTCACAGGAGCAGCAGGAACCTCTCCCTGTAGCACTATGATGAGATGATTTTGGAACAATAATTTGTCCCTAACAGGAGCAGCAGGAACCTCTCCCTCTAGCACTAAGATGATTTGGTTTTAGAACAATAATCTGTCCCTCACATGGGCAGCAGGAACCTCTCCCTGTACCACCAAGATGAGATGATTTTAGAACAATAATCTGTCCCTCACAGGAGCAGCAGGAACCTCTCCCTGTAGCACTATGATGAGACAATTTTAGAATAATAATCTGTCCCTCACAGGAGCAGCAGGAACAAGAGTTGAGCGAACCCGAACTGTAAATTTCGGGTCCGTACCAAACTTTGGGGTGTCTGTGACCCAAACCCGAACATTTGAAAAAAAGTACGGGTTCGGGTTCTGGATTCGGGTATTTGATCACGCATGTTGAATAGTTGCAGGGCAGCCAATCAACAAGCGTTTCACTGGTTTGCCCTTAGAAGCCATCTCAGCCATGCCTACTAATGGCATGGCTGTGATTGGCCAGTGCATCATGTGACCCAGCCTCTTTATAAGCTGGAGTCACTTAGTGCTGCATGTCACTTACTCTCTGGGTAGTGTAGGGAGAGGATGCTGCCGGTGCTGTGAGGGACAGATTGCAGATAGATAGATAGGTAGAGATTACTACTACTACTGCCTTTAGGGACAGATTGCAGGTCTCATCCTGCATTACAGTACGATCTTATTGTTGACTAGGTAGAGATTGCTACTACTACTGCTTTTAGGGACAGATTGCAGATCTCATCCTGCATTACAGAACGATCTGACTGGACTAGTTAGAGTCTACTGCTTAGAGGGACAGATTATTGTTCTAAAATCATCTTCTACTCCTATAGAGTCAGGTTCCTGCTGTTGCTGTAAGGGACAGATTATTCTTGTAAAATCATTTTGCAGCCCTCTAGCACTCTCCAGGACTTTTTTACAGTCATTTTTGTGCCGAAAAGTTTGGGTCCCCATTGACTTCAAAGTGGTTTGGGGTAAAGTTTGGTACTGAAAACTGACTTTTTCCTGACGTTCGGCCGAACCCACCGAACATTAAGGTGTTCGCTCAACTCTAGCAGGAACCTCTCCCTCTAGCACTATGATGAGATGATTTTAGAACAAAAATATGTCCTATAGCACTATGAGATGATTTTAGAACAATAATCTGTCCCTCACAGGAGCAGCAGGAACCTCTCCCTCCAGCACTATGATGAGATGATTTTAGAACAATAATCTGTACCTCACAGGAGCAGCAGGAACCTCTCCCTGTAACACTATGAGATGATTTTAGAACTATGAGATGGTTTTATAACAATAATCTGTCCCTCACATGAGCAGCAGGAACCTCTCCCTGTACCACTATGATGAGATGATTTTAGAACAATAATCTGTACCTCACAGGAGCAGCAGGAACCTCTCCCTGTAGCACTATGAGATGATTTTAGAACAATAATCTGTACCTCACAGGAGCAGCAGGAACCCTCTCCCTATAGCTCTATGGTGAGATGATTTTATAACAATAATCTGTCCCTCACAGGAGCAGCAGGAACCTTTCTCTCTAGCAGTATGAGATGATTTTAAAACAATAATCTGTCCCTCACAGGAGCAGCAGGAACCTCTCCCTATAGCACTATGAGATGATTTTAGAACAATAATCTGTTCCTCACATGAGCAGCAGGAACCTTTCCTTATAGCACTAGGATGAGATAGTTTTAGAACAATCATCTGTCCCTCACAGGAGCAGCAGGAACCTCTCCTTGTAACACTATGAGATGGTTTTAGAACAATAATCTGTCCCTCACATGAGCAGCAGGAACCTCTCCCTGTAGCACTATGATAAGATGATTTTAGAACAATAATCTGTCCCTCACAGGAGCAGCAGGAACCTCTCCCTATAGCTCTATGATGAGATGATTTTAGAACAATTATCTGTCTCTCACAGGAGCAGCAGGAACCTCTCCCTGTAGCACTATGATGAGATGATTTTGGAACAATAATTTGTCCCTCACAGGAGCAGCAGGAACCTCTCCCTCTAGCACTATGAGATGATTTTAGAACAATAATCTGTCCCTCACAGGAGCAGCAGGATTCTCTCCCTATAGCTCTATGATGATATGGTTTTAGAACAATAATTTGTCCCTCACATAAGCAGCAGGAACCTCTCCCTATAGCACTATGAGATGATTTTAGAACAATAATCTGTCCCTCACAGGAACAGTGGGAACCTCTCCCTCTAGCAGTATGAGATGATTTTAGAACAATAATCTGTCCCTCACAGGAGCAGCAGGAACCTCTCCTTATAGCACTATGATGAGATGATTTTAGAACAATAATCTGTCCCTCACAGGAACAGCAGGAAACTCTCCCTCTAGAAGTATGAGATGATTTTAGGACAATAATCTGTCCCTCACAGGAGCAGCAGGAACCTCTCCCTGTAGCACTATGATGATATGGTTTTAGAACAATAATCTGTCCCTCACATGAGCAGAAGGAACCTCTCCCTGTATCACTATGATGAGATGATTTTAGAACAATGATCTGTACCTCACAGGAGCAGCAGGAACCTCTCCCTGTAACACTATGAGATGATTTTAGAACAATAATCTGTCCCTCACAGGAGCAGCAGGAACCCTGTAACACTATGATGAGATGATTTTAGAACAATAATTTGTCCCTCACAGGAGCAGCGGGAACCTCTCCCTGTAGCACTATGATGAGTTGATTTTAGAACAATAATCTGTCACTCAAAGGAGCAGCAGGAACCTTTCCCTCTAGCAAAATGAGATGATTTTAGAACAATAATCTGTCCCTCACAGGAGCAGCAGGAACCTCTCCCTATAGCACTATGAGATGATTTTAGAACAATAATCTGTACCTCACAGGAGCAGCAGGAACCCTCTCCCTATAGCTCTATGGTGAGATGATTTTATAACAATAATCTGTCCCTCACAGGAGCAGCAGGAACCTTTCTCTCTAGCAGTATGAGATGATTTTATAACAATAATCTGTCCCTCACAGGAGCAGCAGGAACCTCTCCTTGTAACACTATGAGATGATTTTAGAACAATAATCTGTCCCTCACATGAGCAGCAGGAACCTCTCCCTGTAGCACTATGATAAGATAATTTTAGAACAATAATTTGTCCCTCACAGGAGCGGCAGGAACCTCTCCCTGTAGCACTATGAGATGATTTTAGAACAATTATCTGTCCCTCACAGGAGCAGCAGGAACCTCTCCCTCTAGCAGTATGAGATGCTTTTAGAACAATAATCTGTCCCTCACAGGAGCAGTAGGAACCTCTCCCTATAGCACTATGAGATGATTTTAGAACAATAATCTTTCCCTCACAGGAGCAGCAGGAAACTCTCCCTGTAGCACTATGATGAGATGATTTTAGAACAATAATCTGTCCCTCACATGAGCAGGAACCTCTCCCTGTAGCACTATGGTGAGATGATTTTAGAACAATAATCTGTCCCTCACAGGAGCAGCAGGAACCTCTCCCTATAACACTATGAGATGATTTTAGAACAGTAATCTGTCCCTCACAGGAGCAGCAGGGACCTCTCCCTGTAGCAGTATGATGAGATGGTTTTAGAACAATAATCTGTAACTCACAGTAGCAGCAGGAACCTCTCCCTGTAGCACTATGATGAGATGATTTTAGAACAATAATCTGTCCCTCACAGGAGCAGCAGGAACCTCTCCCTGTAGCACTATGATGAGATGATTTTAGAACAATAATCATTACCTCACAGGAGCAGCAGAAACCTCTCCCTATAGCACTATGAGATGATTTTAGAACAATAATCTGTCCCTCACAGGAGCAGCAGGAACCTCTCCCTATAGCTCTATGAGATGATTTTAGAACAATAATTTGTCCCTCACAGCACCAGTAAACTGTACCTAGTCCATGATCAGATGGTTTTAGAACGCTAATCTTTTGCCTCACAACACTGCCAGGAACTGTCTGTATGCAGGATGAGATAATATTAGATCAGTAATTTATCCCTCACAGCACTAGTAAACTGTACCTAGTCCAGTATCAGATGGTTTTAGAATGCTAAGTTTTCCCTTCACAGCACTGCCAGGAATCTGTCTGTAATGCAGGATGAGATCATATTAGATCGGTAATCTATCCCTCACAGCGCTGGCAGCATGCTCTCCCTACACTAGCCTGAGATGATATGACACGTGGCATACGTGACTCCAGCCCATATAGGGGCTGGGTCACACGATGCACTGGCCAGTCACAGCCATGCCAATATTAGTCATGGCTGTGATGGCTTCTAAGGGCAAACGAGTGAAATGCTTGTGATTGGCTGCCCTTCAGCTATTCAACAGGCGCCAAAAATAGTCTGGGTCACATGATGCACTGGCCAATCACAGCCATGCCATTAGTAGGCATGGCTGTGATGACATCTAAGGGCAACTGAGTGAAACGCTTGTTGATTGGCTGCCCTGCAGCTATAGAAAAGGCGTGAAAAATACCCAAATACCTAACCCTAACCCAGACTTTTTTTCAAATGTCCGGGTTCGGGTTCAAGGCACAGACACCCCAAAGTCCGGTTTGAACTCAAACTTTACAGTCCGGGTTCGCACCACCCTAGTGGTGACCGTTAAACGATGACTAGTACAGGTGGTGATCATGAAACTGTGTCCCAGACTTTGTAAACCTCAGTAACTGAGTATACCAGAATGAGATATAGCATAAAATACATGTGATGATAAACAATTCAATGTTGACTAGTACAGGTGGTGATCGTGAAACTGTGTCCCAGACTTTGTAAACCTCAGTAACTGAATATACCAGAATGAGATATAGCATAAAACACATGTGATGATAAAACGCATGTGATGATAAAAAATATATATAAATATGTGTATTTTATATTATGAGAATAGTGTTCAATGTGTAATACATGAAGATGTGAAAAAAGTATATAATAATAAAAAAATTGTGTATGATATATTGAATCATGAAAAATTATGAATGTGAAAAAATAAAATAATGAAAAAGTATATTGTGATGATGAAAAAATAAATGAAATAAATGTGATAATATATAATAAATGAAAAATTGAATAAAATAAAAAGTAAAATCCCGCTTAATATTTATGTCGATCAGGCACCTCATGTAAAAAATCCATAAAGATCATACCAATTCTGTCATGAATAGTATATGAGAATATAACCATGATTTACCAAAAATCGAATTTAAAACATGTGGGTTCGATTTGCACAAGAATACAAAAAAGCACAAAAATGCTTGGTGTGGGACATATTATAGAACATTGCTGTAAACATGCTCAATTTAGAGAAATCAGTAACAAATACTTGTAAAGAAACTGTATATATCTATAATGTGCAACACATATGGTTACATAATTACATGGTTATATGTGTGTGCAAAAATATAAACACCCATATGCACAGACACAAAACCACGTTATATCCTTAAACTTCTATAAAATATAAGAAAAGAAAGAATGAGAAAAAAGGAAAAACAAAAAAAATAAAAAAACATATGGGGACAGGACCAATACACAGCCAAAGAGCCGACAGAACGATCTCCTAACGATATCTCAGTAATGAGGCACCAATCCGTGTATTTAAACTTTATATATGGTACCCTACCATACCCTGAAAAATCAGAAAAAACATATTTGTTGAACGAACCAACTCTATATCTAATATATCCCAACCCCATAGTCATGTAATCATTTATTCATAAAAATGGGTAAGATTCCATTCATAATTCATACCTAACGGGATTCTGGTGCCAAGGGAGAAGATGCAGAACACTTCACGTTTGCAAAGCATTCTCAATCTATTTCCCCCCCGCTGGGTGTAAACATCTCAATGGCCTGTATTTGTAACAAGTTGCTATCTCCACTATGTAACAGATTGAAATTACGTGCAACATGAGTATTTTCTTTCCTATGTATGTTACCGAGATGGTCATTAAGGCGGTCTCTGAGTCTTCTGGTTGTTCGACCAACATATTGAAGGCTGCAAGGTTTACAAGTGATTAGATAAATGATGTACCTAGAGTTGCAATTAATAAAATTCGTAAGTTTGAGACTTCTCTTATTAGTGGTGGAACTCAAACTCGCTGCCTTTTTTCAAATGTGGGCAACATGGGCAACCAGAAGCACCGCACTTATAGTTACTAACAGAATCCAACTAGGTTTTTTTGTGTGTTTTAGACTTAAATTCACTAGGGGACAAAGTATTGCCCAGGCTAGGCGCGCAGAGACAAATATTGTCAAAAGGTTTTAAAGTGGTGGCCCGCAGAGGTCCACCACTTTAAAACCTTTTGACAATATTTGTGCATATACAGTATTTCATCCTCAAAGAGAATGGGAATATGGCGATTTAGTATGTTTCTGATCTTTTTAAAATCTACACTGAAAGGTAAGAGAATTTCCAGGTTTATTTCTGGGTGGTCTATCTTTTAAAAGTGATGTCCTATCTGTGGACTTTGTGATGTTCAATGTTCTATTCAAGATCCTTTCATCATATCCTCTATCAATAAACCTCCTCTTCATGTCAAGTGATTCATGCTGAAAATCAGTCTCATTACTGCAAATTCTACGTAGCCTAAGAAATTGCCCTCTTGTTATCCCACGTGTCACATGTCAGGGATGCCCAGAATCAGCCTAAAGCAGGGGATTCCCATAATAGGGTTTTCTATATATTCTGGACTCTATCCGGGCATTCCCATGTGACAATAATACGTCTAGAAATTCCTCTGACCCACTGTCCATCCATCCAGTGAAACGCAGGTTCAAGGTGTTTTGATTAAGGTATGACAGAATTGTTCTAAAGTACTCATGGCTCCTGAACAGATGAACAGCAGGTCATCTATATACCGTTGATAAAATTTGATCCTGCCATGAAAGGGGTCTCCATCTCCATAGATGTGGCTCCTCTCCCCCGAACCCATATATAGGCTGGCGAAAGAGGGAGAAAACCAAGCCCCCGTGGCTGCTCCGCACCTCTGGAGATAGAAACCCCCATCAAAAGAAAACAATTGTGAGTCAAAAAAAAATTCCTGACATTCTAGGATATATTCCTGATATACAGATGAATAACCACTGTAACGATCAAGAAAGAATTTCACTGCTTGTAACCCTAAATGATGGGGTATAGAGAAATAAAGACTCCCAACATCACATGTGATCCAGATGTCAACAGGCTCCCACAAATAATCCTTTAAACTAGACAAAAACTGTTTAGTGTCCCTCAGGTAGCTGGGTAGATCCCTCACTAGGGGCTGCAGATGATAATCCACCCACAGTCCCAAAAGCTCATTGAGGGATCCCATCCCAGCCACAATGGGATGCCCATGCAATTGGTTTAACCCTTTATGAGTTTTGGGGAGGTGGTTAAACACCGGGGTCACAGGCGAGTCAGGATTTATTGTATGAAAAAAATAGGATGCAGCCCAAAATTATGATCATACAACAGTCATAGTCCATTTAACATGCAAATAAGGTATAGAAGGAAGTTCAAAAACATATGCTGTTTCCAGATAGTGGTTTAGTAAAGAAGACAGTCCTCTGTGTATGCATGCATCACATTGAAAAGGTGCTCTCCCTTCACCAGCTGGCACACTCCCTCACCTTAATGTTTGACCCCAGTTCCACTAGAGGGTCAAACACACATACCCACAAGGGGTTAAGCAGGACGTGAAGTCCTATGATGATGGAGACTGAGTAACCATAGACGAGACCAGGTAGGGCGTTCTCATCCACATCAATGCCGAGAGTGCATAGCCAAAAAGAGAGGAGGAAATCTAAGTGCACACCGTTTCAACTAAAGAAAGTAGTATTTATTCAGATGCACTTACATACAGATGGCTTGAGGATCGCATAAAAGCAGAATAAAAACCATTGGTGACTAAGACTCAAGCCTACTTACGAGACACCAAACATATGAATCAAGTTATTGAGGGCATTAAGTGTACCCCTGAGAGTATTCTGATCTCTGTAGACGTGGGGTCACTGTATACAATTATTAGCCATTATGAGGCCCTCTCTTCTGTTAAATGGGTGCTTGAGTCATCTGAGTTGAGATTAAAACATCAAAAGTTTTTAGGTGAATATCTGGATTTTTGCTTACGCAGTAACTACTTCTGGTATAGGCATCGGTTTTATTTACAGATCAGGGGTGTGGCGATGGGCGCTCGTTTTGCTCCCAGTGTTGCTAATCTCTTTATGGCACACTGGGAGCGGGACAGTGTGTTCCAGGAGCGCCCTGAGCAACTCCTGGTCTATAAAAGGTATATTGATGACCTATTTATGATCTGGAAGGGGGATGAAAGCAGCCTTTCAGAGTTTATCATGAAACTTAATAATAATTCCAGGAATATAGTTCTTACATGGAATATTAGTAAAGTCAGTAATATTTTTTTGGATTTGGAGATTTTTAAGGAGGGGGACACTTTAAGAACCCGTAATTATTTTAAGCCAACGGATCGTAACGGATATATTCCGTTAGATAGTTGTCATCACAGTACATGGCTATGTAATATCCCTAAAGGCCAATTCATCAGGTTCAAAAGAAATTGTGCTTCTGACACAGACTTCTTAACACAATCACAGGTCCTGCTGGATAGGTTCTCTGCCAAAGGGTACAGTGAAGATCCTCTGAAACGGGAGCTTGAAAAGGTGAAGGCCATAGATAGATCTACTCTTATCTCAGATCAGACTAAAGACAACGAACAAGTCCAACAATTTAAAATGATTTTGGATTATAATGCTCAGTATAAGAGATTTGAATGGATTGTGGCCAAACATTGGGGAATCTTGTTGAAATAAAAAACAATTAATCCTGCGCTTAAGTCCGTTAGATGTATTGAGCTGTATTAATCTATGCAGCCAGCAGACTGGTCCGGTGAAATCATCAAAGATATATATCTGTAAACTGCAGAGCACAGTCCAATTGATTGGAGAAAGAAACATCCACACTATTACACTCTAGGATTGACAACTAAAGTGCAGCCCATCACCAGTGTCACCACCACACTCGGCTCCTTACCAGAATGCACCGACCCTCTGTTACGGAAGGTCAGTGTAAGCTTTTCAACAACCACTCCAGTTTAGGCAATCCCTGCAGGGCACTCATATCACCTTGGAAACCCAGATGTTATTCCACAGCATCACAGCATAAAAGCACAGGGCCGATCACATATGCAAAGATGCTTGTTCATAGGACAAAACATAAAAAACCCATAGTGCAGATAGCCATAATAAGGTTTAATTAATTAAAAAAGGATCCACTCACATTTTAGCAGATAAAAAACAGGGACACAAGTCTAATCGCCCTCCAGACCCTGGGTGCCCCGCCTCACTCTCTGCTCGCCACCAAGCTTGCTAACTCACCTTAAAGCAACAATGGGCTTCCATCTTCATATCTTCCCTCTGAAATCTCATGAGCAATTTAATCTCACTAGCTACGGACGTCCCATTAGAGGTTGAGCTCCTGCTTATATTGCTCACTTGTTGCTCTCAACCCCCCAAGGTAACAAAGTGCCAAGCACTTTCCTTAATCGAAATCCTTATCTCTGTTTTCCTTTTATTTTCCTTATCTTTTATATTACGATTTGCTAGTTTACATTTACACACCTGGTTTACGGTGCTTAACATATACTACTGCATTGCATCTACTGTTACTAACTCTCCGCATATCTCGGCTGTCGTATTTGGTTAAGGTATATAGAGTGATAGAAAGGTGTAATCTCGACACTCCCCGTTATTCCCTTACTTCCTAAAGAGCAACCATGTCGGTAAGAATCACCACCATTAATGCCAAAGGCCTTAATTCCCCTTACAAAAGAAGCATGTTATGGAGGACGGCACTCTCCTTGAATACTGGCATCTTATGCGCACAAGAAACGCACTTTTTGGCTCACAAACCCTCAGTATGCTTCCATCGGAGCTTTACACATTATTATGCCAACTCCTCTCTTAAAAAGCTGGCGTCATGCTCGCCGTTAGACATTTTTTATTCAAAATGGATGTATTTGATTATCGAGCCACACGTAAACTTAATACAGATGGAACTTTTGTCATATCTAGTGGTGAAGATAATGACCTGAATGGATTATTTGCCAGACTTAAGAATTTGATGTTCTCTGAGCTACATAGTTCTGCTACAGTGGAATAGAATAAAGGTGAGAAAAGCATGAAAGAGAAAGAGGAGCAAAAAAGCAAAAATTCAAAACGACGGCACAGCGTGCTCCATTTGAGGCAGACAGGTAGGTCATATTATATAAAACATAGGGGCTACCATCAGTGGTTGTCCTAGATTTTTGCTTTTTTGCTCCTCTTTCTCTTTTCCTCTCCCTTTCTTTCATGCTTTTCTCACCTTTATTCAATTCCACTGTAGCAGAACTGCTATCTACAGCTAATTAGGAGAACCCTCTGTTTAGAAAAAAACATCTTTCCTTAGACCCACAGGGGCCAAAAATTCTGATCAAACTGATCCAACATTGTACAACATAATCCTGGGACACCAATAAGCTGCCAGTTATGCAAGGGTGCCTGAAAATTGTTGGTGAGTTAGTTTCCGCTTCCACAACTTTCACAATGTATGTTATCTATTATTAATTAAATGTTATGATTCATGTACAAGATGACGGTGATATAGGTTTTTCCCTCTCCCCTTCCCGTTATCCCCATCTCCTTCCCTTCCCTTTGCCTTTCTCCTTCCTTTCCCTTTCTCTCCCTTTCTCCCACCTACTCATGAATTATTATGCCTGATGGTCTGGATACTCCCGTCTTTTTTTTTATTTTTTGCTATCAGAAACGGATCAAACTACATATCTAATCGCTTTATAATAGATGAGTGACTCCGTTGAACATCTTACCTGAAGAAGGGTCTGATAGGGACCCGAAACGTTTAATGTTGGGCACTGGGACATTGAATACCATCTTCCCTCATTCCTGGACAACAGATTGCTCTATATCACCATCTAAGCTATGTACACATATTTATTTACGGTCAACCCTGTGATGTACTTTTTGACCACTTGGTCCGTTATATAGAGATGTGATTCAATTTTATGCTGTACAGGGTTCGTTTAACACAAGTAACCCTATTTTAAATAAAAATGATATTTTTTCTTGTTTAAGGTTTTTATTATAGTTTTGAGGTTGGTACAGGAAAAAAGTTGATACAGCTTCATAGGTGTATAGAGGAGTACAAGGGTATGTCAAACATACAGTTGTGTTCAAAATTATTCAACCCCCAATGCTGTAAATGGTTTTAGGGAATTTAGTGTGCATTTGTAATTGTATTCTGAATGAAATCCTACAAGGACTTCTTAAAGAACCATATGCAACTAAAATGACATCAATTAGTTTTGTAATACAGTAGTAAATGTTTCTTTTGTGAATTCTTCATTGACATAATTATTCAACCCCTTAAAGACTACCACTCTGAAGAACAGAGGTTCAATGAAGTGTTTTCAATCAGGCATTGAAAACACCTGTGGATATCAGGGAGCAGCAATAAAGCCTAATAAGCACCAATTAGGCAGCTTTAAAATGACTGTGATACTCAGCTCCTCCTAGACATTTACTGGTGTGGTTACAAACATGGTGAGGTCAAGAGAATGGTCCAGGAAGACAAGAGAACAGGTGATTACTCTTCACAGGAAGGGCAATGGCTATAAGAGTTTACGTGTGATTTAAGGGATTTTGGTAAATGTCGTAACCCCCAACTTATTAAAACTTGTGTTGACATACAAACTGTATG
>BLSH010222529.1:164431-203553 GCA_018402905.1 Glandirana rugosa | reverse complement strand
GGAAAGAGAGGAATCCTTTTAAAGGGTGGAGGAGAGTGTCACCCGGAGGGATGGGTAGAGAATCGATCCTTCCTAGTTACACCATTTTTACCGGTAGAACGGTTTTAATTAAATAGACAAATCCCAAGAGGGGCAGGGGTATGGCCGGATAAAGAAAGCAGACGAAGTCGCTTTACAGGATAGGATGCAGACCCCAAGGTGGTTTGGCTCTCATGGGTCTAGGTGGGAGAAGGAGGTGTTCGATACGTCCCCAAAGCCACAGGGTTTGAAGTTCTGTATGATAGTGCGGTGGGTTGAGAGTTTCGACTGTCTTATGGTACGTCATCTGCTTCGTGATACCCAACGTTATCTTAGACAACGTTATCTAGGTGATAGTTGCCGTTTAAACGAGACCGAAGCGGGGTGACTAGCGTTTGTGTAACTGTCGGGACAGTGGTTCGTAAGTGAATTGGATACCCTGTTCGAATTGAAGGCGGGGTTCTGTAGAAAGGACAGGAGTGGGTTGTGCGAGGACATTAGATTATGTCTTGTCTTAAGCTTGTCCCATAGGTTAAGTGAATGCTTGGTGACAGGGCTGTCAATGTGTTTGCGATCAGTGGGGCGAAGCCAGAGCAAATTTGCCGTTGATAGTGGATCTATTGCAACAGATTCTATTGCAACCCATAGTGCTTCGTCTACTGCATGGTATTCTGTCAGCTTTGAGAGTTGGGTGGCGTGATAGTATGTCTTGAAGTTTGGGACACCGAAACCCCTGCATAGCTTGTGGAGGAAGAGGGTGGATCTGGGTACTCTCGGTTTGGTGGAACCCCAGACGTAGGATAGGACATTTCGCTGAAGCAGACGAAAGAAATAGGCCGGTATGGGGACGGGGAGAACCCTAAACAGATAAATTAATTTTGGCAAGATGGCCATTTTTACCACATTGATCCTTCCTAGCTAAGAGATGGGTAGGGAGGCCCACTGTGAGAGGAGGTGGGAAATTTTCCTAAGGAGAGAAAGGTAGTTAATGGCGAATAGGGAAGAGGTATTAGCTGAGAGTTGGGTACCTAGGTAGGTGAGTTGTTGGGGTGCCCATTTGAAGGGCAGGGAGGTCTTCACCTGTTGTAGTTCGGAAGGGGATAGCGAGATGTTCAGTAGCTGCGATTTGTGAGCGTTGATATGAAGACCTGAGACGCTAGCGAATTCGGTGAGTAGGGAAAGGAGGTTTGGGGCCAAGATATGTGGGGAAGACATGAAAACTAAGATATCATCGGCGAAAAGGCTAGTTTTGTGTGTGACTCCACCGTGTTCTATGCCCCTGATGTCAGGATGCGTACGGATCAGCTGGGCCAGAGGTTCTATTAGGAGGGCGAACAGTATCGGGGATAGTGGACATCCCTGCCTGGTGCCGCACTGAATATTAAACATTGCTGATTTGTAACCATTGTATTTGATGTGGGCTCTAGGGTTAGTATAAAGAGAGGAGATCCAGGACAGGAAATGTGGACCAAAACCCCAGTGCCGGAGCGTGTATTGCATATAAGTCCAGGAGACTGTGTCGAAAGCTTTCCTGACATCGAGGGACAGTAGGCAGGCGGGTATACGTCTTTGTTTTGCAATATGTGTGAGGAGTATGGTGCGTCTGATATTGTCTCCGGCTTGGCGTGTAGGAATGAAGCCGGTCTGGTCACGATGAATTAATTTGCCGATCAAGTGGTTGAGCCTAGTGGCCAGGACCTTTGCTAGCAGTTTAACGTCAATATTGAGGAGGGAGATTGGTCTATAATTGGACCATGTAGAGTGATCAGCGTTGGGTTTGGGTAGCATTGCTATTGTGGCCTTTAGGTTCTCAGGTCTGAATGTGTGCCCTTTGAGCATAAGGTTAAAGGCTTTAGTCAGCATGGGGGTTAGGAGGTGGGCGAATTGCTTGTAGTAGCTAGCGGAGAAGCCGTCCGGGCCAGGGCGCTTGTGTGTTTTCAGTTGTTTAATGGCCTGGTTCACCTCTAGTTCGTTGATGGGGGCTTCTAGAGTGTCTGTTTGGGCTTGTGTGAGGTGAGGGAGAGAGATTCGGGAGAAAATCTTGTCTAGCTGATCAGTGGTCGGTGTCGTGTTGCCAGAGTATAATTGGGAGAGTTTGGTGCGGAATATTTCAAGAATTTTGATGGAGTTGCTAGTGTAAGAGTTTTTGCCTGTTTTGAGGCGTATGGTGGAGGGTGGGGTATTGATAGCCTTTATGGTTCGGGCCAATAAAGTGTCTGGTTTGTTCGCTTTAGTGTAAAGTTTATGGTGAAACCTTCGCTGAGTTTTCTCGGCAGTATCTGTGAGGAACAAATCCAATTCAAGTTTAGCTTTCTCGAGTTTTTGCTTATTGTTGGGGTTGGGGTCGGATTGGAATGCCTCGTGACAGGAGGAGAACTCCTCATCTAGTTTTTCAAATTTGTGCCTGCGCTCGCGTTTAAGGATGGAGGCCTGCTGGATTAGTTTACCCCTAAGGACAGGCTTGTGGGCCTCCCATAGGTTAACTGCCGATATATCGTCTGTGGCGTTGGTGGCGAGATACTCCTTGAGGGCAATTTCTATGTCTAGACAGTGGGAGGGGTTAGTAAGTGTAGAGTCATTGATGTACCAGGTGGTGTCGTGTGATCGGGGGACCGGGGATGCCAAAGTGAGATGAACAGCAGAGTGATCTGACCATAGGTATGGGGTAATCGAGGAGGCGAGAATTTCTGGGGTCATGCTGTTTGCTATTAAGATATGGTCGATACATGAGAAGGAGTTGTGGGGGTGGGAGTAGAAGGTGAACTTCCTACTTGTAGGGTTCGCTTCCCGCCATGAGTCTGAGAGTGAATGATTGATGAGGAGTTGTTGTAGGGATCATTTGGTAGGGGATGCGTTAGGAGCTGATGGGGACTTATCAAGAAATGGAGTGATAACTTGGTTGGAATCCCCACATAAAATCACAGTACCCATTTTGTGCGTGTCAACCAGATTGAACAGTTGCGATAAGAAGGCCGTTGGGTTCTTATTCGGGGCATAGTAGGATATTACGGTTATTGGGGTGTCCGAGATGTAGCCTGTGACTAGGACATAGCGACTGGCGGGGTCACTGATTTGGGAATGTAGGGTGAAAGGTGTGTTGCGGTGGAAGGCGATGAGCATGCCTCTAACTTTGGAGTCAGCTGATGCTGTGAAAAATTGGGGGTATGCCCTGCTCAGGAACTTGGGTGAGTGTCTCTGGGAGAAATGTGTCTCCTGGAGACAAGCGATGTGAACCTTGGCTGAGGCCAGGGTTCGAAGGGCTTTAGTGCGCTTATGTGGAATATTAAACCCCTGGACATTGAGGGAGCAAATGTTTAGGGGGGCCATGGTGAGTGCGTCTTTCGGGTATCACTGTACCTGCTCCGTTGACCCACCGTCGCCGCCGCCCCCGGTCCAAGAGGAGGAGAGAAGAGATTCAGGAGGTAATGAAGGGAGAAAGAGAAAAGGGTTAGAGTGGATTCACATATAACAACGTAAATGTATGAAAGAACAAACAATTTAAACAGTGTGAACATGAAATGCAACTGGGAGCGTAGTGGGGGCCAGCCGGGACAACCTCCATAGGCTCTGTATCTGCGTCCAGATGTCCGCATTCGCATGCGGGTACCTGGAGGCTGACAAAAAGGGGGAGCAAGTAAACCTGTGAGTGGACAGCTCCGCTTAAAGGCGGGCGTTGTAGTAATTAACTAAAATAGCAGTAACATTGACGACCATATACCCCTATAGGCAGGTTATGCATTAAGAAAGGAGGGAAAAAAAAAAAATAAAATAAAACAAGCAGTAGCAAAAAAAAAAGGGGGGTTGGCAGTTTGTTGCGTAGTAAAGGCCGTTTTGGTTCAAAAATAGTTTAGGTGCAGGCCAGAGAACTGTAGGCCTGTTGGCAGGTGCAGGGAAGTGGCATATAGCACACAGCCTTAAAATGTCACCAGCAGTGGCATATAATGTGACCCAAAGTCTTGGTTGGAGGTAGGTCTCATAACTAGGTGCCTCAATGGCTATCCGGGTCCATAGTGTGTTACATGAGGGGAGGGCAGTTGGCAAATAGTAGAGTCTGTGGCCAGGGTAGAATCGTTTGTGGGTTGAGTTGGCCAGATGCCGTGCCAGGGGGGGGGTATGCAACTGGGCATTTCGCCCTGTGTCCAAAAGGCTGGCGTGGTTGGGGGTGAAGATGTATCCCTCTCACCCGGGGTCTCAGCGAGTGAGTCCAACAAATAAGTTCAAAGGAGGGAGTCCGGGTGAGACCGTCAGGGTTATGCAAGCCTGTCCCGGGGGTTCGCGGGCTAGGGGTGAGTGGTGTTCAAGGCATAGGCCTAGGCCAAGGTTAGTTCAGTCCATGGAGTCCTCTGTATTCAAGGGTCGGGGTTCAAAGCGGCCACGCTTGTATTGAGACACGCCTGGTTGGGAGCTTCCAGGACCTGCCAGACGGGGGTCTTTCTTCGGTGACCCAGACGCCGAGCGCCTGCGGGTATGTTCAGGAGCGGGGTCTTGTCCTTCAAAGCCCAGCTCAAGCAGGGTTTCTTTCATATAAAAATATATTTCTTTCAGCTCTTGCGCTGTGCGGCATACATATTTTGTGTCCGAGTGCGTGAAGCGCACTGAGAAGGGAAATCCCCAGTGGTAGGCGATTTGATATTGCTGCAGCGTTTGTAAAAAAGGCTTTAGGGTGCGTCTTTTAGCAATAGTTATTGGCGACAGGTCAGTGTAGATTTGATAGTTGTGGCCTTGAAATGTAAGCTGACGTTTGCCTCTTGCGGCCTTAAGCAACTGCTCTTTAGTGCGATAAAAGTGTAATTTCGCTATTATATCCCTGGGGGGGCCTTTTTCTTTACGTGGTGCTAGAGCTCTATGAACTCTATCCATCTCCAGTCTTTCGACTGGGATGCCTGGGAGTAATTCCTGGAACAGGGCTAACATGGTTGCCTGCATGTCAAGGACTGTTTCAGGTATGCCTCTGACTCTCAGATTTGAGCGGCGGGCTCTGTTCTCAAAGTCTTCAAGGCGGGCTTGTAAGCTGAGGTTTTCCTCCTTAATGTTTTCAATGTCTGTGAGGCACTGCTGGACATTACAGTCCAGATCGTCTACTCTGACTTCCAGCTCTGCCGTCCGACCTCCCAGTTCGCTGATTTCCTTTGTCAGTTGTTCTGTGATACGGTCTGAGGTCTGTTTCAGGGCCCTGTTAAGCATGGCTTCAAATTTTGTGAAAACGTCAGTCTGGGGGTTAATGGATGTGGACCAGTCATCCTGGTCTGACTCACCCTGGGAGAGCTGTGCTTTCGGAGACCGCCTCTGATGTGGCTGTGACGATCGTGGCTGTGAGGAGCGCGGTGATCGCGGGGAGCGCGGTGACCTGGCTATCTGCGAGGGCGCCATCGCCATTTTGATGATAGGCCTCGTCAGGGCGTCCCTGATGTTTTTGGTCCGGAGCTTCGGCTTCGCTCCGATTGGGACCATGGGAGCTGTCTCCGGAGGCTCTCGCAGGCTTTGTGTGGATTTGGAGCCGGTTCTCTGGGGTCTGGTCGTGTTCAGCCCGGCGGCGGTGTCCACTCAGGAGCGGAGCTCTATGCAGGCACGTCTGCTTGCATCGGCGTCGCGCATGCGCCCCTTCAAAAATTATATTTTTTGACAAAATTTGATCTAAGTGTGGTGGTTTGCTGCCTAATCAAAGTCCCATTAAAGGGGGTCTATTTCTTTTTCTAATCGAATATAAAGGGATGAGGCAGCCACCACAGTGACTTCACTGACATGTGGAACATTGATTAAACTCAACTACCAGGTTAGCAAATACCCAATCCCCCGTGCATCTTATTGCGTTCCACTGCCAATGAACTCTGATACTAATACATGATTTACATGTGCCAATTTGTAGATTAAAGGCGGTTTTAACACTAAAAGAGCACTTACCCACCTGATGTAGGATTGTCGAACTGAGATGTTTGAGTCCCCTCTCCAGTCACACTGGATGGGAGATGAACTTCGTTCGATAATACCTACACAACTTATATCTGATAGCATCAATTTGGAACCTGGGGTTTTTCCTCACTCCCCTCTCATTCATTTTTTCCTCATTTAATTAGTGATCCAACCCTTTACCCTGCCCCAAACTAGATATACTAATTATATACAAATACAACATGTTTAATAGCAGGGAATTTGAGACACTGATGACCCAGTACAGGGACCATGGACACAAGGAGGCCCAAGAGTCCGAAATGTCAGCCATGTTCTCAGTACTGGAAAAATGAGTGGAGAAAAAAATGGCAATGTTTTGGCATATTGATAGCTTCGACCATTATATACGAGAGAATATCAACCCTTTCGGGTTAAGGATTCAAATTTTTCCCACGCTTGATAGCGTGGATGATAATTTTAAGAAAAAATGGGAAAATAACCTACAACAATGTACGAAAACAATGATGAGATTATTAGTGGAAGAGTACCAGAAACGTATTCTGGCAATTGACAAAGAAATAGATGCTGTTTATGCCCAATTGGATGCATTTAAACAGATTCCAACATTTAGGGAGAAGGAAGAAGGGATCAAGATTCATATTGACCAGTCTGTGAGAGAGATTATTACTATGAAAGAACGCAAGTTCTGGAGGGACAAAACAGCTTTTAGAGATGGCAAAGCATACCGATGGTACCACGCACAATCCCAACAAAAGAATATACAATCACGACACACTAGAAAAGATAAAAACTTTAAGGCACGAGGTAACACAAGGGGTTCCAATTCCTCTATAAACTCTATATCTTCTTCCATCTCACAGGCTTCACAGGATCGGAAGGGACCCCAAGAGAATAAGTGGCGATCCCCAGGATCCGATAATCACCAAACCAAAAAACACATCACGGAATCGACACGCATCAATAAACCACCCTCTGCACAGGTGACGGGTTCTGATCCCTTTCGAAGGTCAGGTAATGCACGCGGTGGCCCACCTGGGCATCTCAAACACTCTACAGACACACATACACCAGACAATGAAGGACCCTATGAGCCGATTTCACCGAACAGACCCCCAGAAATGAAATGACAGGAAATATCTCAATCTCAATCTGCTGTCGCAGATAATCTAAGTATAATTACTCTCTCAGACTACGAATTGTCTGCACAGGAATGCCAGTTACTTACCAAAGGACTGACCTTCTGTCCAGACTCAAATGTGGACACTTTTGAGGTCCACAAAGACTTACAACTTTTTGCAAGAAAACTCATTTTCCAAAGTATCTATGCTAAAAAAACGACTATGATAGATCCCACTGAACTAACCCCAAATGAAGTTCAAGCAATAGAGGACCTTACATCCCTTTTGGATGAACAAGATCCCTCTAGCCTCACTGACCAATTAGACATCGGTATGTCAACCCTCAAAACCACCATAAAAACGAATACCGCCACCAACAACAAACTAGGTACCACCACATTAAAAAAGAAATCAAGCAAATTCCCCTCCGTGGACCTTAACCCTAATGTAGGTGCATTCCTAGCAATGACCCTACAAGAACTAGAAAGATATGCCAAAAAGACCAACAAAAATAATCAAAAAAATTAACATGACTAAGAATCTAACACAAAGGGAGAAAAAAGCACTCACTGACCTTACTGACCAACACCATTTAACCATAAAACCAGCAGATAAAGGGGGCAATATCGTTATCATGACTAATATTCAATATAAAGAGATGTGCCTCAAAATTCTCTGTAATGCCGAGTGGTACAAGCCAATCACACGATCAATAATCGACAATTTCAATAAAGAATTTTATATACTAATTGATACAGCCTACCTGGGCAACATTATCGATAAACCCACATGGGAATATATACGAACAACCTTCCCAAAAATTCCAACATTCTACAGTTTGCCAAAGGTGCATAAGAACCTATCTGAACCCCTGGGCAGACCTATTGTCTCGGGTCGAGGCAGCATTGTGGAGAATTTAAGTAGGTAAATTGATGAACAATTACACCCCCTAGTAACCAATCTCCCATCTTACATTCGGGATACGGCACACCTCCTCCAAAACCTTGAGGGCCTTTGCATCCCGCCTCATGCCCTCTTGGTTTCGGTGGATGTGGAAGCTCTCTATAGCTCCATCCCCCACCGAGAGGGCATTTTGGCAGTCAGACATTTTCTCTCCCAAACACACAGAGACGACAAAAAACTCCACACTTTAATTTCATCAGCTCTTGAATTCATCCTTACACGCAATTACTTTTCATTTGATGGCTCCTACTTCCTCCAGGTACAGGGGGTAGCGATGGGGACATGCTGTGCCCCATCGTATGCCAACCTGTACCTGGGGGAATGGGAAAATCAATTTATTTCGGAGGAGGCGTTGCTCGGCCTAACGGAAAACATCTTAATCTGGTACAGATTCATAGATGACATTTTTCTGATATGGAACGGTAGTAGAGGCTTATTAAATCAGTGTCTATTAGCTATGAATAACAATGATCTAAACTTAAAATTTACTATGACCGCAGATGAACAAAGTATCAATTTCCTGGATGTTACTATTATAAAAGATGAACAAGGCAGATTAGCGAGAACGCTCTACTGAAAGACAACAACAGGGAACACGATATTACACGCTACCAGTTCCCACCCAAAAACCCTTATTAAATCTATCCCTTATGGGCAATACTTGCGCCTTCGAAAAAATTGCTCTACTGAGCAAACCTTTCAACTCGAAGCTAAAAAATTAAAAGCCAGACTCCTCGAAAGAGGATATTCAAATACATGCTTAAAGAAAGCCTATAAAAGGGCAGGGGAAAAGAGTAGACAACAACTACTCTTTGGAGAAAAGGCCCCAAAGGAAGGGAGAAAACAAACCAATGGTTTCACCACCCAGGCAAGAATCATCATGGCATACACTAAACAACATAAATACATTAGAAAGACTATATCAAAATTTTGGCCGATCTTACAAGCAGACCCCACTCTCAAACCTCTAATACCAAAAAATCCACCTATCACTTTTAGACGGTCCAGATCACTACGTGAGTATCTGGTCCAAAGTGAATATGTAGGTGCATTCAGAAAGGACCCATGCAAAAGAAAAGGGACATTTAAATGTGGCGGCTGTCATATCTGCCGCTACATGAACACGACTAACAATTTTGTATTACCAAACGGACAAATGTATAGACCCTCCCATTTCGCTAACTGTAGAACAATAGGAGTGATATACCTACTAACCTGCAGTTGCGGGGGATTCTATGTTGGTAAAACTACACAAGAGTTCCATAAAAGGGCATCTAGACACATAACTAGCATGAAAACGAGCAACCCCGATCTACCTTTAGGTAGACATGTTAGGGATTTACATAAAAAAATCTTTCCCAATATAAATTTTATAATACTCGATCGTATACACCCTAGCAACAGAGGAGGAGATTGGGACAAAACCCTCCTACAAAGGGAGACCCGGTGGCAGGTGGCTTTAAAAGCCACCACTCCACCTGGCCTAAATAGTTCTATTAGCTTCAGACCATTCTTAGAGGGCTATACTTCTGGGATATGGGAAGGACATGGCTAAAGTCAACTATTATAGACTCTTTCCACTCCCAATCCCACCCCTACTTTGTTTATACATAGACCACACAAATATATGGGACACATATGACAGTGCACACACATACACTGGTATTTAATTGTCCCACTTTGTACTGACGGCATGACGAACATTTGTACAAAACAATGATGTATCTGCAAAATGGGTTTATGTAATGTGGAAGTGGGGTAGGCCACCAACAATATGCAGATATATAATAATATACACTATCCTAAAAAGGCCTAACTATACCTACCTATTTATTGAATGATTTATGAAACAATCCCTGACAATCCTGTCAACCAAACCTTGCCCTCTTGCATCAGTAACTGGGAGCTATAACTGTTAACCTGAAAGTTACTGCTTTATAAATTGCCTTCCTGTTTTTCCTTATCCAACTTTTCTTCCTATTTAGTTTTTTATTTGATCTATTGCTCCCACATACATAGTTTCTCACTCTCAATGTGGATGATCGGGTCCGTTCAAATATATCTCCTTGTTCTTACCAATACAAACCACATAACAGTCTTACAACAGTATATATGTGCAACAATTGCAATTTCCACTAGGGGTCTATCTAACAATGGAGGAGGCAGCCTATGTAGGGATGCAGTGACGTGGTGTGGAGAGTCCGGACCCGGATCGTGTTCACTGCATGACGTATGGGCTCAGCCTTATCCTCCTCCCCTCTCTCCTTACCCTCCCCACAGGCGGTCGACGTACGCTGCGATCCCTGCATATATTATGCGGGGAAACTGACGTCAGACCTGCGTGCCCATGGCGGGACGAACATATTAAGGTCACACATCTGACACTATATAATCCTCGGGCTCTCATTCAGAGGCTGCGCAGCGCCAGGACAGACAAACAAATTCGGGGATAGGAGGTAAGAGGAAATTTTCACCTATGAGATCTCATTGTCTATCAGTAAGGAAGATTTACCATTCTACCAACATACTCTCTGTTTGGCCAATTTTACTGAATATACAGCCTCAATCTTAGCATTTCACTGGAAGAGATTTACACTCTCCCAGAACTCACCTAAGAGCTCCAGTAACAGGAGATTCCTTCTGACCTTTACACACATCCCTTTCTGCCTTATTGATATACATTGTTATCTTAGTATAGCATGTCTCATTACTACCATTCCGATTTTAAGCTGAGACAACTTTTAATATTTATAGATCTGGGACGGATAGACCTCATCCCTCTCAGGTCACTTAGTGACCGGTGGCAGATCCCCCCGGCCACCTAATCAAAAACCCAATTAAACAAATGATCAAACGCCAAACAAATTCAAAACGACAGCGCAGCGTGCTCCATTTGAGGCAGACAGGTAGGTCATATTATATAAAACATAGGGGCTACCATCAGTGGTTGTCCTAGATTTTTGCTTTTTTGCTCCTCTTTCTCTTTTCCTCTCCCTTTCTGTCATGCTTTTCTCACCTTTATTCTATTCCACTGTAGCAGAACTGCTATCTACGGCTAATTAGGAGAACCCTCTGTTTAGAAAAAAAACATCTTTCCCTAGACCCACAGGGGCCAAAAATTCTGATCAAACTGATCCAACATTGTACGACATAATCCTGGGACACCAATAAGCTGCCAGTTATGCAAGGGTGCCCGAAAAAATCGGACGCAAATTGTTGGTGAGTTAGTTTCCACTTCCACAAGTTTCACAATGTATGTTATCTGTTATTAATTAAATGTTATGATTCATGTACAAGATGACTGTGATATAGGTTTTTCCCTCTCCCCTTCCCGTTATCCCCATCTCCTTCCCTTTCCCTTTCTCCTTCCCTTTCCTTTCTCTCCCTTTCTCCCACCTACTCACGAATCATTATGCCTGATGGTCTGGATACTCCTGTCTTTTTTTCTATTTTTTGCTATCAGAAACGGATCAAACTACATATCTAATTGCTTTATAATAGATGAGTGACTCCGTTGAACATCTTCCCTGAAGAAGGGTCTGATAGGGACCCAAAACATTTAATGTTGGGCACTGGGACATTGAATACCATCTTCCCTCATTCCTGGACAACGGATTTCTCTATATCACCATCTAAGCTATGTACACATATTTATTTACGGTCAACCCTGTGATGTACTTTTTGACCACTTGGTCTGTTATATAGAGATGTGATTCAATTTTATGCTGTACAGGGTTCGTTTAACACAAGTAACCCTATTTTAAATAAAAATGATATTTTTTGACAAAATTTGATCTAAGTGTGGTGGTTTGCTGCCTAATCAAAGTCCCATTAAAGGGGGTCTATTTCTTTTTCTAACCGAATATAAAGGGATGAGGCAGCCACCACAGTGACTTCACTGACATGTGGAACATTGATTAAACTTACCTACCGACTTAGGGATCGATGACGCCCTGGACCCCCTCATGGAAAGTGAAGGGGGAAGTGGAATCTTCCCCTCAGAAATGAGGGGAGGACACCCCTCTGGAATATTGAGGAGAGAACCTACCTCCCCCGTTAGGAGGAGGGAGGGACCCCCCCAGAATATAATACAGAGGGCAGATGGCAGTTTGGGATTCCCACCCACAATCGGTTTGGCCCCTTATGAGGAAATGAAAACTACCCAAGGACCCCTAGAGAAACACGCTTCCCACGTAAAAACAATATATGAGGGGTTATATCAAGAGACAGAGGAGTATACCCTTCAGATAAAAGAAATTATATATATCCTCGTAATCAATCAGGTCCGTGGAGGGGAGGTCCCTATAAGAGTCAGGGCCCCCAGGATCGTGACTTTAGGTCAGGCAGAAGTAACAATTTCAAACACAGTGAATGTTCATGGTGGACCTTATGGTAATTATTCTTCACCCCATTTCCCTAGAAGGGAAAATTATAACAATTGCCATGATTCCCAAAGTGAGTACTATGGGGGTTTTCCCAGACAACAAGGGTACCGAGAATAAGGAGGACTAGGAGGGGCACCAGAGGAGGAAGGAGGCTACAGAAGAAAAAGGAAAAGGGAACGATAGGCCAAGGATTGTACAATTTGAGTTCACAGACTCTAACGGATAACGAAAAGAGGCTTTTGGTTGGGGTTTGAAATTCGCTCCACCAAAAGGTCTGAGCAGGTTTCAAACTTTTATGGATGTACATAAATTTGTCAGAAAAATAAGTATTAATAGACATTTCCTTTCTAATAGTTAGTCAAACAATGAAGCCCACTGAAATTAAGTCCTCCAACCTCTCCAACGCCTCACTTTTTAACCCCCCGGGGGGCTTGGCTCCCTCCCTACGGGTTTTCAAGGAGGTTGTTTTAAGAGATTTGGACAAGCTAAAAACCAAAAAATGTAAGATGCCAATCCATCTAGAAAAAGGACTACATGATTTATGTGAAAGAAAAGATCTAATTATAAGACCTGCGGATAAGGGAGGGGGTATAGTTATTTTAGACAGTTATTTTAGACAAAGAAGCATATTTGAATGAAATGCATACTATTTTGGGAGATAGGGAAACCTATGTTCCACTTACCAGTAACCCTGTACGGCAGTATAAGAAGGAACTGAAAAGAATTGTGTCTGGAGCCCTTAAACAGGGGATTGTTGATAAAAATGAGGCAGCTTTTTTGGTCCTGGCGGCCCCTAGAACTCCCATAATGTACTACTTGCCAAGAATCCCACTTGCCCCCCGGGACGGCCCATAGTAAGTGGGATAGATTCTATGATGGCCCCGGTGGGCAAGTATATCGACCATTTCCTACAACCTTTGGTCGTCCAAACATCTTCCTACGTCAAAGACAGTTTAGCGGTCATCAATAAGGTGGAGGACTGCTCTGTAGAGGAGGGTTGGTGGATCGCCACAGGTGATGTAACGTCCCTCTATACGATTATTCCCCATCAGTTGGGAGTTGAGGCGGTGCAACACTATCTTGATAGAGATGGTGGTTTAATCCCTTCCCAGAGGGAATTTATAATAACCTTATTTAAGTTTGCCGCCTCGCACAATTAATTTTGGTTCGGAGGAAATTATTATTTGCAGAACAGAGGAGTGGCTATGGATGCCAAATACGCCCCTAGCCTCGCCAATTTATTTATGGCTAGATGGGAGGAGGACGTCATCGACACCCCGAACCTACCGGATTTTGTGTTTTGGATACGCTATATCGATGACGTCCTCCTCCTATGGAAAGGAGACCGGGATTCCCTAACGGAGTTCATCGAGTCCCTTAATCAAAATGATAGGGGCATTCGATTGGACTTTGAGATGAGTCAAACAGAGGTACATTTCCTGGATTTAAACATCAAAATGGAGGAAGGGAAAATGATAACCTCCACCTACTTCAAACCCACAGATAGGAACTCCTTCATTTCCCGGGACAGTTGCCATCATAGGCCCTGGTTAGAAGGAGTTCCTGAAAGTCAATTTCTCCGCATTAGGAGGAATTTTACTAGAGTCAGAGATTTCGATACTAAGGCTGAGACCCTTGTCAGAAGATTTCTTACAAGGGTTATGAGCTAAATCATCTACATGAAGTAGTTGGTAATGTGAGGGATATGAACAGAGATACCATTCTGGGAAGGAATGATGTGGGCAGCTGCCGGCCTAGTCGACAAAAGCGTGACTTTGCGTTTATCACGTCATTCTCTGTCCAGCATAGAGCAATCAAACGTATATTTAACACACATTGGCATTTATTACAGAACGACAATGTCTTAAAAACAGTTTTGCCCCATCATCCGCAGGTTACCTACAGAGGTGTTCCAGCTTTAAAGGATGTATTGGTTAAAAATATCATTGACCCACCTAAGGGTTCATATCGGTTTCACGATCTTAAGGGATATTATAAATGTGGACGGTGCCAGATATGCAACCTCAACTCATGTCGCACTAGAAAAATTTCAACTTTTTCTTCCACAGTTACTGGCAGAGATTATAACATTGGGTCCTTCATCACGTGCAGAACTACACATGTGGTCTACATGTTGCAGTGCCCATGTGGCCTGCAATATGTGGGCCGGACTACGAGGGCCCTAAATGTAAGGCTGAAGGAACATGTAGCCAACATACGTAGAGGCTTTAACCACTTCAACCCCGGAAGGATTTCACACTTTAGGACCAGATCCCTTTTTGCGATTTGGCACTGCGTCGCTTTAACTGACAATTGCGTGGTCGAGCGACGTTGTACCCAAACGAAATTTGCGTCCTTTTTTTCCCACAAATAGAGCTTTCTTTTGGTGGTATTTCATCACCGCTGTGTCATTTCTGATCGCCGCTATAAACAAAAGAAGAGCGACAATTTTGCAAAAAAACCCAAAATTCTTACTTTTTGCTAAAATACAAATCCAAAAAAAATACAAAAAAACATTTTTTTCATCAGTTTTGGCCAATTTATATTCTTCCTCATATTTGTGATAAAAAAAATCGCAATCGGCGTTTATGGATTGGTTTGCGCAAAAGTGGCCGCGTTTACGGACGATGGGAATTCATTTCTGGGGTTTTTATTTATTTATTTTTTTTTTACAAGTAATGGCGGCGATCTGCGATTTTTAGCGGTACTGCGATATTGGGGCGGACATGTCGGACCATTTTGACACTTTTTTGGGACCATTGGCATTTATACAGCGATCAGTGCTATAAAAATGCACTGATTACTGTGTAAATGCCATTGGCAGGGAAGGGGTTAACCTGCAGGGGGCGCTCTAAGGGTTAACTGTGTTCCCTGGGCGTGTTCTAACTGTGTGTGGGCTGCCCTAGCAGGGGAAGGGAAGTTATCACAGCTTCCATATAGAGGAAGGCTGTGATCACAGCCCTTCCCCCTCTCACAGAACGGAGGTACGTGTTTACTTACACAGACCTCCGTTCTTTCACTCCGGGGGGGCATCGCGGGTAGCCAGTGGAGATCGAGTCCGCCGCACCCGCTCCCTGGCCCCCCCGGACACAGTCCGCGATCTCGCAGCTGCCGTCTTATGACGGCGGTTTGCGTTATCGAGCCACTTTGTGCAGTTGACGGTCGGCAAGTGGTTAAGGAACATAATGTTTCTAGACACTATGAGCAGGTTCATGATAGGGATCCTACAAGAACCCTATTTGTGGGTATAGACAACTTCACTCCTCATTGGAGAGGGAGTCTGAAGGTTAGGGAACTTTCTAAATTGGAGTCTAAATGGATCTTTTTTCTTAAAAGCCACTCCCCTGCGGGGTTAAGCATAGAACTTGATGTTAATTGCTTTATAGACAACTCTTGAAGTATTAGCAGGTCTGTTGGAGTTGTCTTGATGGGATCTGCTATTGTCCTGTTAATCCTTGGGTCATGTCCTTCTGTATTTGCAACATCATGCTAGTCCTTAATTTATTGGTATTATGGATCTTTTCGCTTTTCTTCCTTTGTTGTTGTAATTATATTGAGCTTCATGCTTTGAATAATCTTCTGCTTGACCTAGATATTGGAATTTTACCTTTCCTTATTTTATAGTAAAATGATTTATATTTTATTGGGGAATTTTTTCTAATATTTCTCCTTATACATTTTATACATGCTAGTTGGATGCCTTAGTACAATTTACATTTTATTGTTAAGATCTTACATAAGTCTGTTAATGTATAGGTGTGCAATGAACTACTATCTCAGGTCCCCTTTAGATTTTGGGATAAGTGGTTCTATTTAATTTGTTGACATATGAATATACAGATACAGCGGGCACCATTCTTGAATGTCTGTTATAATGATATGCTTTCCGGTGGGTTGTGTAGGAATCCGGCCGCCGGAGGGTCTGTGTCTCCATTTCTTTATTGGGAACTACAGTCCCCATGTTGCATCACGGCACATGATGGTCTAATTCGGGACGTATGGGGATGCAGAGGCGCATGCGCATTGCGCAACTAGCCCCGCTCTCTCCCTTTTTTCCCTCCGCTGGCACCCGTAAGATTTAGAGCTCTGTCGGGCCGATCAGGGGAGGACGTGGGATAAGTGCGAGTGTGGTGGCGCATGCGCAGTGCGCAGCTAGCCTCGCTTTCCCTTTGTTTCAGTATGTTCTTTGCTGACAGCTGAAGGAAATGTCAGAAAGACGCTTTTTTAGCGCAATATTTTATGGGATTGCTGATATTGGCTACAGATGATGGGTGGACCGGATTCTTGCAACAGCCAATCAGGGTATGTGATTTTCATATTTAATGGCGGTGGCAACAGACAGCACTCATGCTCCAGTAGAAGTCCACTAGGACGAAATCGATCGAGCTGTAGTGCTGTTCCTGTTTTCACCACGAGTCTATGTTCGCTGACTGTCCATCTTAAACACTCAGTGCCTACTACTTTTGGATTTTCTGTAAGTGCATTACTTTTTAATAAATGTGATTGTTTTTATGGTATCACACTATTGTGATCTTTTTTTTTTTTTCAAAATGTTTTTATTTGGTTTTCAAAAGGAAACAGTTATTCATATAGGCGGACGCAGCCGCCAACGTGGTAATACAATGTCTTGTGACAGGAAGTATAAATCGACATAGTAATAACAACAACAGAACATAATACGTTCTACCAATAGACAATGAGTTTACATAGTATAGTCAATAATACAAGAGGTTATCATATAGCAAATGAGACACAGCATGTAAGTGTATTAGCCTCAACAGATGAGTACGAATCCAAACAGGAATTATGTAGGGGGGGGGAGAGGGAGAACCCAGAGAGACTTAAGGGGGTTGGGAAGTGGGACCCTGGGTCTTGGTGTAATACCAAGAGACCCAGGGATTCCACGTACGCTCAAAAGCTCGAGAGGCAGTTGAGTTGTAGATCAGAGAGCGTTCATACAGATAGTGTTGCTGAACCGTATTCATAGCTTCTGATGGGTTAGGGGCTAAATCTCGTTTCCAGTATCTGATGAGTACCAGCTTGGCAGCTAATAATATATTAGCAGCAATTCCTTGAAAGGGGAGTGGGATTTGGTCAATACCCAGGTTTAGCAATGCCAATGCTGGGTCTGCGGTAACGAGAACCCCGGTGATCTCTGAGATAAGTTGGAAAATCTTTCTCCAGTAACTATGTATATTGTTACACGTCCAAAAGATGTGTTTGATGGTGCCAATATCCCCGCATTGACGCCAGCATAATGGAGAGTCTGATCTAAAAATCTTTGCTAGTCTGTAGGGGGTGAGATACCACCTATGCATTATCTTTAAGGCTAGCTCCCAATGACTGACGCAGTGTGTTATTTTATAAGTAAATTTAATAGCTAGGGACCATTGTGTGTCTGAAAAGAACACATTTAAATCTGTTTCCCATTTCTGCATGGTTGATGTTTTATGAAATGTGGATTTATCTTGTAGCAAATTGTATATTAATTAGGTACCTCTAGTTGTTTTGTTTTTTTGTGGAAGTGTGTAGTGATGCCATATTTGTGGGTGGATTACTAATGTTGGAGGAGGGGATATAGCTAAGAAACTATATATACGATTTAGGTTGAAGTGCATAGATTGGGGTAGAGAGAATTTGTTCTTAATCTCATTAGGGGTTAGGAGCTTCCCTTGATCATAAAAGTCTTGAATCCTCTTTACTCCCCTAATATCCCATTCATTTATGTTTAAGTCTTGAATGATATGCTTTATGGCGGTGAAGGGGATACCTATTAAAGGAGGATTAGAGAAACTATGGGAGGATTGTGTGATTAATCTCCACGCTGTTATAGAAGCTTTAGTTGTGGGTGGCATAGTTTTGAGATCCAAGGGTTTCCACATGTCGGCATAAAGTAAGGAAGTCAAGTCAGGTGTTTTATTCAAAGCTTTTTCTATATCGGTCCATAATGTATCTGCAGAGTGGCTGAACCAGTGTTTCAAGTGGTCTGCATGGACCGCCGTGTGGTAATTCCTGAGATCGACCATTCCCATGCCTCCTATTGACCTATGCTTAATCAGATATGTGTGAGAGCAACGTGCTCTTTTGCCCTGCCAAATAAATTGTCTTAACAAGGAATTCAACACTTTTAGGTGGACCTGTTTTAAGGGGGTATGCAATGTTCTAAATAGATAAAGAATTTGCGGAAGAATCATCATCTTAAAGGCTGCGAGCCTACCTACCCAGGAGAGTTCTGTCTTTGCTAAGTTCTTAAGTTGGTTATCTAATTTGGACAATAGTGGTTTGTAGTTAGCTTCTTCTAGGGATGTGCATGACTGAGTTGTAATACCTAAATATGTGATCCCTCCCCCAGCCCAGGTGTATGGAAGACCTTTTTGGAGCCCCTGCCTCACCCTCTTAGGGATGCCGAGGTTTAAAATCAGTGACTTCGAATAGTTTACGTTATAGTAAGATAATTGACAAAATTCTGTTAGGATTGTGTGGGCATTGGGAAGTGAGGTTGTTGGGTTAGTCAGCATCAAAATAATATCATCCACAAACAAATTAATAACGTGGGGTTTGTCTTTTAAAAGAAACCCAGACACTAGTGGATCCGTGCGGATTCTTTCTGCTAGGGGTTCAATCATGAGATTGAAGATTGTAGGTGACAGTGGGCATCCTTGCCTTGTACCATTTGAAATGGTAAAGGGTTTTGATAATAAGCTCTCTGTATACACCTGCGCTGAGGGGGACGAGTATAGGGCTAATGTTGCTGAAAGGATCATTCCTTGTAGCCCGGATTTGTTTAGAGTGGGTGACATGTAGCTCCAATGGACCCTATCAAACGCCTTCTCTGCATCTATGGAAAGGAGCAGAGAAGGCATCCGACTTCGCTCAGCCAGGTACACAATGTCTATCACTCTTCTGGTCGCATCAGACGTTTGTCGGCCTTGCACAAACCGCATTTGGTCAGGTTTTATAAGATTGGGAATTACTTCTTTCATTCTATACGAAAGAAGTTTGGCATATAATTTGACATCCACATTGAGTAGTGAGACAGGACGGAAGTTGGCAGGTGTGTCATGGCTTTTCCCGGGCTTAGGGAGGGTGACGATATGCGCTTTTAGCATTTCTGGGGGGAATGATGCTTTATGCGCCGCGGCTGTAAAAACAGCATTAAGATAAGGGGTCAATTTATTTTGAAATGTTTGGTAATATTTTCACACGTAAAGCCGTCAGGCCCTGGAGATTTACCAGTTGGCATTGATTTTATAACTTTTATAATTTCCGAGTTGGTAAAGGGACGATTTAAAGACTCTAGTTCTAGAGGAGTAACAGAGGGAAGGTTTAGTTTCTCTAAAAAGGTAGTTATTGCTTCGGTTGTGGGTTGTGGCGTGGAGGTATCATCTCTTAGATTATATAAGGACCCATAGTAATCCGCAAATGCATCCGCAATTTGCTTAGGATTGGTCAACTTTTGTTTAGTAGCTGGGTGGAATAGGAACAGTATTCTGGACTTCATTCTTTGATTTTTAAGTCGGGATGCTAGGAATTTACCTGCTCTATTGTGGGAAGAATAGTACTTTAATTTAAGGCGATTCAGGAGGGAGGCGTGGTTCTCCTGTAAAGAAGTCCGGAGCTCCATACGTAGCTCAGCTATTTTAGTGGCTTTAGAAACGTTAGGGTTATTTTTATTTAGTCTCTCTAGGTCTCGGAGATCAGACAGAGTTTTTTGCATCTTGGCAGATCTCCGTTTTTTAATTTGTGCTCCCAGTTGCATCATAGTACCTCTTACATAGGCCTTATGGGCATTCCACAAGTTGAATATATCCCCATTTGGAGATTCATTATTGGCGAAATAGTTTGCTATGTGGTTCTCAATGACCTCACTAGTAGTGGGATCATTCAGAAGGTGAGCGTTACATCTCCATATGAAGTCGGAGCAGGGGGAGTGTCCCCCAGAAATCGTGATAGTTACTGCTGCGTGATCAGACCATGTGATATCTGCGATTTCTGAATGAGACACCCGCTGCAGCAACCATTTGTCCACCAGGATTAAATCGATTCTGGAGTAGGAATTAAATCTGGGAGAATGATATGTGTAGTCTCTTTCCGAAGCGTGTAGAGATCTCCAAGCATCATATAATTCCTCTTTAAACAAGAGGTTGGCAAAGGAATATGTTCTGGTTTTCCTGCTTGTCGTGGCATCTAGAACAGGGTCGACAACTAGATTGAAGTCACCACAAACTATGAGATTACCTCTTTTATGCTGATTAATGCATTTGAACAATCTACGATAGAAGGAGCCATGACCAACGTTTGGGGCATACATTCCCACTATCGTGTAAAGCTTTCTGTTTATAGTACCGACTATAATAACGTACATTCCTCCATCTTGGAGGAATGAAGTGGAAAGGAGACAGAGTTTTTAATGGCTATGAATACACCGCGTTTTTTCGCTGTATACTCTGCAGAGAAAATGAAGGGAAAGTCTTTATGTTGGTATCTTGGAGCGTCCAATGTTTTAAAATGAGTTTCCTCTGCAACCACTATATCTGCATTTATTGTGGAAGCTTCTTTCCAGAGGGATAAACGCTTTGCCGGATGGTTCAAACCTAGAGCATTAATGGTCATTAACTTAAGTGACATTTATGTCTAGTTAAGTCTTGATATAAGAAGTCTCCTTTAAATGGGAGAGCCGTAAAATGTGATTAACTGTATTAAAGGGTATGTTCGGAATTGTCTGAGGTCTTCTCTGGGTCTCAGGTGTAAGATTACTGTGGAAAATTAACCTTTGGAATGACTTTAGTGTCTCACAGGAACATCTTGTAGGTAGAAAGGTTCTGCCTTTTGGTAGCGTCGTATGCCAACAAGCAGTAGGTATGAAGAATATAGTGATCCATAACTGGGTATAAAAAGGGTTCAACATAGAACAAGGTGCAGGTAAACTGCGTATCATTGGGGGAAAAAGTGTCAGTTCAATGTTCATAGAGACAATGGTGACTGCATCTTGGAGAGCGGCTTGACAAGCTGAGTTCAGGTATGATTACCCCTAGGGTGTCTGACCCTATTGTTTTTTTTGTTTGTAACTTTATTCCATTCCCATGAAGGCCTGGTGATTGGTTGTGCTGAAGATGGCGTTGGAGGGTTTTCGGGTACTATTTTCCATTCTTTAAGTTTTTGCAGACCTTCTTGGAGAGTTGTTATAAAGAAAGTGGAGCCTTCTCTTGTGACTTTTAGGGTGGCTGGATACTTCCATTGGTAGGGTATTTCATGATTGCGTAGAGCTTTCGTGACTGAGATTAGATTTTTGCGTTTCTGGAGGGTATATGCGGACAGGTCCGGTAGAACTTGTATGGATGCTGCGCGCTCAGGAAGATGTGATTTTTTACGAAAGGCGGATAGTATTGTCTCCTTAGCCTGGAAATAATGCATCCTTAAAAGCACACCCCTGGGAATTTCTTCCAGGAGAGAGGATGGTTTGGGAATTCTGTGTATTCTATCTATTGTTAGGTCGGTGTTTGTCAGTGCTGGAGCAGCTGTTTGAAATAACTCCCGAGCAAAGTGGGATAGTTGTGCGGGCTGCACCGACTCAGGAATTCCCCTTATTTTTAATATTGTTATAATGTTATTTTGCCTAGAGCGGTCCTCTAGGTCGGCTACTTTAGATTTCAGCCAATCAATCTCTTCTGCATGGGTCACATGTGCATCAACTAGGTTATTATAAGAGTCCACACAGGTTCCCATAGTCTCTTCCAATTGGCCTACCCTTTCACCCAATTCATGCACTTCTGATGTACAGGGTGGGCCATTTATATGGATACACCTTAATAAAATGGGAATGGTTGGTGATATTAACTTCCTGTTTGTGGCACATTAGTATATGTGAGGGGGGCAGCTTTTCAAGATGGGTGGTGACCATGGTGGCCATTTTGAAGTCGGCCATTTTGAATCCGACTTTTGTTTTTTCAATAGGAAGAGGGTCATGTGACACATCAAACTTATTGGGAATTTCACAAGAAAAACAATGGTGTGTTTGGTTTTAACGTAACTTTATTCTTTCACGAGTTATTTACAAGTTTCTGACCACTTATAAAATGTGTTCAATGTGCTGCCCATTGTGTTGGATTGTCAATGCAACCCTCTTCTCCCACTCTTCACACACTGATAGCAACACCGCAGGAGAAATGCTAGCACAGGCTTCCAGTATCCGTAGTTTCAGGTGCTGCACATCTTGTATCTTCACAGCATATGTTTTTTTTATGGTTTTTATGGTCAGTAAAAACCAATACCGGGTGAGCTGCTCCTTCCAGGAGGTACCGCCATTCCTCCAAAGCCGACTTGATGGCCAGCAATTCCCTATCACCGACATCATAGTTCCAGCAAGATGGTGCACCACCACATTATGGGTGTCAGGTCCGAGCATTCCTAGATGAACAGTTTCCTGGAAAGTGGATTGGTAGTCGTGGGCCAGTTGAATGGCCCCAAGGTCTCCCGATCTGACCCCCTTAGACTTTTATCTTTGGGGTCATCTGAAGGCAATTGTCTATGCTGTGAAGATACAAGATGTGCAGCACCTGAAACTAGGATACTGGAAGCCTGTGCTAGCATTTCTCCTGCAGTGTTGTCAGTGTGTGAAGAGTGGGAGAAGAGGGTTGCATTGACAATCCAACACAATGGGCAGCACATTGAACACATTTTATAAGTGGTCAGAAACTTGTAAATAACTCATGAAAGAATAAAGTTACGTTAAAACCAAGCACACCATTGATTTTTTGTGAAATTCCTAATAAGTTTGATGTGTCACATGACCCTCTTCCTATTGAAAAAACAGAAGTTAGATTCAAAATGGCCAACTTCAAAATGGCGGCCATGGTCACCACCCATCTTGAAAAGTTTCCCCCCTCACATATACTAATGTGTCACAAACAGGAAGTTAATATCACCAACAATTCCCATTTTATTAAGGTGTATCCATATAAATTGCCCATCCTGTATATTGTTTGAAGCATGCTAGCATATCAGCTTGTAGGGATGAACGTAGGCACAGTAACATGTCCTTCATCATAGTGTCTGACATTGGTTGGCCGGCAGTTGGAAATGATGCTATGGGGTCCGGGTTTTGGTCAACTGTTGGAGTAGTGTTGGCACTAACCTCCATACATGGTTCATCTGTATCGTCAGTGTCTCTATCCCATCGTTGGCGAGATTTAGCTGGACTTTGCAGCTCTGGTGTTGATGATACTGGTGTCTCTGCTATTCTGTCGTCTGGGAACATGAAAGTAGCAGCGGCTATAGGGCCCTCTTTGGTTGACGGAGTTTGGCTGATATCGCTGTCTTGTGCATCTTTTGTCAACCGTGGGAAAAACCCCGGCATTTTCTGAAGCTGAGGGTCCTCTCTCCTTCTATGAGACATTCTTATGGCTGCAACTGTTAGGTACTTCTATTGCAGGTAAACACTCTGGGGCCTGTTATGATGCCGCACTGTCAAGCTGCAGGACTAGGTGCAGGATTTAGATATACATGGCAGTCTTTGGCTATCCCTATTGAACTGACTTGTGTAAGTGAGGTTAGCTAGGGTGGGCTAGGTACACCTCCTGTTATGAAGGAATGATATGAGAGTGAGCTGGGTGTACCAAGATGACCGCCGTATAAGCAGTTTGTGAGGAACAGGCTGTCAGAGGAATCACTGACGCTTTACACACAGGGATTGTTAGGGGTACACTGCTACTTATGGACTTGTTGCTCCCCTGCCTGGATCTGTGCATTTTTGTCACTTTTGTTGTTTTCAGGTCAAGTGTGTAGGCCTGAAGATGGCAGCCGCAATAGAACGACTGGGCCGCAATTGAAGCCGGGGACTAAATTTGGAGTCCGGCGGCCGATCGAGTGTGGAATACCGCTTTTTTAATCTTGGATTCGGCCTCCTAGTGGTAGATGGGTCCCGGGTAGGCTCCCCAGAGTGAGGATACTCTTGGATGGGCAAGGATTGGCAAGGATTGGGCTGTGCGAAGCCCGAGGATCACGGCCTGATTTTAGCCACTTCGGGAGTTTAAAAACTCCCAATTTTCCTCCCAGAGGGTGACAGGGTAGGCTAGGGGATTGTGTTGGTGGTTTTGTGCCACTCACCTAACCCCTGGATGAAGGATGGCTTTGGATTGTTTCCAGGTGCCTGGAGCTCTCGTCCTGTGCTGCTACCTATCCTCACGTCAGGTCACGCCCCCTGGTACTATATTTTCCTTTTTTCCCTTTTAGACATACGGGAAATCCTCACCAATATATTATATTAGCTGCTCTCATTTGTTCTGTGAGGGGTTTAAGGAGTTTTCGCCTTGTCAGGGTCTCTCCTGATAAGTCGGAGAATATCTGTAAGCTTCTTTGTATGAAATTCTTGGCTCTTTCCGTAGCTTCTTCATAATCCCGGTTTTATCTGCTACTTGGTGGAATCTCACAATCACGTCCCTAGGGATCTCAGTCTACCGGGATTGATATCTCGCTATCCTGTGTACTCTATCGATTTTTGTTGTTTTAGGGGGTTCTTTCTCTAATAGCGAGTTAAATAAGTTGTACAGTATTCCCAATAGCTCCTCCTCTTTGTACTTCTCCGATAGTCCTCTGATTCGGAGGTTCTTCCTTCGGCTTCTATTCTCCTGGTCCTCCATTTTATAGAGGATTGCTCTGTTTGTCTTATTTAATATTTTCATCTGCTCATTCAATTCCTCAAGTTTTTGCTCATGGATGTCCAGTCTCTCCTCTGCCTCCTCCACCCTATGGAACACCTGCCCTATGTCCATCTGAATTGCCGCAATGTCCGTTTTGAGTGATGTTTTCACCTTGGTTAACATTTCCGTTAGGAACTCCTTAAATTGAGGAAAGCCTAACTGATCCTCACTTGTCTTCTCCTCCTCTCCAACCAGTTATCTTCCATTACCTTTTTTCTTCTGCTCCTCAGTCTGCTTTTTTTTCATCTTAGTACCTCCCATCGGGGTCACTGATCCATTCGGCCCATCCCCTTTTCCTTCCACCTTCAAAAATTTTTGCCTGCTAGTTTTTGTTTGGGCTACATTTTCCTGTTTAGGGCTGTTGTGTCCCTCCATGATGCTTATTTCTGCTGCCATATACCGTTGTATGCAACTCGGGCTGGGAGCTGTCACATTTGCTTTACCCCCTCCTGATTTATTTGTTTTACCCTTCATCTCCGGCATCCATCAACTAGAGTGCACGTGTATTAAAGAAGGGGAAAAAAAATGTCTTCCCCTTTCCTTTCTTCCTTCCTTCCCCTTCTCTTTCTAATCCCCCCTCTCCTTCCTCCCCAGATATTAGGGGGAGAAAGGTATGTCCTTTTTATTATTCCTGGATGGATATAAGAGCAGTGCAGCGTAGGGCCCAGCCCTTTTAGCAAATAGATTTCAATAAACGCACATTTGGCTACTTTCACCAATGGGCACGTAGGAGGAAGGGTTTATTATAGCATTTTTTAACCTATAATAGGTCCTTTAACAGGTAGACTTTAGTATGAGCACATAGGGCTACTCTCCTCAGAAAACAGAGGACAAAGATCTCACTATGTTATAGCATAGACACAGTCTTTTAGCAGGTATATTTTGGTATGCACATATTCCCCTACTTTTATCATAAATCACTCCAGACCGGGAGCCTATTATAACGCCGGTGCACAAACCCTTCCCAGGTAGATTTCTGGTATGTGCACATTCAGCTGCAATCCCCAGAGAGCGTCCTGTAAGGGGGACTCACAAAAGTATACCGCAGCATAAATTCCACGTCTTTTAACAGATACATTTCTGATGTGCACACAGAGGAGGGAGCTTATTTAGTATGCACAACTTCAACTGCCTTCACCAAAAAACGCACAGGAAAGGGAGCATATAGCAGCGTATTATAGCATAAATCCCCAATACTTTAATAGGTAAGTTTTAATGTGCACCCATTCAACTGTCTTCACCACAGAGCACACAGGAAAGGGAGATACCCGGTAGATTTTAGTATACACACATTCCCCTGCCTTTATCAGAGAGCACACAGGATTAGAAGCCAACTATAGCGTTTTACAGCCTAGGCACACCATCCTTCAGCTGGTGTCCACAAGTTTGACTGCTTTTATCCAATGGCACACAGGAGAGGGAGCATACAGCAGCATATTACAGCATACATCCACAGTCCTTTGGCAGATTAGTTTTAGTGTGTACCCACTCAGCTGCCTTCCCTAGGGGGCGCGCAGAAGAGGGAGCTTGTTGTAACATATTATAGCTTAGGTACACAATCCTTTGCCAGGTACATTTTTAGTATGCACACCTTCAATTGCTTTTATCAGAGAGCACACAGGATAAGGATCCTATTATAGCATATTATAGCATAGGTATACAGTCCTTTAGTAGGGTGTATTTTAATATACACTCCTTCAGCTGCCTTTATCAGAGAGCGCACAGGATAGAGAGCCTATTATAGCATAGGTGCACAATCCTTTAGCCCATAGGTTTTTAGTATGTGCACATTCATCTATCTACACCCAAGAGCCCACAAGAGAAGGAGCATATACAAGTGTATTGCAGCATAAGTACACAGTCCTTTAATGAATACATTTTTAGTGTGCTCACATTCAGCTGTCTTCACCAGGGAGCACCCAGGAGAGGAGGCATATTATAGCAGATTACAGCCTTAGTACATGGTCCTTTAACACATGGATTTTAGCATTCACATACACCACCTGCTCATACAGGCACACATATCTACCTCTTCCAGCGTGCTTGTCCTTGTGTGTATCCCTCCGTCTCTTTGTCCAGCTCTGCTCCGTTTGCCTATTTTCGTGCAAGCAAGGGGAGGGTGAGGGCACAGAGACACTTCAGCTGCCAAGTGTATCGCACACTTCCTGAGAGCAGGGGGGGTCACAGAGAGCCCCTCAGCGGCTAAATGCGAGTGTATCACTCGCTCCTTGCTGCAGCTGTGGGTGGAGGGGGCAGCTTCTGTCTTCCAGCTTCGGCCTTCATGCCGGTCATGCTGTGCCCTCCTTCCCCACAGCGTTCGCGAGGCTCTGGAGAGTCGGGTGGGGGGCGTGGCTTCCTGGCACGGCAGGGCTACGTGACCGTTCTCCTCCCCATCACTGCCAGAACTGAAGACTTCATTCATTCACCTCTCGACAAATTCCTATTCCCCCCGGCCCCCCTTCCAACCCCCTCCCTCCCTGGTTCTTTAATCCCATCCCTAATTGTACGGCTATCTCTGTTCCATCCCTTGTGTGGAACTGGGGACGCTCCCTAGAGTATCTCCCTCTAACCACACCTCTTAGAGGAGTTTTCCAAACTCTTCTGCCCTCCGTCCCCTCCCCGTCCCACAGTCCGTTCCCACCCCCTCCACATCTAGTTGATTTGTCCCCTTCCCCTCTATCAAGTCATGGTGCTTTTCCATAATACAGTCTTAAATCTTTCTATTTTTACCTCTTACTGTCTGGTTTCTGTTTACTATAAGGGTCAGGGTGGGGGGGAAGCTATTTCTTTCCCTATCTCCTATCTACACCCTTTTCTCTCCACCCCGTCCCCCCTCTTTCCAAGTCCATCTCCTGCAACCGGGCGTAATCAATCCACTAGTTTTTTCATCGTCCTATCCTGGTAGCGGTGGTGGTTGGATCTCCAGTCTCTCGCAAAATTCTTTTAAATGTTCAGAGAACCTCAACACTGCAGTTCGGCCATCTCTCCTCCCTTTAAGGCAGGCGGGGAACCCCCACCAGTAAATTAGGTTGGATTTCCTCAGATGTTCTGTTAATGGCTTAAGCGTTCTCCGCCTTGCCAGGGTCTTTGAGGAGAGGTCCGAAAACATCTGTAATTCTGCTTCTTCATATGCTATTTTATCCATCTTGCTCGTTTTCTCCATAATTCTACTTTTCTCCTCCGCATGATGAAATCTCACGATTACGTCCCAGGGGGGCATTAGACCCTCTAGGTTGGAACCTGTTGATCCTATGGACTCTATCTATTTTCACCTCCTCAGTCGCTTCTTTATCCAGTATTGGGTTAAATAGCCCATGCATCACTCCCACTAGATCCTCACCCTTGTATTTTTCTGATAGGCCTCTTATGCGCAGGTTCTTCCGGCAGCTCCTGTTTTCCTGATCCTCCATTTTGTATGTCATGTTTCTATTTGCCCTCTGCAGCACTTTCACCTGTTTATTTAATTCTTCCAGTTTCCAATCATATGCGTCTAATCTTTCCTCCATCTCTTCCACTCTATGGAGGATGTGGCCAATGTCTGCTCTAATTGCTGGGATGTCTGTTTTAGAGAAACTTCAACTTTAGTTAGCATTTCTGTTAGGATCTCTTTTATTTGGGGGGCACTTACTTGAGTCTCTCTAGTCCTGTCTTCTGTAGTCGTCTGTCCTGCCCCCCCTTTTTTCTTCAGATCTCCATCTTGTATTTTTTTAACTTTTTGAGTTTGGGTCTTCCCACTTCCTGGGGGGGTTCTTTCAGCACTCTGTAGTTTAAGTGTTGGTGCCCCAGACACCCCAGAGGGCCCTCCTACTCCCCCTTCCCGATTGGGGCTTTCCTGACTCTCCTGGACACTCGTTTCAGCGGCCATATATCGCTGTATTCCTACTGGGCTTGCAGCAGTCTGGTTGCTTTTAATGAGTCCACTCTTATTCGTTTTGCCCTTCATACTTGTTCTAAGATGGCCTAATGCGGCCCCTAGGAGCTTTTCAACTCTTGTTTTTATGGAGATTTTACCTGAACTGAGGACTTCAGACCAATTACCTATACCAAAGACGGGCACTTTTTCAAAAAGAAAGCAGAAAACACAGTTTTTAAGTATCCTTAATAATTTAGGTATCCTTAGTACTTTAGTGTTATTCAATATTGTCCGCTTTGTTAGCGAGCCATTCCTGAGCAAGGACTTTTACTTAGTGTAATACACTGAATGCCGGTATACCAGAAGACAGACCCGGGAAAGCATGCATATAAACAAAACTGACAGTTCATATTCTGATTTATCTCTCATGGAAAAAGGTGGACGAGCATTTTATATCTACTGCTCCTTTGACTGGCTATCTTATCTATCCTCCGCTGGTCCTCCCAGGTCTGGGTCTGTTTCACCACCTTCCACCGTTGCCAGCTGTGGAGGGGCCCTGTTATTTAGCAGCGAGTAATGCTGCACTCCAGGCCATTCACCCCACTGGTTTGGCAGGTTTGCTCCTCCCGCTGCCCTGTCTGCTGGTGCTGAACTACCTAGCTGTAGCTATAAACAAACCAGGGGGGATAGCAGCGCTCATGCAGCCCTGTCCCTCTGCTCCCAGCCTTCAAGTGCCGCTTCTCTCACCCCATCCTCATCGCTCCCGAACATGTGGGAAGTTGCTTCAGCCCGCCGGCCAAGCTATAGTCGGGCATACCTGACTCTTTAACCCGCCAGCCGGGGATCACCCTGGATGGCTCCGGCTTCAGGGCTCCATCCCACACAAGCTAGCCGGCGTGGAGTGGGCACACAGAGGCTAGCGTGGAGCGGGCGCTCGAGCAGTCAGACGCAGGGGAGAGTGCGTTCGGACGGCATCACTACGTGACTACACTCCTCATCTCTCTCAGATATCTCTAGGGACACACATTTCAAATCTAATTTGACTACCTATCAGACTTTTGTGAGGCACTGATGGGCACTGTAGTGGCATGGATGTGGATGGATGAGCCAGGGATGGAGCATGGATGTGGACAGATGAGCCAAGGATGGAACATGAATGTAGACGGATGAGCCAGGGATGGAACATGGATGTGGATGGATGAGCCAGGGATGGAGCATTGATGTGGATGGGTGAGCTAGGGATGGAGCATGGATGAGCATGAATCTGGATGGACGAGCCAGGGATGGATGGATGAGCCAGGGATGGTGGATGGATGAGCCAGGGATGGAGCATGGATGAGCCAGGGATGAATGAGCCATGGACAGGTGAGCCAGGGACTGGGTGGGCCAGGGATGGGTGAGCCAGGGACAGGTAAGCCAGGGACTGGGTGAGCCAGGAACTGGGTGAGCCAGGGATGGAACATTGATGTGGACGGATGAGCCAGGGATGGAACATGGATGTGGATGGATGAGCCAGGGATGGAACATGGATGTGGATGGATGAGCCAGGGATGGAGCATGGATGTGGATGGATGAGCCAGGGATGGAGCATGGATGTGGATGGGTGAGCCAGGGATGGAACATTGATGTGGACGGATGAGCCAGGGATGGAACATGGATGTGGATGGATGAGCCAGGGATGGAGCATGGATGAGCATGAATCTGGATGGATGAGCCAGGGATGGATGGATGAGCCAGGGATGGTGGATGGATGAGCCAGGGATGGAGCATGGATGAGCCAGGGATGAATGAGCCATGGACATGAAAGCCAGGGACTGGTTGAGCCAGGAACTGGGTGAGCCAGGGACGGGTGAGCCAGGGACTGGGTGGGCCAGGTACTGGGTGAGCCATGGACGGGTGAGCCGGGGACGGGTGGGCCAGGGACTGGGTGAGCCAGGAACTGGTTGAGCCAGGGACAGGAGAGCAAGGGAGGGGTGAGCAAGGGAGGGGTGAGCCATGGATTGGGTGAGCCATGGACAGGTGTGCCAGGGACGGGTGAGCCAGGGACAGGTGAGCCAGGGACGGATGAGCTAGGGATGGGTGAGCCAGGGACTGGCTGAACCAGGGACTGGGTGAGCCAGGGATGGGTGAGCCAGGGATGGGTGAGCCAGGGACAGGTGGATGAATGAGCCAGGGTTGCATGGATGTATAAGCCAGGGATGCACGGATGGATGGGCCAGGGATGCACGGATGGATGGGCCAGGGATGCACGGATGGATGGGCCATGGATGAATGGATGGATGGGCCAGGGATAATGAGCCAGGGATGCATGGATGGATGAGCCAGGAATAATGAGCCAAGATGTATGGATGTGCTAGGGGTGGGCAGTGGCACAGATCAGCGCTGTGGGCACTTCACACCCAGCCCACTTCGCTGCTGCACCTGCTCCCTCCCGAACCGGACATGCTCCGGTTTGTTTACAAGTGATCACTCCATCCATTGATGACATGTAATTACATGCAAAAAACAAATGTATTGAAAGCACAGAGGCCAACTTTATCAAAGTGACTAACATCACATGTGATCACAAGTAAACCAGTCCCAACTTTATAAAACAAGTAATGATCAGCACGATTAAAGTTTGTTGTAGCACCACTGCTTAGACCCCATACACACTATTAGATTTTCTGCAGATTTTTTATCTTCAGATTTACCAAAACCATATATTATGAGGTCAAGTCTTTTTTTTTTCAAATATAAATTTTATTGACTTCCAGCAAGGGCAAGACAACATATCAAATATAACAAAGACCAGACAATATAGATATGTTCGTAAGTACTAACAGGTACATAGATCGATCCGTCTGCACATGGTATTGTTTTTTTCTTTTTGTCTCTAAGTTACAATACCTAAATTCCTTTACGTCCAGCCCCAGGCATCTCTCTCAATTTGGGGGGCCTCCAGCCTGGAACACAACATCTCACAGAAATACGTATAAAGCCCTTGCTTCTACCTCGTTTCCGTTTGCAAGAGGTAAAGATAAGGTGTAGAGGGGAAAGAGATAATACAGAGAGAAGAATAGAGAAAAGTGGACAGTAAAAAGGAGGGGGGGAATAGAAAGGGGGGAGGGGGGGAGGGTGTCGTGGGCAGGAGATGGAGCCAAAAGCCACTGAGGCCTGTTAGCCTGTCTGACCAAGAAGTGCTTTACCTTCCTCAGATAGGAGGAACATGTTCCACATTCCCCATGTCTTATTATATATTTCCCTTTTATGTTGTGAAGTGAGGACCAGGTCCTCCATCTTGTTAATTTTCTCCACTTTGCGTATCCATCCTCATACAGGTGGAGGGTGTCCCTTTTTCCAATGTAGTGGGATACATGCTTTGGCTGCATTTAGGAGATGTCATAAGATGGATTTTTGTAAACCCTAGGGAGAAGGAAAAAGGAAGGGTCCCATGGAATCTGGTATTCTGTAAATGTTTGAGCGACGGTATGAACCGTCGTCCAATATGTCTGTAACTTAGGGCACGACCAAAACATGTGGAGCAATGTTCCTCTGTTTTCCTGGGAGTGCCAGCATTGATCAGATGCGGCAGGGTAGCAAGTGCAAAGTTTGACGGGTGTGTAGTACCATCGAGTTAACAATTTAAAGTTCCTGAATTTTGGTACAGATTGAAGATTTCAGAGAGAAACAAATGATATTTTGTATCTGTGGCGCCGTAAAGGTGCAGGTGAAGTCTGCTTCCCACTTTGCCACGCAGGGCAAGTGTGGTTGGTCGGTCGGGGTGTTAAGCAGAGTGTATGCCTTGGACAGAGCTCTCAGAAGGACGTCTATATCCAAACAGTTCTCCTCAAGTGTCGTGGGCGCCCGGTTAAATCCCATGGGTTTAGGGAGAGAGTGGAGAAAGTGGTGTAGTCGGAGGGCCCACCAGAATGGGAGGAGGTACGGTCCATTGGCATTAGTCAGGTCCGAAATGGAGGGACAATGGTCTGTCTGAATAAAATCGGCAGCTGGAGTGTGGCCCACTAATCGTAGAGATTAGTATTCCTGTGTATAGAGGCCCAGCGGGAAAGGTGGGTTGTCCAGGATGGGGTATAGAGGGGATTCCGCGGACGTGAGGTGTCGCTGCTTGGAGACATGCTAGCTAAGAGAGAGGGTGGTGCCAATCAGCGGGTGTGTTTTGAGTTCCAAGGGCAACTTCCAAGGGCAACTACTGAAAGCACCAGTGTGCTGCTGTTCTATTTGCGTCCACAGTTTGAGATTGGAATGGCGGCACCAGTCTATGAGCCTATTTAAATAAGTCGCCTGGTAATACTTCCATATTTCTGGCACTGCTAGTCTGCCAAAGTGTTTGGGTAGCGACAGCTGGGAGTGAGGGAGTCTGGGTTTCTTGTGGGCCCATATAAAGCGAGTGAACAGAGATTGGATCTGCTTAAAGTATGTGAGGGGGATTCTAATTGGCAGTGCCTGAAACAAATAAAGAAATTTGGGCAAAATGCACATTTTTAAAAAGTTACACCTGCCGAGCCAGAGGTCAGATCTTAAGAGTTTCAATTTGTATGCAATCACGCAGGCCCTTGCACTACATCAGTGATAAGCAATTAGCGGACCTCCAGCTGTTGCAAAACTACAAATCCCATCATGCCTCTGGCTCTGGGTGTCATGCTTGTTGCTGTCAGAGTCTTGCTATGCCTCATGGGACTTGTAGTTCTGAAACACCTGGAGGTCCGCTAATTGCACATCCCTGCACTACATGCTCTTGGTAAATCTGAAGACAAAAATCTGCAGAAAATCTAATAATGTGTATGGGTTTTAGACTCCTTTTGGTGTTGAGGTTTGTGTGCAGGGAATGTGTTCAATTTTGCAACTTTATTTCTGTCTTTGATGACATTATGGACATTCTCCCTTGCTTCCCATCACATGGCCCATAGACGTTGCAGTTGTCACCACAATAGGAAACCAAAGAAAGCAAAAAAAAATCTCATAATCTAATGGGTTTTAGTGCTTGCTTCCTTCTTACTTCCGGTTCTGGCGCCGCATGGAGAGGAGCTAGGAGACTTCAGCTCCCGCCACACTCCCCTGAAAAACCTGCTCCGAAGCCTGCAACGCCAGAGGTAACCCCCTCCCCAGCTTCCATCCTCAGGGCAGATGCTCATGGATCATTTTGTGGAGCGATCGTCGGCAGCCCGGCCACCCACCGCTCCGAACGGCGGAGGAGGGGACAGCTCACAGGCCGCAGCCAATATGGCGCCCACACACTCCAGCACGGACTGGGCCATGGACGCACATTCGGATCCCACATTCGCCCGTTTGGATCCCACAACCAACGCACTGCTGCCTGAGCAATTGACATCCTCACAGCCAGACCCAACCTCTCCAGCGGACATCGCACAATCAGTGGTTCAACTCCTCACCCCAATGCTGACCGGGGCCATGGACAAGGCTCTGTTTAGAGGACTGGAACAACTACACAGAGACCTCCAGCAACAATCCCTCGAAACTATCACATGGAGGAGCGGATCACCGATATGGAGGACGACACCACCGTCCTAACGACCCTCCATAAAGACCTCCAGCAGAAGGTCGATGACCTAGAAAATAGGTCCTAGCGTAATAATTTGCGCATATTAGGCCTGCCTGAGACAGCTGCGCATTCTTCTCTGGCTACTCTCTGCTCCACCACCATCCCGGAGCAGCTAGGACTCGGCACCCCCTGTGTTGCGGAGAGGGCCCACCGCATAGGACAATTGACTGAGGCACGCTCCAAACCCCGGCCTGTGATTGTCAAGTACCTTAATTACACTGACAAGCAAGCGATACTCCAACGCTTCCATAGAGAATGCAAGCTAGTCATTGTGAATATTAAAAGTGGATTGTTCTCAGACTATTCTGTGGAAGTCATGAACAAACATAAGGCCTTCGCGACGGTGTGCTCCTCCCTCCATACCAACCATGTTAAGTTCAGTTTGGCCTACCCAGCAATTCTGCACATTCAATCACCTACCAGAGAGTGCCTTTCTTTCAACTCTCCCTCGGAGGCGGAACACCACATAGCCGATATGCTCCAGTCGGACGTGGAACAGGAAGCTCCTGCTCCCTCTCAGGACGTGACTCTTCCCAGAAAATCGTCTCTCTCATCCAGCAAACAGCTAAGCCCAGAGAAGCCCCCTGTCAAACGGGAACGCTTTGGCCCCTCCGAAAGATGTCTCTTCCACAGCTGAACATAAGTTCTCTCGATGTTAGAGACTCGGATAGCTATGTGACCATGAAAACCCCGCACTGTGCGACCGACCGCGGGTCCAGCATTGTGTCCACGAACTGTGAGTTGGAACATTGGCAAATGGTTTCTTTTGCCTCTATAGATATAGTAAGTCTGACTATTACCCTCGTGGTCCTGATACTTTCTGTTCTGGTTTGTCTTCATGATTTCCAAGTCCGGTATACCTTGATGGATTGCTGTATGGCCTTCTCTGGCTCATGCTCCAAAATTCTACGACGCGACCAGCCCCCTCCGGTCAACCCCCCCTGGCCTTCCTACCCACATCTATCTTCCCCCTCTACCTCTCCTCCTCTTTCCCACTTTCCCTCTTTTCTCCCTCTCCCCCCACCTACCCTCCTGTCCTGATCCCTTCTCCCCCTTGGAGCCCCAACCCACCCGGCTACCATGGGGAAGCCTACTAGGCGGGGGCATTGGCGAGGTGTGCTCCGTGGGGAAGAAAGTGAAGTTACCGAAATGTTTTGGGGAGCTTGTCTCCCTGTTGATTGCTACTATGTTATTATGGTTACTTAGACCTATGTATAATATGTTATTTTCCTTAGAAACCTATTGCAAGCCTAGGACTCCCCAATCTGTGGAAGCAATCTCTGTGGCAAGTACACCTGCGGTAGGGCTACCTTTCTTTGAACATTTATTACTGCCATGGCTCCTCCAGATGTTGGGAATCACCTAAAAATTGTGTGTCACGTACTGGGTGTGAGGCTGAGATGTCATAGGACTTCCCTTGCGCCTAAGTGCACAGCTACCCTGGAGATGAGACAGGGAAGCAGTGTCCAAATAAGCACAGGTTGCCAGTAGGATATTCCAGAAGACTTGGAAGCAGGAAACCACAGCAACAGCTAGTAGGTACTGGCGTGCTTGCAACTCTGTGAGGAGTAGTCTGGAGACAGGATCAGAAGCCAAGCCAAGGTCATACACAGTGAGAAAGGCCATACACAGTCTATACACCAGAAGGTGTAGCCGGTATAGTACACAGGAGCAAGGCTGAGCAAAGTCACAAGGCAAGCCGGGTCAGCAAAGGATCAAACCGGGAGAGTAGTCGAAGCAAGCCAGGGTCAGAACAGGAGAGCAGGTTCAAGGTCAGGACAAGCCGGGTCAGATAACAGGAGATCAATCAGGATATCAGGAACACAGGAAATCACAGGGGAGCTGAGAGATAATCCAGCAAAGTATTCCAGTCAGTAGCAGGTTTAAATAGCCCAGAGGGCGCCAAAGTGTTCGTTACTGCACATCTGCGTGCGCCCACCGCGTCCCGGCGCATCAGTGTGCGTCAACGTTCGTTCATGCGCATCGGCCTCGCCTGAAGCGACCATGTTGGAAATTGGCATTAGGTGTCGTCCTCTGTCTCCCAAACGAGCCCATTTTTCCGGATGTCTGCTACGGAACTCCCGCACAAGTCTAGGGGCGTGAATGTTACTGGCTGGTTCCCAAGAATTATCTTCCATTGGATAGCCTTTCCATTTAATGAGAAATTGTTTATGCCTACCTCTCTTCCGGCAGTCCAGAATGGTTTCGACTTCAAACTCTGTATCTTCATTCACGCTGACTGGAGGAGGAGGCACTTCTCTCCCAGGAAAAGGACTTTGGACGGCTGGCTTGAGCAGGGAGACGTTGAACACTGGGTTGACCTTGAAAGAGTCGGGTAAAGTCAATTCAAAGGCTACTGGGTTAATTTCCCTCTTGACTTTGAATGGTCCCACAAACCTTGGTCCCAGCTTCCTAGAAGGACAAGACAATTTGAGGTTAGCAGAAGAGAGCCATACCTTGTCTCCGACCTTGAAACCCGGGTAGCTTCTCCTCCTCTTGTCAAATTGCTTCTTGTAGTCCTCCTGTGCCTTTTTCATGGTTTCCTGTAAAGTCTGGTAGTTGGATTGGATGAAGGGTAAGCGGTCTTGTGCTGATGGCACTGATGCTTTAGGAATGGAACTGGGCAGAAATGAAAGGTGGAATCCGTAGTTAGCCCAAAAGGGGGATTGTTGGGTGGTTGCATGTGTAGAGTACTAGTTATTAGTGTTGAGCAAACCTGGATTGTAACGTTCGGGTCTTTACCGAACTTTGGGGTGTCCGGGACCCGAACACGGACATTTCAAAAAACGTTCGGGTTCTGGGTTCTGGTAGTTGATCACGCATGTTGAATAGCTGCAGGGCAGCCAATTAACAAGCGTTTCACTGGTTTGCCCTTAGAAGCCATCACAGCCATGCCTACTAATGGCATGGCTGTGATTGGCCAGTGCATAATGTGACCCAGCCTCTATATAAGCTGGAGTCACTTGATGCTGCAGTCACATGCTCTCTGAGACTCTGAATAGTATAGGGAGAGGAAGCTGCCAGCGTTTTTGTGAGGGACAGATTGCAGACATTTTAACATCTGATCCTTCATCCTGAGATTACTACTACTGTTGCTCTGAGGGACAGATTGCAGAAATTTGAGAATCGAGATTTCACATACTGCTGCTTTGAGTGACAGATTGCAGATCAAGCCCTGCATTACACAACGATCTGACTGCACTAGGTAGAGGCTTCTGCTTAGAGGGAAAGATTATTGTTCAAAAATCATTGCCTACTCCTATTGGGCCAGGTTCCAGCTGTTGCTATAAGTGACACATTATTGTTCAAAAATCATCTCCTAGTTCTAAAGGGAGAGGTTCTAGCTGTTGATTTTTGAACAATAATATGTCACTTACAGCAACAGCTAGAACCTCTCCCTTTAGAACTAGATGATTTTTGAACAATAATATGTCACTTACAGCATCTCCTAGTTCTAAAGGGACAGCTTCCAGCTGTTGGTGTGAGCGGTGAATTTCTTGCACCAAAATAAAAAGTTCGGCTACGTTGGTGTTTTAAAAAAAAAGCTATTAATTGGTATTAATAAATACTTACATAGGGCTACATAGTACATTTGCGGGCACAATGAGGAGAGCAAATAAGGGATGTGGTTATGGTGCTGCTGGTGATGCTGGTGCTGCTGGTGTTGATGGTGTTGGTGAACCTTCTGTTGGAAGTAGAGGACATGGTCGAGGTGTGCCAGCTACACGCACAAGGTAAAATCACCTTCCTCAGGTAGCCAACAGAACCTTCACCGGTATATGGTAGGCTAGAATGCCCCTCAACGATTGGTGAGGCCAGAAAAAGTACAGGCGATAGTAGATTGGGTGGCTGACAATGCCTTCAGTTCCTTCACATTGTCTCCCTCCCGGTCCCTTGATGAAAGCTCAGAGTTGGCACCTGAACACCATGGCCATCTGTCTTTCACCTCAGCCCCTTGTAAATTAGCCAAGCAGTCTGAGCCCCAAGTCCTGCAAGAGACTCTTATGCTTTTTGATGACTCTCCTGGTGTAATTTCCGTGGGCCATCCATACAGCGCTGCCCCAGAAGTGGAAGACATTGAGTGCACCGATGCCCAACCACTTCTGTTGCAGGATGAGGACATGGAAACACCAGCGCAGCACATCTCTGATGATGACGAAACACAGGTGCCAACTGCTGCAGCTTGCCTCAGTGGGCAGACTGACAAGGAGGGCAGTGGTGAAGGGTGGGTGGAAGATGATGTGGAGGATGATGGGGAAGTGGTGACGGGAGGAACAGTCAGACGGGTGACTCCGTTCGACGTCGTCAACCGTGGACACAAAGCAGTAGTAGTCTCTACACGACGCGACCACAAAGGTACAGGAGTAGGACGTTGTCTTCACCAACCCGTAGCCACGTGAGTTACAGAAGGTGAAGACCCCGTCGCGACATACCTACCGGGTGCCTTTAATGTGGTCCTCTCAGTAGTTTTTCGTATTCTCAGAGAACGTCCTGAACCCCGAGTCTGACGAACCGATTAAATGTTCCCCGACTCCACTTTCTGTCTACCGGTACCACAAGTCCACGGTTGAGACTCGAAAGTAGTTCCCTGGCCCTCCCTCTGTTACACTTCCT
>BLSH010222529.1:145932-162799 GCA_018402905.1 Glandirana rugosa | reverse complement strand
CGGCACTGGCACCGTCACATCCACCTTCACCGCCACCAGCTCCTCCTCCTCGTCCATCGGTTGTGACAAAAAAAAAAATAAACAAATATTAACCCCATCGGGGGTTTTATAACTTCGGATAAGTTTTTTTGTTCATATGCTTACCGACACACTCAGACCAGATTTACAAATAAGACGTGTTCCATGTCTGTTCAGAACACCCTAGTTACGGACCAAGTAAAATTATTTCCAATCGAACAGGTCCAACCGACACCTGTCCCCCGACGCGAACAGACACTATTGCGGGGGACGGCACGATGGCCTGAGCTTGCCGTTTATGCCTTGGAGGTGCTGGCCTGCCCTGCAGCCAGTGTATTGTCTGAACATGTGTTTAGCACGGCAGGGGGCGTTATCACAGACAAGCGCAGCCCCCTGTCCACAGCCAACCTGGACAAGCTAACCTTTATTAAAATGAACCAGGCATTGATCCCACAAGACTTGTCTGTACCTTGTGCAGAATAAACATTTAGACCAGACTCACACAGCCATTCGTATACTTGTTTTTTTGAATAGGCTTCAATATTTTGGGGGCTACCCCAATTATAAACAAATAAAAAAAAAAACAGTGTTGGCTACCTGCTCCTCCTCCTCGACCACCGCCACTTCCACCTACACTGCCACGGTCACGGCCTAGTCAACCTCTAGGCTCCTACTCCACATCCACCCCCCTTCCCATTTTTTTTATTTGATTTTAATTTATTTTCCCTATCCCTATTTTTTGTAGGGCACTTACCCTACTCTTACCCCCATTTTCATTCCTTTTGCAACCCTCTAGCACTTGCCAGGGCTTTGTTATAGCCATTTTTGTGCCTAAAAGTTCGGGTCCCCATTGACATCAATGTAGTTTGGGGGTCCGAGATAAAGTTCGGGCAACGTTCGGTGCCGAACCCGGAATTTTTTCCTAAAGTTTGTTCGGACCCTCCGAACCCGAACGTCCAGGTGTTCGCTCAACTCTACTAGTTATCTTGAGAAAATGAGCAGAAGCATCTCAGATATTGTTCAAAAGTCTGATTAGTTCTTTCCGTCTGCCCATTGCTTTGGGGATGATATGCAGAGGACAAACAGACATCTATTGTCTGGCTCCTGCAAAGGCTCTTCCTAAATTTGTAGGTAAACTGGACCCCTCTATCTGAAACAATGTTGTCAGGTAGGCCATGTAGTCTGAGTATCTCTCTGATGAAGAGATCAGCAGTGTCTTTGGCTGAAGGAGTACCGATCATGGGCAAAAAGTGTGCCATTTTGGACAAACGGTCAACTACCAGACAAATCGTCATGTGACCTTCTGATGGGGGTAAATCCACTATAAAGTCCATTGAGATCTGCTTCCAAGGTTGTTCTGGAACCAGTAGTGGCCTTAGCAGACCCCACGCCTTGGTATTAGCCCCCTTTATATCATTGGCAAATGGTACATGAGTCTACATAGACCTTACAGTCCTTTCTCATAGTAGGCCACCAGGAAGAGTGCTGAATAAGTTCAATAGTCTTGCGGACTCCAAAATGCCCAGCCAAAGGATGAATGTGGAAGGTTTTAAGGATCTGCATCCTAACTGGTTGTGGGATGAAGATTTTTCCTTGGTGCCAGAAAAACCCTTCCTGATTCCTCAATGAGACAGTCTCTGGAGCGGTGCATAGGGCCGAGGCTTGTTTAATGGATGTTCCCAAGTCTTGCTGTAACAGAAGAAAGTTTTGATAGGACAGTATTGTGTCTGGTACTACGGCTTCCGGGGTGTCAGGGAACATCCAAGATAGAGCATCAGCCTTGCTGTTCTTGGAACCCGGCCGGAAGGTTATGTGGAAGTTGAACCGGGAAAAAAAAAAGTGCCCAACGGGCCTGTCGGGGTCTCAGACGTTTAGCTGTTCGGAGGTATTCTAAGTTCTTGTGATCAGTAAAGATCATGATGGGATGTGCTGCACCTTCTAAGAGATACCTCCATTCTTCCAAAGCCGTCTTAATTGCCAAGAATTCCCGGTCTCCCACATCATAATTTCTTTCAGATGGACTCATCTTATGTCAGGAGAAGGCAAAGGGGTGTAACAGTGCCTTAGACCCTTGGCGTTGTGACAGAACTGCTCCTGTAGCGACTTCCCATGCGTCTACCTCAAGGACAAAAAGTAGAGCAGGATCAGGATGCTGTAGAACTGGGGCCAAAATGAACAGGTTCTTTAATTTTTCTTTTTCTTTTGTAATTCCTTTATTTTCCAAAGAAAAAATTTGAAGGATACATGCAACTAGAAAGCCATCATCAAATACAGAATTATGGAGACAAGGTGTATATCAGAATAGAGCAACATTATACATAGTAATAGAGGGTACCGTATTCTTATTCTTATATCTTGAAAAACCTAGAACAACATGTAAGTGCACTCCATGGTTTGTAACCGTAGCCCGCCGCAAAGGCGGGCAGCATTGAGCACCCAGGTGCCTAACTGAAAGCTGCACGTCCAACTGGTCCTCCCACCCCGACAGCCCCATCAACCATTCTGAACCGAAAAAAAAACAAAAAAACAAAAACCTTATTATGAAATGACCCCAGGGTTGATTAAGGTCCAGGGAGAGGCAGAGACACCTGGCCCCAGCGGCCGAGGGACCCGGAGGAAGACCGCCACGGCAGCCAGGACCCCACCCACCTCCAGGACCAGCCACCACGGAGCGGGAGGGTGAGATAAGGCCAGGTTATCACCAGGAAAATCAACTTTTTGAATTATGAAACTACAGAACAGAGTAGAAGTATAATATAGCAGATAGACAAAAAGTAAAAAGGATATAGTGGGAATTGCGTGTCGCCCGTCTAGGACCCCCCGGTGTCATGCCGATCCAGTGGCTCAGCGCGGCATTCCGCCAGATAGGCGTCTGTATAGACAAAGTACTGCCAAGGCCGCCAGGTCTCCCGAAAGGCCTCCTCCCTGTTGTTCAGGGTGGCAGTCAGGTCTTCCATATTTCTCAGGTCATTAACCTTCGAGAACCAAAGTGCCAGAGAGGGAGCTCCAACTTCCAACAGAGGGATACATGCCTTAGCCGCATTCTGCAGCTGCATTGTTAAGGAAGTTTTGTACTCCTTGATGGGATGGTCTGTCAAGTGTAATAAACACGTCCACGTCAGTCAGGTTTTTTATGGTGCGGGTCACCCCCTTCCAAAAGGGACGCAGTTTTGGACAGTCCCAAAAGATGTGGAGCATTGTGCCTTCCCCCCTTCCACATCTCCAGCACCGCTCCGAAGTCCGAGGGAAGAACCGATGACGAACCGTTGGCACTCTGTACCATCTTGTAAGAATTTTATAACAGGATTCTTGAATCCTGGTAGCTATGGAGGATTTATGGGCAAAGTGCAGTATTTTCTCTCTCTCTGCAGCAGTCAACTGAACACCCAGATCCTCTTCCCATTGAAGAAGGAATGGTGGCTGAAAATCGGCTCGTGGCTGAGTCAACAAGGTATATAGTAAGGAGAGGCCATGGCGAACGGGCCCCCCTGGAGCGGCATATCGCCTCCAGTGTAGTCAACGCCCGGAGCTGGAGACCACTGAGAAAGTCCAAGGGAGGACTGACCACCGCTGGACCCGCAACATCAGAAAGGGAACCATCAGTTATAAGTCCGAGACATAAGTACGGTTTACTGCCCTCAGCCGCTGGAAAGCCGGATTGTGAAGGCCCGGTTCAAACTCTGGGTTGTCCAAGACCGGGATCATCGGCGATGGGTATGGGGAGACTGAGGTGTGCCTGAAGGCCTCCCTGGCAACAGCCAGGGTGCCCCCAAGAGTTGGGTGGTCCGCTATTCCATGGGGAAGGGGGAAGCGGATCCACGGCCAGTTTTTCGCCTCCAGCTTCATGGCAACCCAGTGCTTGGCGGCGTTGGCATGGCAGAACCAGTCCACCAGCCTAACCAAGTGAGTCGCCCCTGTAATACGCCCTCATGTCTGGGAGGCCTACACCCCCCTGAGCTTTGGGCAGGTGAAGAATGGTAAGCCAGATCCTGGGCTGGCGGTGGGACCATACGAATTCACGGAATAGGACTTCAACCCTCTTGAAGAAACTGGACGGGAGCCAGATGGGTAACGCCTGCATGATGTACAACATTCTAGGTAGGACAGTCATCTTCAGGGCGCTACATCTGCCAAACCATGTCAGCGCCAGTGAATGCCAGCGGAGTAAATCCGTCTTTACTCGGGCCAGTAGAGGTACAAAGTTTGCAGAGTATAGGGCCTTTACTTCGCTGGTAATGTCTACCCCTAAATAGCATATAGAGGAGTTAGCCCAACGCAGAGGGTAGGCCGCTCTCAGGCAGTCCACCACAGCCTGGTCAGCGGTGATATTAAGGACCGAGGACTTGGCTATGTTGATCTGAAAATGCGACAATGACTATTCATCTCCTGGTCCGACCTCAAAGTACAGAGAAAGAGTTTGAGCGTCAAAATAAAAATAAGGGGAGACAACAGGCAGCCCTGCCGGGTTCCATTGCGAATGCCGAAAAATTCCGATCTGGTCTCGTTGACCCTAATCACTGCCGAAGGGTCAGAGTAGAGGGACATGATCCATCCAAGCATCGACGCGCGAAGGCCCACATGTTCCAACGTGGCTCTAAGAAAAGACCAGTTGACCCAGTCGAAGGCCTTCTCCGCATCGGTGGAGAGTAAGAGAAAGGGTCTCTGCTCCGATCTGGCCGCGTGTATCAGGTTTAGTACCCGGACGGTATTGTCCCTCGCCTCTCGTTGAGGGACAAATCCTGCCTGGTCAAGGTGGATCAATCCCGGTATGTGCAGCAACAGCCTGTTTGCCAGAACCCTCGCGAACAGCTTCAGGTCTGTGTTCAGGAGGGCAATGGGGCGGTAACTACCACATTGTTGAGGATCCTTTCCCTCCTTAGGGATCAGGGATATGTAGGCTCTCAGGGAGTCCGCAGGGAAAGATTGCCCGTGCGGGATAGTGTTATGCGCTTCCACTAAGGGGCCAGACAAGGACTCAAAATAGGTCTTATAGTAGGCAGGGGTCAGCCCATCCGGGCCAGGGGCCTTCCTGGGCTTCGCATCCACCAAGCTCCTAAACAGAAATTGGTTGCTCAAGTTCCTCCTGGATACCGGGATCTAGGGTAGGCATCCCCGAGGAGACCAGGTACTCCTGCATTTCCAGGTTTTCCGCCCCGGGCGGAACCGCAGAAGCAGCATCCACCAGGTTGTACAGTTTTTCAAAAAAGGAGCGGAATTACCCTGCTATGTCAGAGGACAGCGACCCTTTCTTACCCAACCCAGTTTGCACGCAAGGGATGTAGGTCCCTGGGCGCGGCCCTCTGAGCGCCCGTGCCAAGAGAGCACCTGGTTTGTTGGAAAATTCGTAGAAGCCTCGTTTAAAACAAAACAGAAGCTGGTCTGGGTCAAAGAAGAGAAGCTCACGAAGCTCCTCCCGAACCTTCTGAAGGTCCCGGAAGGCAGAATGGGCCAGAGATTCCTTGTGGGTACGCTCAAGGACCCGCAATCTCATGAATAGATCCTCCATCTGTTGTACGCGCTTTCTCTTGCGGCGTGCCCCCATCTAATCAGGACTCCCCGCACCACTGTTTTATGTGCCTCTCAGAGCACGAGGGGGTTGATGACCGAGCCAGTGTTTGTAGCGAAATAATCCCGCAAAGTGGACAAAACGTCAACGAATCTCCTCAGACTGGAAGAGGGTCTCATTCAACCGCCAGTTCGGTAGAGGTCGGGCCAGGTGATCGAGCCTAAGTATAGCATGAATGGGCGCATGGTCCGAGAGGGACACTGTGCCGATGGATGTGTCTGCTACCTTGTCAAGATGCTGGTGTGGGATCAGAAGGTAGTCCAGCCTGGAGTAGGTATGGTGCACCTGCAAAAAAAAGGTGTAGTCCCGGTCACAGGGATGCTGAATCATCCAAGGATCCACCAGAAGTGAAGCAGTTGTAGCTCTGCTTTAATTTTGCGGAGTACGGTATAGGGGAGGTGTGAGGTGCCCCTCAAAACATCTAGGAGGGGCTCCATGGCAAAGTTCAGATCGCCACCCAACACCAGCAAACCCTCAGAAGTCCAGGAGCTCAGGAAGAAGCCTACGCAGAAATAGTGTGTGGTCTTTATTGGGCAGGTGACCCGCACACCTGATAGTAGACCCTGAAGGAGAAGAAAACGGCCCTGTGGATCTATCCGTTGCGCCTCCAAGACCCAAGGAACAGATCTGGCAAAAAGTATGCTAACCCCTTTGGACTTGGAGACTGGGGAGACACTATGGAATGCCACGGGGAAGGCTTTGTTTGTGAGCTGTGGGATATGGTCTCCTTTAAAGTGTGTCTCTTGTAGAAAGGCTATCTGCGATCCCTCTCTCTTCAGGAAGGAAAGGAGCTGTGATCGCCTCTCCGGCGTATTGAGACCCCTTATATTGAGGGATGTAATTTTGAGGAGACCCGGGAAGGGCCTCGGGAAGGGCCCCTGGCGAGCGACACCTTCAAAGAAGAAGAAGAATAAGAAAGGGAGAAGGAATGGGGAAGAGAAAGAGAAAAAAAATGGGGGGAAAGGGGGGGAAAGAGAAAAAAAGAAAAGAGAAAGGGGGGAGGAAGAAAGGAAAGAGGGAGGGGAGAAAGTAATTTAGTTTATACTCTACATTCCTATCAAGGCTACAAGCCTATGCGTTCCGGTATCGCCCAAGGGCGAGTATCCCGGATCAGAACCTACTGAGGGGGTGGGTGTAGGGGGTCTGTCCAGAACAACCCAGACAGTTGTCAAGTAAATAAGCTGTATCAGGAAGAACGGAGATGCCGGACTCAGAGGACCAGTCAGACATGCGTCACATTAAGAGAGAAGCCTGGACAAGATTCCCGCAACTACAGAAAAACTACCGGGTCAGAATGTGAGCGGGGCCGGCAGCCTAATGCCAGGACCGAACACACCCCGCTAGGGAAGCTAAACAATAGACCTAGAACACTCAGGTACAGTATACATTTCTTAACACAGTAAACTTTAACCGAATAATCGGAGCAGAGTAACGTAACCCCCCCTGCCCCCCCAACCCATGCCAACCTCCACCATAACAGTACAATACCATTGAAATGACCGGCCCCATCTAAACCCCAACCAGCCCCTCCCCCATACAAGCTGCGGCCCCATTTAAAGGACCCATTCCCCAGAGCCAAGGCACCAAGCGGACCCCTCCCCGCCGCCAAGGCGGCGCAGCAGCCAAGGGGCGACCGGGGGCACCAACCCCAGGCCTTGTGCCCTCCTGTGAAAGGAAAAAGATTAGAAACAATCATCAAACAATACGTCATTACATTTAACATTAGGAATATCCTGGGCATCCCAGAACACAGTGAGGTTATACATGAAAATTTAACAGCCCAAAGGAAAAAAACGGTGATGCCAGGGGGAGCAGGGGCAATGTCTGGGGCACTACCAGCTTCAGGGACAGGGCCGACTCAGGACCACCAGAACCAGTCAGTCAGCGGTGGTCTCTACTACATGCACGGAGGGGGACCGAGGGAAGGGGGGAGAAAACCAGGAACCGCGGCGGCATCGTAGTCCCAGAGGGACGGCCACGACCTCGGCCCCAGTCCAAACGTAAAGGGGGAAGGGGGAAAGGGCAATATGAAGAAGACACAAAGTACTTCAGTGCGATCCTCATGATTGAGACAGCTCCTGAACAATCCAGGAGTGAAAGGGAGCATAGAAGAAAATAGGGATTCCGCTTGTCATCAGTCAGAACAAAACGGCCGGAGTGGCGCCGACCAGTCCTTCCCGGCCTGCATGGGACAAAGGGATGGTGTCTGAAGGTAGGATCTGTCCAGAACCACAGGGGCAGTGTCCGCAGCCCGGGACAGAGAGACTAACAACCAGGGCAGCCTGGGAGTACACAGTCAAACGGCACTCTCGCCAGGCAACTGGCGTATGGTAAAAAGAAAAGATATTCGTGCCAGTTGGGGATCTCCACAGCAGGACGTTCAAGAAAGGAGAAAAGGTCCGGCAGCTGATCTGGAACCCGCAGGTAGAACTCCTCTCCCCCCTTCTTCACAACCAGGTGAAAGGGATGGCCCCATCTGTACGTTATCTCCATTTCCCTCAGGAGATCCAGGAGTGGACGTAACAGAGCATGCATCCCCCTTGTCTGTCTTGAAACATCTGGGTAGATGCGGATACTTGCCCCATCAAAGTCCAGGGGGCCCTTAGCCCAAGTCTGCCGAATTATTTCCTCTTTGATCCCAAAGAAATGGACCCGACACAGGACATCACGAGGCAGGTCTTGAGAAACCGATCCCCCAGTGGGGGCACGAGGACCCGGGATCCGATGGACTCTGTCCAGTTCTAGGTCTGTGGTAGGAGGCTTGTCAAGGTATCTGTTTAGTATAGCTGTCACCGTGGCCTTGAGGTCAGAGCCCCGAGTGGCTTCAGGTATGTCCCGGAGGCGAAGATTGTTCCTTTGGCTGCGGTTTTCGCCATCGTCGACGCGTAACTGGAGATCGATGAGGTGACGGCGGAACGCCTGCTGGTGAGTCTCCAATGCAGAGAGCCTTGTCTCCATGGCATTAGCCGATGCCTCCAGGTCACCCATCGGCTCCTCCACCACCTCCACCTGGCCTCTGATATCATGGAGCTCCTGTGTGAGGGCGCTCACTATAGAGGTGGCCATAGCCTGAAGATCATTTCTGGTAGGCAGGGAGGCAATGATTTCCCTGAGGGTCCCGTCAACGACCGTTCCCGGTGGGATCGCTCCCGGAAGGTTCGTCCCCGAAAGATTCATTCCCGGAAAGTTCGTTCCCGGAGGATCGGAGGATGGAGCTGCTTGCGAGTCTTCTCTCGGCCACTCTGGAGAACGGATGGGAGATGGCGACAGCCGCACACCAGGGCATTCCTCCCCATCAGATCGGGCCCTTCCTTCTTGCTGTACTCCTTTCTTGCTAGAAGGGGTTGCCGTCCCATGCTGCTGCACACGTGGAGGCGCCATCTTGCCTGAAAGCTCAGGGGGGGGGAAAGACTGATTCCTAAGGAGATACTGAGTGATCTCCGGTCCTCTGTGTTCCCCCGGGGTGTGTGGGTTCCTGCGATCACCCGGCATGCGTTTAAAGGCTTCAGGACCAAGGCTAAACAGTTTGTCCCAGGTCTAGGTCCGGCAGAGCTCCAGAGATACTTCTTCACTCGGCCATTGCTAAGCCACGCCCCCGTTCTTTAATTTTTCAAAGGCAGCTTTGGCTTTGGCAGACCACTGGAACTTTATGTGTTGCTGTGTTATTTGGGTGACAGGAGCAATAATGGAGGAAAAGTTCTTAATGAATCTCCTGTAAAAATTAGCAAACCCCACAAACCTCTGTACTCTTTTCTTGTCTGCAGGAGCGGGCCAGTCTGAAATAGCCCTGACCTTCTGGGGGTCCATAGAAATTCCATCTATGGAGATGATAAACCCTAGGAACTGTATTGAACTTTTCGAAGTCACATTTTTCGGGTTTTATATAAAGTCCATGTTCTCTTCGTGTTGCCAATACTCTCCTGACATGTGATCTGTGAAGTTCAAGGGTGGCCGAAAAAATTTGAATGTCACCCAGATAAACGATGACGAAGTAATCTAGGAATTCCCGAAAGATGTCATTTACTAGATGCTGGAATGTGGCGGGAGCATTGCACAGTCCAAAGAGCATCACCAAATACTCGAAGTGCCCAAAACGGGTCCTGAATGCCGTCTTCCATTAGTCACCCTCACGGATGCGAATTAAGTTGTACGCCCTTCGGAGGTCAAGCTTAGAGAAGATCCGGGCATTGCGGAATCTTTGTAACAGTTCTGGGATGAGAGGGAGTGGATAGCGGTTCTTTATGGTAATCTTATTTAACTCCCTATAATCCACACAGGGTCTAAGAGTCTTATCTTTCTTCTCTACGAAGAAGATGCCAGCTCCTGTGGGGGAAGAGGAAGGACGGATAAACCCTTTCTCCAAATTCTCATCAAGATATGCCCGAAGAGTTTACAGTTCTTTTTCTGACAGTGGGAAGATGCGGTCGAAAGGGATTTCAGAACCAGGTAATAGCTCGATTGGACAATCGTAGGATCGATGGGGTGGTAGAACATCAGCATTCTTTTTGTCAAAAACATCTGAAAAGTCTTTATAGGCGGATGGTACATTCTGATGAATGCTGGATGTGGATTGAACTGCCAGGCAATTAGCAGTTTCTTTCACTCTGGGGAGAAAACCGCTCTGTTGGCAGTAAAGCAAGGAGAACTGAATCTTCCTGCTGGCCTAATCAATTTGGGGGTTATGCGCTTGAAGGCATGGAGTACCCAAGATGACAGGAAACAAAGGGGAATGCAAGACGTCAAAACGGAGGTACTCCTGGTGACCGGATTGGGTAAGAAGGGGTATTTTGATTAACAGGCCCAGAACTGGGCAGGGAGCCATCGGCCAAGCTGATGGCAAGTTGCTGCTTCTTGGGACATAGTGGAATGCCAAGATTCCTGACCAGAGTCAAGTCCAAAAAGCAGCTGCAGGCACCTGAGTAAATTATGGCTGGCAGCTGGACCTCCTCTCCCGCCACCTGCAGAGAGACATGGAGAATAAGGTGAGATGGAGGAGATTCTGCCAACGGAAGATATACAGGACAACGTGCAGGAGACTTACTAGGTCTGATAGGACAGGTACGTAGGAAATGTCCAGAGGCCCCGCAGTACAGACAGAGGTTTGCCTGTCAATGGCGGGCCTTCTCTTCAGGGGGTAAAGCTGAACGGACCAGTTCAATCTGCATCAGCTCTACTTCAGGTGTTGAGGCAGCTGGGGGTGCTGTCGCTGGAGGTAAAGAAACCCTGGGTAACATCCAGGTGGGCCGGAAAGTTTGGGATCTTTCAGAGCGGCATCCCTCATACGCCTGTCAAGCTGGGTAGCCAGTTGTATCAAGCCCTCCAAGGTGGCTGGGGTGCTACTCTGGCTAGTTCGTCCTTGAGGGATTCAGAAAGTCCTTAGGGATATTGATATCGCAGGGCAGCTTCATTCCATTTTGTGTCTGCAGAAAGTTTATGGAAGTCCACAGTATAGTCTTCCACAGGCCACTTTCCTTGTTGGAGGCTATGTAGGGTAGCTTCTGCGGTGGCTGCCCGCTGAGGGTCGTCGTATAAAAGTGCCACAGCCTCGGAGAACAAGTCTAAGGAGTTGATGACTAGATCCTTTTGGTCCAAAAGACTGTGAGCCCAGGCTTGGGGTTCCTCTGAGAGTAAAGAGATGACAAACCCCACTTTAATTGTTTCAAGAGAGAAAGTCTGTGGCTGTAGGGCTGGGTAAAGCATGCAGGCATTCTGGAAGGCTCTAAACTTCTTCTGATCTCCTGAGAAGCGTTCAGGAGTGGGGACTCTGGGCTCAGGAGGAGGAACGACCATGGTGTGAGTAGCAGAGCGTTCCGAAGTCACAGAGCTGGTAGAAGGGGTAGCTTGGTCCGTTTGGGCTGGAGACACCGCCAGATGCTGTAAACGACCTTCCAGCTGGAAGTAACCCTCTTGAAGTCTCTGCACAGCTTGGGTGAGGGAAGCGACCTGTTGATACAGAGCCTCTAGTGGAGAAGCACCTCTATCGGCCTCAGACATTCTGGCTGGGTTATACTGTCACATACCGGGTGTGAGGCCGAGATGTCAGAGGGTTTCCCTTGCGGCTAAGTGCACAGCTACCCTGGAGATGAGACAGGGAAGCAATGTTCAAATAATCACGGGTTGCCAGTAGGATATTCCAGAAGACTTGGAAGCAGGAAACCACAGGAACAGCTGGTAGGTACTGGCGTGCTTGCAACTCTGTGAGGAGTAGACTGGAGACAGGATCAGAAGCCAAGCCAAGGTCATACACGGTGAGGCAGTCCATACACCAGAAGGTGTAGCCGGTATAGTATACAGGAGCAAGGCTGAGCAAAGTCACAAGGCAAGCCGGTCAGCAAAGGATCAAGCCAGGAAAGTCGTCGATGAAGCAAGCCGGGGTCAGAACAGGAGAGCAGGTTCAAGGTCAGGACAAGCTGGGTCAGATAACAGGAGATCAATCAGGGTATCAGGAACACAGGAATCACAGGGGAGCTGAGAGATAATCCAGCAAAGTATTCTAATCAGTAGCAGGTTTAAATAGCCCAGAGGGCGCCAAAGTGTTCGTTACTGCGCATCTGTGTGCGCCCAGCGTGTCCCCGCGCATCAGTGTGCGTCAACGTTCATTCGTGCACAAACGTTTGTTTGTGCGCATCAGCGTGCGCCTGCTTGCAGAGGCGCGCACCTGAAGCCGCCATGTTTGAAATTGGCATTAGGTGCCGTCCTCTGTCTATCTCCCTGACATGGTGTCAAGGAATGTCAAGGGACTGCGCTCCCCCCACAAGCGTATGCAAATTTTAAGGCTCCTGAAAACAGATGTGGTATTCTTGCAGGAGACACACCTTGGAATGGATGATCTGTCCTGGCTCTGTAAACTCTGGGTGGGCAAGGTTTTTGGCTCCCCGGCCATAGGGCGGAAAGCAGGAGTGGCAATCCTGCTTAATAAGAACCTTACCCACACAGTCAGCTCAGTCGAAAGTGACTCAGTGGGTCACAGACCTACCCTTCACCTAACTGTTGCCGAACGCGATATAGCTCTCTCCAATGTCTATGCCAACAACTCCCCCGGGCAACCTATTTTTCAGGACCTTACCTCGTGGGCATTACAAATCCCCGAACCCCTCCACCTTATTGGGGGAGATTTTAATTCGGTCATGCACATGACCGAGGACAACACCCCGGGAAGGTTTAAAAAAACGAACCCGACGGCCACCCCTACCCCTTTAGCTCAGATGATTGAGGCGCTCCATATGACTGATGCACGGCGCACACCACGGATAGGGATTTCACCTTCTTTTCCTCCCCACATCGCTCATTTTCCCGCATCGATTACTTCTTCTGCTCAACTAACCTATTACCCTCGTGTCCTCCACTCCCATTGAAGACATGGTGATCTCAGATCACTCCCCCATAACCATGGAGATTGTAGGGTTGATAGGCCTCGTCTACCACAGACCTAGCGATTTCCAACTTATTTGGCTGGCAACAAGGAATTCAAACATTCCCTCCAAGCAGCCTGGGCCGAATATATGGAAACTAACTGAGCACATCTGTCCTCCCCAACTAGAGTTAAGCAAACACCTGGATGTTCGGGTTCGGCCGAACTTCGCGGAAACGTTCGGGTTTGGTACCTAACGTTACCTGAACTTGACCCCGGACCCCGAACCCCATTGAAGTCAATGGGGACCTGAACTTTTCGGCACAAAAATTGCTGTAAAAAAGTCCTGGCAAGTGCTAGAGGGCTGCAAAAGGAAGAAAAATGGGAGATGTTATTAGATCTGCAATCTGTCCCTCGAAGCAGTAGTAATCTCTACCTAGTCCAGTATCAGATCATTCTGTAATCAGATCGTTCTGTAATGCAGGATGAGATGTTATGATCTGCAATCTGTCCCTCAAAGCAGTAGTAGTAATCTCTACCTAGTTATTAGATCTGCAATCTGTCCCTCACAATCTGTCCCTCACAGTGCCAGCAGCATCCTCTCCCTACACTAACCTGAGAGCATGTGACATGCAGCACTGTGACTCCAGCCTCATATAGAGGCTGGGTCACATGATGCACTGGCCAATCACAGCCATGCCATTAGTAGGCATGGCTGTGATGGCTTCTAGGGAAAACCAGTGAAATGTTTGTTGATTGGCTGCCCTGCAGCTATTCAACATGCGTGATAAAATACCAGAACCCGAACCCGGACTTTTTCTCAAACGTTCGGGTTTGGGTTCGGAACACGGACACCCGAAAGTTCGGTACGGACCCGAACATTACAGTTCGGGTTCGCTCAACTCTACCCCCAACCTGCTCTGGGAAGCTGGGAAAGCTTTTCTCAGAGGGCACATTATCTCGTACTCTGCTCACTTCAAAAAGCAAGCACGCTCGAAATATATACAAGCTAGCGACTCTCTTCGCCAGGTACACCGCAATTTATTGATCTCTCGTACCCCAGCCAATACACAGATATGGCAGGAAGCCAAATAACTTTTGATCACTGGTCCGCACAAAAGGAGAGTATTAAACACTCCTATTCCACACTCCTGTTTCATCGACATGGTAACAAGGTGGGCAAGTTATTGGCCAGACTCTGCTCAAGACGCCACCAACCCACCTTTATTGGAGCCTTACGAGACCCCAACGGCAACATTGTCAAGGTGCCCTCTGAGATTAGCTCCCTCCTCACCAATTTCTACTCGTCCCTCTATTCGGAAGATCGAATAAACCTACCCACCCTATCCCCCGAGCAGCTGGAAATGTTGAATACTCCTATAACCTCCCCAACATCAGGTTTTACAATCTAGCCTGCCTACTAAGTCAGGCTTTAGACTGGTTATCTGAACAATCCAGATACTCCAACTATGTGCTGGAGGGGGCCCTGGTGCATCCTCTCAACATCCAGGCTGTCATCCACTCCAAGCTGAGTATACTGCCCTGCTGCTTGAGGTCAAATCATTTAATTAAAGACACCCTCATTGCCTGGCGGTAAGTGAGACGGCTCCTGGACCTACCCTCCGGCATATCCTGATACCTACCTATTCCGGGAAATACCATATTCCCCCCTTCTATAGAGACTGCACCTCTCACTGGTCTTCCTTGGGACTAAAAAAAGCATATCAAGTCATTAACTCTGTACAGGGAACTATCATACCCTTCTCTGAAGTATCTGCAGAATTTTCCATTCCATCCTTCCAAGTGTTCCACTACCTTCTTTGTCAAAGTTTTTATTGGTTTTACAGGTATAGTAATATACACTTAAAGTATGGATAATACAACAATTAGACATTCAGAGATGAGGGGAGGGGGGGAGTCATAGAGAGGAGGAGAGGCTGTTGAACAAATAACGAAATGCCATTAGAACAAACAGTTGGTCAGAGTACTAAGCTGCTCAAATATAAGTGGAGTAGGCCATAGGACCTCCTAGATATAATGAGGCAGGGAGTGCCACACAGTACAATAACAAAAGCTGCTATAATACAATAAACTGATGTCCAGAGGCTTCCGATGTTCAAGTAATAAAGCCCACCGCCCCAAAAGGGAACAAGCTGCGATGGGGTTAGTGCAGACCTGCGTTGCCAAGGGAAGCCTGAGGACATTAAATGGGGGGGGGGTATACCATAGATTTAGAACTGAATCCCTTGACCTAGAGATCCAAGGGACAAGGTTAAATTGACTATAGCGTGCCATAATTAGATAAACGTATGTAAACAGAGCGTGCATATTTACACCAATCAGAGAATGGGCTACCAGCCCGTATGCCTCAATGTTGCTAAAATAGTGATGCGCTCTTTGTTAGAAAACCAGGATAAAACTAAAAATGAGCAGTTGTTCATATAGAGTAAATCCTGCCCAAACGAATTGAAATAATAAACATAACAACAATATATGGCATTTTTAGGAGAACTTAAGCGAATAAGATGAAGGGGGAGAAGAAGGAAGAAAAAGGGAGTAATGGAGAGACGAGGGGGAGAGGTGAGATAAAAGAGAAATAAACATAGGGAGAAAAAAAGGGGGAGACGGTACCGTGATTGGACTTACTTGGACTGGCTGGATGGAGCACGACAACAGGACGTTTCGACAAACACAGGGTTAATGTAAACAGTCAGATTAAATTGGATTCAGCACGGGAGGAGAAGCAAGTCGTCAAACCCAGTAGGGAGGAAATGTGAAACCCAAGGCCTCCAGATTTTTTCAAATCTGTCCACCCTATCAGTATCTATAGCCTCCATCTTTGCATGAGTAAGTGCCTTACCCATTCTGCCTTTAACTTCTGACTCTAGTAATATGGGGGATTTCCATGCTTTCGCAATGGTTTGTTTTGCAGCAGTCGTGAGGTGCTGAAGCAACTTAAATTGAGATTTGTTCAGTTCCTCTGGTTTCAGGTTCAATAAAGCAGGGGCAGGGCGGGCGATAACGGTGAAACCAAAGGCTCTCGAAGCTAAGTCAAAAATTTTTGTCCAGAAGGACTGCGCAATCGGGCAATCCCACCAAATATGAAAGAAGGTACCATTGTCCGGGCAACCTCTGAAACAGCTATTTGGGTAGGATGGGACATACTTGGCTATACGAGCCGGGACGAGGTACCACCTGAGAAGCACTTTGTAGTTTGTCTCCATGGCAAGTACATTAATTGATGAGGATCAAGTATTTAACCAAATGGTAGCCCAGTCAGCTTCGTCTATAGAATGCCCCAAATCGGAATTCCAATTAGCGATATATGTGTGGGGTTTCGTTTTAGAGTTATTGAGTAGGTGTTAGGAAAAAGGAACAGTTTTGCTCTCTGTGACGTTTTCCGCGGTGGCGCGCGCTTCCGTGCGCGTTCGCGCGCGCCTGTGCGCGCCCGCGTGCGCCGGAAACGGCGCCAAACGGGCCTATTTAAACCTGGAGACCCTGGAGACAAGTGCTGCTCGTTCTACAGCGTTCCCGACCTGTGAGCCCCAGCCTCTGATACCTGTTCCTGCGTTGTTCTACCTCCTGTTTGACCCGGCTTGTCCCGACCTGTTGTCTGCTTCCTGCTCCGACCCCGGCTACCCACGACCATCCGATTGTCTGCTCCTGTGTACCTTTGCTGCCCGCCCGTGTAACGAACCTTGCTTGGACTCTGACTACCCTTTTGCCTGATCCTTTGTACCTTCTTGCCTGCCTGTTGCCGACCCAGCCTGAACGACCATCCGTCCACCTGCACGCCTCCTGGAGCTTCGCTACATCATCGGTGATCCTCCAGCCCTCGTGCCATCACGCACTCTTGGGCCTCTGTCCCCACTACCAGGGGTCCTTGAATCGGGTGCGCAAGAGCGGTTGTTCCCTGCACAAGACAGACTCCA
>BLSH010222529.1:62985-73680 GCA_018402905.1 Glandirana rugosa | reverse complement strand
CATATTTTCAAACACAAGGTTCTGCTCTAATAGTAAAATATCAACAAAACTAAGCAAATGTAGAAAAAAAAACAGTTTTCTTGTTTGTACCAAGAATGAAAAAAGGCCTGTGAGGCTTTGTGCATTACAATTTTTTCCTGAAAGTTACACAGTATGTACACCAAATAAAACATTCTATACCACACGTATCAGTCTGCAAAAAACAAAACAAAACATATTTTTACAGTGTTTCAGTCAAAGAGAGTTTCCAAATGCTCAAATTCACTATTATTATTTAAAAAATATCTCCTTTATTTGGCAAGTACTATTGTCTGCATTGTTTCCTATAAATTTCTTCCACAAGTTCTTCCTACTTCAAAATCCTAAAGTATTGAATTCCATACATTTAGGACATCTGAGAAAAAAGCACATTCGTGTGATGTCTCAATCAATCAGATATGCAATCATCCAGACAGACTGTAAAGTAAAACAGACAAAATCTTACATGTGACATTTAAAATGCAACCAAGTAAAAAAAATAGCATATAAAAAATGAAAGAGCACATAGGACTGGAATACATTTTTTTCAGTACTGTCTCATTCCATAAAAATAGAAAGGTCTTAGTGGTAATGAAATTAGTGCTAACCGCAGCAAGGGAAAAGATAGCATCATAGCATCAACAAGGAAGTGCTGCAACACAGTATCAGCATGCCATGTTATTCCAGCCAACTGGCTGACACTGTCCACTTGATGGTTTGTGTGTTTTCACCGTCATAGCAAAATGATTAACTAGAAACCATGATATTGAACCTGGGTTCAATTAAAGCATTCATCTCTTCAAATTCCCTGTGCACAAACTTGTGCTCACCTCAATATTCACCAGTACTTACCTGTGATGGTGGTGGTTCTTAGCCTTCTTCTAAATGCATATTAGCATTTGTAGGTATACATATGTATACATGTCCACAAGTATGGGCAGCCCAGTAGCTTAGTGGCTTGCACTTCTGAGCCCCAGCCTGGGCACTCTCCACATAGAGTTTCTATATTCTCCCTGTGCTTGCATGGGTTTTCTCCAGGTACTTCAGTTTCCTCATACACTCCAAAGACTGGAGTTTAAATGTTCCTGTAGATTGAAAGCTCTCACAAGCTTCTAACCCCCTTGCTTTGTAATTGAACTGCCTCCCTTTATTTTGTAAAGAGCTGATGAAACTGTTGATGCTATATAAATCCAGTATAATATGTTCATCCTGTGCTTTTTTGGATTTCCTACAGTTTTTTCCCACAAAGACACGCTATTATGCAAATCGACTCCTGTCTAAATGGGTCTAGTCTTAAGTGACACTAAAGTCTTGTCTTTTTGTGTTTAAAAATAGCAAATATATGATACTTACCTGCTCTGTGAAGTGGTTTTGCACAGAGCATCCCAGATCCTCTTCTTCTTGGGTCCCTCCAGCTGAGTGCCCCCACAGCAAGTAGCTTGCTATGGGGGCACCCAAACCACAGCTTTGCGTGTCCATTCAGACAAGGAGTTGCAGCTATGCCCCACCCCCTCTCCTCATTGGTTCACTTACTTTGATTGACAGCAGTGGGAGCCAATGGCGCTCTGCTGCTGTCTCAGCCAATGAGGAGATAGAGTCCTGGACAGCCGAGTCTCTCATGCAACATCGCTGGATAGAGATGGGGCGCAGGTAAGCATTAGGGGGATTGGGGGAGCTGCTGCACACAGAAGGTTTTTTTTTATCCTAATGCATAGAATGCATTAAGATACAAAAACTTGTGCCTTTACAACCAATTTTATCTAGTGTACATGTATGTATGCATGTACACTAGTTTAAACACTACACAGGACTAGAGTTGAGTGGACACCTGGATGTTCGGGTTTGGCGGGTTCGGCCAAACTTCGCGAAACAGTTCGAGTTCAGCCCTGAACTTGACCCGAACTTGACCCCGAACCCCGAACACTATTGAAGTCAATGGTGACCTGAACTTTTGGGTACTAAAATGGCTCTAAAAAAGTCCTGGAAAGGGCTAGAGGGCTGCAAATGGAAGCAAAATGGGGGTAAGAGTAGGACAAGTGCCCTGCAAACAAATGTGGATGGGGAAATAACTTAAAATCACATAAAAAATAAAAAATGGAGGAGGAGGTGGATGAGGAGTAGGAGGTTGAGGAGGTGGTGACCGTGGCGGAGTAGGTGTAAGTGGCGGTGGAGGAGGAGGAGGTAGCCAAAACTGTTTTTTGTTTGTTTTTTTTTTCTAATTGGGGTAGCCCCCAAAGTATTGAGACATATTAAAAAAAAAAAAGATCACTATCTGCAGACAAACCCAGAGATGTTCTAGCACGGGTTCACTTTTTCCATATAAAATGTACCATGGTTTATTTTTCATGTTTCTCCTGTAACAAATTCCAATAAAGACTTATTTTTACAGACAAGGTACAGACAAGTCTTGTGGGACCCATGCCTGGTTCATTTTAATAAACGTTAGCTTGTCCATGTTGGCTGTGGACAGGTGGCTGTGCTTGTCTGTGATAACGCCCCCTGCCCTGCTAAACACACGTTCAGACAATATACTGGCTGCAGGGCAGGCCAGCACCTCCAAGGCATAAAGGGCAAGCTCAGACCATGTGGCCAATTTGGAGACCCAGAAGTTGAATGGGGCAGACGAATCAGTCAGTACGTGTAGGCGTGTGCACACATACTGTTCCACCATGTTGCTGAAATGCTGCCTCCTGCTAAGATGTTGCCTATCAGCTGGTGGTGCTGTTGGTTGTGGCGTGCTGCTGACAAAGCTTTTCCACAATTCGACCATGCTAACCCTGCCTTCTGAGGTGCTGGCGGTGCCACAGCTGCGTTGGCGACCTCTTTCTTCCTCCTCTGCCTTCACCTTGTGTTTCCACTGAGCCCCCAGTGTCATTTGGGAATGCCCTCAGCAGCGTGTCTACCAGCGTGCGCTTGTAGTCACGCATCTTCCGATCAGGCTCCAGTGAGGGAATTAAGGATGGAACGTTGTCCTTGTAACGGGGATACAGCAGGGTGGCCACCCAGTAATCAGCACAAGTTACAATGTGGGCAACTCAGCTGTCGTTACGCAGGCACTGCAGCATGTAGTTGCTCATGTGTGCCAGGCTGCCCAGAGGCAAAGACAAGCTTTCCTCTGTGGGAGGTGTATCATCTGTGTCCTCTGTACCCCCCCAGCCACACTCCAGTGATGCCCACGAGCTGCGTTGGGTTCCACCCTGCTGTGAACACGGTTCCTCCTCCTCCTCATCATCCTCATCCTCCTCATCCTCCAGAACTGTGCCCTGGCTTAAAATTTTTTTTACCAGGTCTATGCTGGTGCAGGAACCCACCCCCTGAGCCACTTGCGAATGACTGGCCTGATAACCGTGGAAATGACCCCTCTACCTCCTCCTCTTCCTCCTGTGCCACATCCTCTCCCATCATCGCCCAAAGTGATTTTTCAAGGAGACATAGAAGTGGGATAGTGACGCTGAGAACAGCATCATCGGCACTGGCCATGTTGGTGGAGTACTCGAAACACCGCAATATGGTACACAGGTCTCGCATGGAGGCCCATTGGTTGGTGGTGAAGTGGTGCTGTTCCGCAGAGTGACTGACCCGTGCATGCTGCAGTTGAAACTCCACTATTGCCTGCTGCTGCTCGCACATTCTCTCCAGCATGTGCAAGGTGGAGTTCCAATTTGTGGGCACGTCGCATAGGAGGCAGTGGGCGGGAAGGTTGACGTTCCGTTGCAGTGCAGACAGGCAAGCAGCAGCAGTGTGAGAACGCCGAAAGCGCGCACAGACGGCCCACACCTTCTGCAGCAGCTCTGACATATCCGAGTAGTTTTTTTAGAAATTTCTGCACCACCAAATTCAGCACATATGCTAGGCAACGGATGTGTGTCAAACCGGCTAGGCCCAGAGCTGCTATGAGATTTCGCCCATTATGGCATACCACCAGGCCGGGCTTGAGGCTCAGTGGCAACAACCACTCATTGGTCTGTTGTTCAATGCCCATCCACAGCTCCTGCGCAGTGTGGGGTTTATCACCCAAATATATCAGTTTTAAAACAGCCTGCTGTCGTTTCCCCCTGGATGTGCTGAAGTTGGTGGTGAAGGTGTTACGCTGGCCAGATGAGGAGGTGGTAGAGGAGGAGGAAGCGGAGTATGAGGAGGAGGCAACAGGAGGCAAAGAGAAATGCCCTGCAATCCTCGGTGGCAGAAGGACATGCACCAAACTGCTATCCGCCTCAGGCCCACCCTCCACTACATTTGCCCAGTGTGCAGTTATCGAGATATAGTGTCCCTGCCCATGCTTACTGGTCCACGTATCAGTGGTTATGTGGACCTTGCCACAGATGGCGTTGCGTAGTGCACACTTGATCTTGTCCCCGACTTGTTTGTGCAGGCAAGGGATGGCTCGCCTGGAAAAGTAGTGGCGGCTGGGAACCACGTGCTGTGGGACAGCCACCGCCATCAGGTTTTTAATACTGTCCGTTTCCACCAGACGGAATAACAGCATTTCAAAGGCCAGAAATCTTGAAATGCTGGCATTCAGGGCCAGGGATCGTGAGTGGGTAGGGGGGAACTTCCTCTTTCTCTTCAGTGTTTGGGAGATGGAGAGCTGTAAGCTTCCATGGGACCGCGTGGAAATGCTTGGGTATGGTGGCGGACATGGTGGCGTTGCTGTCACATCGTCTGTTTGTTACGTGGCAGGTGACACTGGCACTGTAGAGGTGGAGGAAGAGGCCGAGGCAGCAGCAGAAGAGGAAGCAGGAGGAGCCCGAGACCTTTCTTGGATTTTGACGTGCTTATTCCACTGCAGCTCATGCTTTTCATGTAGATGCCTGATCATGCAGGTTGTGCTCAGGTTTAGAACATTTATGCCTTGCTGCAGGCTCTGATTGCACAGCGTGCAAACCACTCGTGTCTTGTTGTCAGCACTTTGTCTGAAGAACTGGCATGCCAGGGAGCTCCTTTGAGCTGCCTTTGGTCTGCTAGGTCCCTGGGTGTGGTGGGTAGTAGCAGGTGTACTGTCTATGGGACAGTCACTCAGCTTTTGCAACCTGCTTCCTCTTTTGCTGTGCTGGTGCCTCTGTGCGACCACCACCTCTTCCTCCAAACTGCACACGTCACTTGCATGACCTTCATTCCATGTGGGGTTTAGGACCTCATCATCCTCCACATCATCTTCCACCCACTCTTCACCACTGCCCTCCTTGTCAGTCTGCACACTGTAGAAAGCCGCAGCAGTTGGCACCTGTGTTTTGTCATCATCAGAGACGTGCTGCGGTGGTGTTTCCATGTCCTCATCCTGAAACAGAAGTGGTTGGGCATCGGTGCACTCATTGTCTTCCACTTCTGGGGCAGGGCTATGTGGATGGCCCACGGAAAGCACACCAGCAGAGTCATCAAAAAGCATAAGAGACTGCTGCATGACTTGGGGCTCAGACTGCTTGGCTGATTAACAAGGGGCTGAGGTGAGAGACAGATGGCCATGGGGTTCAGGTGCCAACGCTTTCAGCAAGGGACTGGGTGGGAGACAATGTGAAGGAACTGGAGGCATTGGCAGCCACCCAATCTACTATCGCCTGTACTTGTTCTGGCCTCACCATTCGTTGAGCGGCATTCGGGCCTACCATATAACGTTGAAGGTTCTGTCAGCTACTAGCAACTGAGGAAGGTGTTTCACTTGTGCGTGTAGCTGGCACAGATCGACCACGTCCTCTCCTTGCAACAGGAGCTTCACCAACACCACCAAAACCAGCAGCACCATGACCACGTCCCTTATTTGACGCTCTCCTCATTCTGGATGCAAATGTGCTATTTATATTATTTTTAAACCAGCAATGTAGACACACTTTTTAATTTTGTGCAAGAAATGCACAGCAAGGTGCAAATGTACTATGTAGCACTATTTATTATTCTTTTATTTTAAACCAGCAATGTCGGCGCACTTTTTAATTTTGTGCAAGAAATGCACAGCTAGGTTCAAATGTAGTATTTAGAATATTTTTTTTTAAACCAGCAATGTAGATGCACTTTTTAATTTTGTGCAAGAAATGCACAGCAAGGTGCAAATGTACTATGTAGCACTCTTTTTTATTTTTTTTTAAACCAGCAATGTCGACACACTTTTTAATTTTGTGCAAGAAATGCACAGCAAGGTGCAAATGTAGTATTTAGAATTTTTTTTTTTGTAAACTAGCCATGTAGACACACTTTCTATTTTTGTGCAAGAAATGCACCTCTAGCCACAAATGTAGTATTTAGAGTATTTTTTTTTTAAACCAGCAATGTAGACGCACTTTTTATTTTTGTGCAAGAAATGCACCGCTGGCCTCAAATGTAGTATTTAGATTTTTTTTTTTTAAACCAGCAATGTAGACACACTTTTTTATTTTGTGCAAGACATGCCCCGCTGGCCGCAAATGTAATATTTTGCACAAAAAAAAAGTTTTTATTTGTCTAACTGCAATGTAAAAGCAGTATTTAAATGTGCCAAAATGTTGCCAACTGAACTAACAGAACACGATTAAAGTAATGTCCCTGACAGTCAAGCAGTTGCAAGTGCACTGCACTTACAAAAATGGCTGCAAATGACCACCTAACAAACAGAAAAATTGCTTAGGTTTTATATGAGGCACTTTGCTTAGCAAACAAAATGTACTCTAACAAAAATCTGCTCTAGCACCCACCCACCAATAAATTGCTGTTTTATCAGATTTTCTAAAGCTAATCTGTCCCTCACAGCAGCAACAGCATCCTCTCCCTACACTAGTATGAGATGATGTGACATGCAGCACTACGTGACTCCAGCTTATATAGAGGCTGGGTCACATGATGCACTGGCCAATCACAGCCATGCCATTAGTAGGCATGGCTGTTATGGCTTCTAAGGGTAAACGAGTGAAACGTTTGTTGATTGGCTGCCCTACAGTTATTCAAAAGGCGCGAAAAAATACCCGAACCCCGAACCCGAACTTTTTATCAAATGTCCGGGTTCGGGTTCAGGACATGGACACCCTAAAGTCCAGTATGAACCCGAACTTTACAGTTCGGGTTCGCTCAACTCTACTCAGGACATTTCAGACTTTAAGGCTACATACTGTGCAGGCATCACAGAGAAAAACGGTAACTTTTCCATAACACGGAAATGTCGGCAGTGTAAATATCTCTCTCAGGATATTATTGTCCTGGAAATATATATATATATTTTTTTAACATTTAACATTTTTGTCATTGCCAGTTTAGAGCTAATATAATTTACAGTGGAGACATGGTCAATGATTGATTAATCCTATGAAAATGTAAAAAAAAAAAATCACTACAGAGTCTGCCCCAGTAGGTAGTGGAGACTGGAAAATGATGAAAGGTTACAGATTACCACATAAACTTTTGACTAGACAAGACGTCCAGCCAAAAATAGAATGACTAGAAGCACAGCAAACTAATATTCTCAAATAAATTCTCTATATAAGCAGGAAATCTCTGCCGTTTATTATTTGCATTCACTTGGAAAAAAATATTTTCAATAGATCTTATCTTTAAACATAAATATGCATATCAAAGGCATGCTGCCCATAAGCATTATCATTATTGTCGCTATTCTCCATGCTAGAAAATCTGATAAAAAGGAAAAGCTATATTTAAATAACCAACCGTACTCATTAAGGATGCTCCCTATCCCCCCTTATCATGGAACCCCTAGCACAAACTAAACACTCCTCAATTATCAAGAGTCACATTTGGGAATACAGAATAAAATATAAGCCTTTATGCCAATGATGTATTACTCTCCCTGACCAATCCAACACTCTCTTTCTTCCTGCCTAATTAATCACTCCAAATTCCACATAATTCATATTTGTTTAGATAATAGCACTAAAACTTTCTCATGCAACACCTTTCTTGTGGGCACCAACTTTCTCTCACATACTTAGGTATACTAGTAATGAAACTCAAAAAAATATGTGAAGAGCTCAAACCAACATTTGCCCCCTGGGCAGGATGCATAACACTTAGCAATATATTCTTATTACCTCATATAATATACCTATTCAGGGTCATATTTCTACCAATGTTACTATTATATCTTTGCAAACATCCAAAACATCCTCAACAATGCATATTTATTTAGGGAGAAAAGGGCCCTGCATTCTATGTACTCCTAAAAAGTTCTCTGGCATGGGCGCCTGATGTCTCAAAGTTGTCATTTTGATACAAGTCAAACATTGGTGAACTTCCATTTCTGACACTTCCTGAAAACAAATTGAAACTGACGTATTAAGGACCAATTTTAAACTGACAACCACACAACAGGTTTTTGGATACCCTAATAGCAACTTGTGTCTGTAACTCTATAGTACCAGGTAGGAGGTATTTGAAAAAGGGGGTTTTTACATTACCGAAACATTGGTTTTTCCTCCTCCTCTATCTTTTCATCAGGGTCTGGCTCAGGTTTCCATTTCATTACACTATCAAGGGTATTGAATTCCTGCATGTATTTTTGAACATCAGCTCTTATACGTTTTAAGTGTAGCTCATGCCACCGATATGCATGCATGTTTTTTGCTATGATTAAACCTTGGAGTAAATATCTTTGTATTATGCTTGTTGTTAGATGACATACTTGGTTATCTGTACCTGTTGCATAATTGTATGTATATGCCTAATACAAACTTATTGCTAAAGCATGTTAGCTATGTGGTATGCTCACTATATATTCAAAAAAGAGTGATTCATTTTACCATATCCATCGAACAATGGAATACTACAACCATGAAATCCTTAAAACCTCAAACTGCATATTCCACTGGGAATTAACACAGAAATGACTCTACAAATGGTACTACACTCCTTACAGATTGACAATGAGCTTTCTAAATCATTCTCCGCTATGTTGGAGACACTGTAGCCACACAAGAAACGTAACTCATGTCTGGTGGTACTCTTCACATTTAGTCTACTTCTGATCTGATATTTTTAAATGTATAACCCCTTTTACCCATATTTCCTGCATCCCAGGCCCTAAAGTGTAAATTGAGCAGTGGCCCATTCATTTTCAAATCTTTGTAATCCATACTTTTATAGGGCCAGACTTGCGGTCACGAGACATGGAAAATGGAAAAATATAAAAACACTCTCTCTTTATGGTCATTCAAATAATTCATGAGCACAGTCTTTACAAATATCTATTTGCCAGAGCACACCTAACACATAATACCTTCTGGTAACAATGTAGCCCTTGGCTATATTATAACAGATTTATCACCCTAACTTAGAAAAATATACCCTTACTCCCCAATCCTCTCTGCACTTATAAACTGAAAAAAATTAACCAGTAGTATCTCAGGAAACATGAGCATATTTTTGTAAATTGTTATTACATGTCTCTACCTCATACAGCCTTTGTGTTTTAATATCTTATTTTTCTATATTTGTCTCTGGACAAACCATGTTCTAAGGGGCTATGCATTTTTCTACTGGCTCTGCTTATTCCACCACTAGATTCAAGTTAACAATTGTACCAATGGCTTCATACTCTTGACATACTAAACCATGTATCATATGTCATGTTACATTTTGTTTATTCTATTACATGATAAATAATGTTAAAAAAGGAAAAGCTATAGTCTTTTTAAAGTGGACCTAAAACTATTTCTAGTGGTAACCAGATTTGGCCAAATAGATCACCAATACATTACAGTGGGAAAATAATAACTAAGGGAATTGGCAAAGGGGTCCTCTTAACCAATTTCCAATTCAGTTTCTTGATGCAGTGTTCCAAACAGACCTCCTATACAGGACCTCAGTGCTATAGAGTATAGACTCCCTACTCCTCACCAATCAACTCAAGTCAGATGTGTGTAGGGAATATAGTGGGAATCTTTTTTTTTCTTTGCAGAGGGTGCAGCGGATTATGAGCTAGGATTCCCTACTCTATATGACATAATAGCCCAGACATTGAAGCAATACTGGATAGGGCAACCTGTAATGAGATAAATGTGGGAAACTTACTCATACTGCTGTACATGGGGTCTGCTGCACACTGATGCAAGTAAACTGTTGTCTGAGTAACCTAGTTAGGGGTTCAATAGACACCATTATGAGGTTATGAGCCATGCAGATTGCATTCACTTATCTATTGAACTCAGCTGAGACTCCTGCTCTTTAACCACTTCAATACAGGGCACGTATACACCCTTCCTGCCCAGACCAATTTTCAGCTTTCAGTTCTCGCACTTTGAATGCCAATTACTCAGTCATGCAACACTGTACCCAAACAAATGTTTTTATCATTTTCATCACACAAATAGAGCTTTCTTTTGGTGGTATTTAACTTCTTCGCATCCGCGCTATAGCCGAATGACGGCTACAGCGCGGCTCTAAAATGCCGGGAGGACGTCAATAGACGTCCTCCCATTCGGCTCGTGCTGGGCGCGCTCCCGCGGGCGCGAGCGGCACGTGCACGCGCCGCTCGCGCCCGCGGGAGCGTGCCCGCGGGTCAGGCGGACCCGATGTCCGCCGGAGGACCGCGATCTCCTTACAGACAGGAGGAACGGGGAACCGCCGAAGTAAACACGGCGGTTCCCCGTTCTGTGAGGGGGGCATGCCAGATCTACTGATCCCTGTCACTGGGATCAGTTAGATCTGTCATGCCCCTGTCAACCCCACCCCCCCACAGTTAGAACACACCCAGGGAACATAGTT
>BLSH010222529.1:48140-62453 GCA_018402905.1 Glandirana rugosa | reverse complement strand
TAAATTGGTGAAGGAATGACCCGTGAATTTGGGGGGAGGACGGGCCTGGTTAAAAGTCAAAAGTCGCGACAGCGAGAAACTTACTGTTAACGCGCCAGCACGCTGCAACATGGGTTTGTTTTAACCGCAGGAAAAAAAGGGTGTTTATCTCGAAAGAAAACCACCATAAACTAGCGGAGACGCAGTAAAGACTAGCGGCGATATTTGTTTTTTTCTCGTTGTTAAAACTTTTTTTTGTTATAAAAAAATGAAAAACGATATTATATATAGGTTTTTATTTTTTATTTTTTGTTTAAATAAGTAGTCAAAACCGGCTGTATATAAGAAGATGTATAAAAACCAATTTTTTTAGCGTTAGCCGCAAATAACTAACCCAACGCGTTTTCAATATCGCAGATGTTTGATACCTGTAACTAAATACCGCAAAAATAATAAAATAAAAAAAAAATGACCATTACTGCCGCTAGACGCTAAAAATAGCCATGACGCTATAGCCCCGAACGTCGCACGACCGCGCAATTGTCATTCAAAGAGCGACAGCGCTGAAAACTGAAAATTGGTCCGGGCAGGAGGGGGGTTTAAGTGCCCAGTAAGGAAGTGGTTAAATAACACTGGGTTTTTTTATTTTTTGCAACATAAGTGAAAAAAGATTGAAAATTTTTGTTCATAAATTTGGGCCAACATTTATACTGCTATATATGTTTGGTAAAAATAACCCAAACAAGTGCATACTATTTGGTCTGTGTGAAAGTTATAGAGACTACAACCTATGGTGAAAATTGATCACACCTGATGTACTGACTGTTAGGTCTGCCAGGGACCCCAATCATCACTCCAGTTTCCTGACCGGTGGTCTTCTTATCCAAGTATCAGGTGGAGGGATGGTTACGATCCTGCAGCCAGAAGTCTGGGACCACAATAGAAAGTGCAAACAGGTTAAATCAGGGAACAACAAAGCAAGTAACTCACAGTTAGTAGAGAGGGAAGTCAGGAGTGAGGCAAAAGGAAGGACAATCCAATAATGGTTTGAGTCAGCAAACCAAGGCAGGGATCCAAGGGATATTCCAAAAGGCAGTGTCAGGGACAGGGATGGTCGGCAACAATGGTCAGCGTAATCCAAAGGAGTAGTCCAAAAAGCGTAGTCGGGAACAAGTAGAAGTCAGCAACCAGAAAACAATATGCTACACCCTCAAACAGGACGTGAACCTTATACTAAAGCAGAGGCAGGAAGGGGAAGTGATGATTTTATAGGTACTAGATCAGGTAACTGCCTACAGCTGACCACTGGGTGGAGCCAGAGTCCATTACCACACAGCAGAAGATAATAAGGAATCTATGCAGATAGACATTCCCAGTGGCTCAGGCAGTAGGGAAGGAGTAGAAGTAGAAGTCAGGATCGATTCCTGGCCAAGGTGTGACTAATTTCTTGAGGCCCTGAAATGTCAGGAAAGTACAAATACCCCCCAAATGACCCCTTTTTGAAAAGGAAACAGCCCAAAGTATTTAGTAAGAGGCATGGCAAGTTTTTTGAAGTTGTAATTTTTTCCCACACTTCTTCGGAAACTGAAGAAATTATTATTATTTTTTTTTACACAAAATTGCCATAATAAAAATAACAAGTTATTTCTCACACACAGCATATGCATACTCCCAATTACACCCCAAAATGCATTCTGCTACTCCTCCCGAGTAAAACGATAACACATGTGTGAGACTTTTTCACAGCCTGGCCACATAGAGAGGTCCAACATACAGGGAGCACCATCAAGCATTTTAGGGACATAAATTACACATAAAATTTCCTAACAACCTTTCACATTTTGAAGGCCCTGGAGCACCAGGACAATGCAATTACCCACAAAATGATCCCATTTTGGAAAGCAAACACCCCAACGTATATTATATGAGGCATAATGAGTCTTTTGAATGGTTAATTTTTTTATAAAAGTCTTTGAAAAACGTGGAAAGAAAATGAAAACATATTTTTTTTTACACAAAGTGGTAAATTTATAAGATATTTCTGACACATAGCATGTACATAGCAAAAATTACGTTTACGCTGCCTGGCCATATAGAGAGTCCCAAAATGCTAGGAGCAGCATTAGGCATTATAGGAGCATAAAATACACATAAAATTACCTAACAACCTGTTACACTTTTGAAGGCCCTGGAGCACCAGGACAATGGGATTATCCACAAAATGACCCAATTTTGGGAAGCAAACACAAATAAAACTTTTATACAACCTGGCCACATAGAGAATAGGGATGGGCCGAATGGACTTCTATTCGGTTTGCACCAGAACTTTCGAACATCCCAAAAGTTCGGACCCGAACAACGAACCCCATTGAAGTCAATGGGACCCGGACGTCAAAAATCAAAAGTGCCCAATTTGAAGGCTTATATGCAAGTAATTGGGCATAGAATGGTAATAGGGGTCTGGGTCCTGCCCTAGAGAACATGTATCAATGAAAAAAAGTTTGTAAAAAACTTAATTTTTAAAGAAGCAGTGATTTTAATAATGTTTAAAGTAAAATAAAATGAAAAATTCTTTAAATAATGTGTCTGGAGGGTCGCCTTAGTATACCTGTAAAAGGGCACGTCTCTGTGATGTGTAGAACATAGCCAGAGCAAAATGACATTTTCAAAGGAAAAATTGTAATTTATTATAGCAGCTGTAATGTATATTGCCAGCTCCTCCCCCCAGTCCATACCAGGCCCTTCGGGTCTGGTTTGGATTTTAAGGGGAACTCCGCTCAATTTTTTAAAAAAAATTTGAAGTGGGGTCCCCCCTAAAATCCAAACCAGACCCTTATCCGAGCATGCAACCTGGCCGGCCAGGATGGGGGGGCGGGCAAGCATCTTATGGTGTGAAAAATACGATAGTTTCTGTTGTCATTAGGATTTAAAAAGAGTAAACACAGTTGATTAATAATAAATGGCTTCAGCCAAACATTAACCATGAGTGAAAGAATTGTTTTTGTGTTATCATTCATATTCTCTGAAAAATGGCCAAGAAATCATAAATTCTGTCAGGGTATGTAATTTTATGAGCACAATTGTACATGTATAGTATCAGTAAGAAAGCTTAATAGCAAATACCACCATCTCAATATGGAAAGTCTATACAATTGGAAAGACGGGATTTTCAAGGTGCCACACAATTTCTTTTTTTCCCAAAATGAGTTTTTATTATTTTTAAAGAAAGAAAGAAAGTATAGCTTACAAGAATGCACAGGTGACAAAATGGATACATTTACCAATTATATAGCAAAAAAGAGAATTGTGAATTTTTTTGTGCTCACATTGAGCTTCCGAATAAACATGTCTGGGTTGTAAAGTACATCTTTAAAGCAGATGATTTGAACGTATGTGACCAGCACATGCAATCTTATTGCTGAAAGGGGGCGGGGAAGGGAAGAAGAAAGAGAAAGAAAGAAAAAGATAAAACACACCCCGCCTGAGGGGGGAGGGGGGTAGGGGGTGAGATGCGGCGCTAGGAGCGAGAAGCCTCTTAATTGTCTCTATTGGTTTTATAGGGTGTGAGGGGCAGTTGAGTTTGTTTTGGAGCTTATTGGTAGTGAAATGTTCGAAACTGGTTTTAGATAGAGGTAGGCAGGGGTGGCTTATTGCCTGAGCATATTTACTTGAGGAGTGGAAGTGAATCCATTTCTTGCCCATGTTTTGGAGAATTTTGAAGGGGAATCGTGTACAATAGCAATTAATTCTTCCATTTCCGCCATTTTTTCTACTCTTGAATTCCAGTCTTTGAGGGAGGGGGAGGCTTGTAATCCCCACAATTTGGGGATGCATAGTTTTGCTGCGTTGACTAGTAAAATGGATAGAGATTTGGTGTAGGATGCATCAGTGTTTACTTGAAGGTGCAAGAGATAGTAGGCTGGTGTAAAGTCAAGCGGACAAGTGGTGATTGATACGGTTTTCTGGTGTATCGTCTTCCAAAAGTCAGTTATGGAGGGCAATCCCACCAAATGTGAAGGAGGTCGCCCTTCGCTAGGCGACATCTCCAGCAAAGGTCTGGGATTGTGACATCAAATTTGTGGAGAAGTGCTGGGGTACGGTACCATTGTGAAAATATTTTATAGTTATTCTCTTGAATGGCCACATTTATGGATTCCTTGTGAATACATTTGTATATGTTTTCCCAGTGGGTTTTGGATAAGTCAAGGTGTAAGTCCCAGGTGCTACATACTTTACCTTCATTGGCTTTTTTATTGTGACATAACAGGTTATACATGGAAGATATAATACGTCTTTGGGGGGTTTGGTTTAGACATAGCGTTTCAAAGGGGGTCAAAGGTGCTGATAGCTTATGTGTTTTTTGGATTGATCATATGAAGTGGTGGATTTGCAAATGTTCCCAGAATGTGACCCGAGATTTGGCCCATTGAGTCTTAAAATTGTTGTAAAATGGGAATATGCCATTTTGTAAGAGATGGGTAACTCTGAGGCCAATGCTGGGTTGGTCTTTAGAACATGGGTGGTTGAACAAACCTGGTGGGAAATCTGGGTTGTTAAGAAGGGGAGTGAGGGGGCCAGAGATCGACGAAATTTGGAACTTGTTGCAGACTTCTTTAAAGCATTGAAGGGTGCGGCCTATACATGGGTGGTTTTGCACATCTAGTAGGGTTTGATGTCGTCGAGTCCATGCACAATGGCAATTGAGAGGAAGATTTTTCCAGATTGACCCAATCTTTTACCTTGGCATGGATGTGGCAGTCAATAACCCTTTGGAGGTGACAAGCTCTGTAATACTGTTGAAAATCAGGGAGACCAACCCCTTTAGTTTTAGGTTTGATGTGTTGGTCAAAACGAATTCTTGGTCTTTTGTGGCTCCATAGCCATGTTGTGCAGATTGACCTGATAGAACTGAATAAGCTTTTAGGTATGACAATAGTTAAGGTTTGAAGCAGGTATAAGATACGTGGGAGAATGTTCATTTTAATGATCGCTCCTCGACCAAACCAAGAAAAATGTGCTTTATTCCAGTTTTTAAAGTCATTCCCTATGTTCTTCAGCAAATGTGAGAAATTTTTAGTATAGAGATCTTTGAGATGCACTGTAAGTTGGATGCCTAAATATGTTATTGCTTCCTTTTGCCAGGTAAACGGGAAGTTATGTTTACAAGCTTGAACTTGGGTGTTCGGAAGAGAGAAGTTCATTGCCTGTGATTTATTGTAGTTTATTTTTAGGTGTGCTATAAATTGAATGAGATGGAGGTCTTTAAGAAGATTGGGAAGTGTGACGTGGGGTTCTGTCAAGAACAGCAAGACATCATCAGCGAAAGCTGCTAATTTGTATTGTTTGTCTCCTATCAACACTCCTTGGATGTTTGGGTTTTCCCAAATGCATCTCCAGAGTTAGAATAAATATCAGGGGAGATAAAGGGCATCCCTGGCGAGTGCCGTTTCTGATGAAGAAGGTTCTCACAGGATGCCTTGGTCCAGACTCTGGCAGTGGGACTGCTTTAAAGAGCCATTATAAGGCAGGTCAGGGGTTCACCAATGCCCAGGGCCTGAAGGACAGCTGATAAGTAGTCCCATGTCAACCTGTCAAACGCCTTCTCCGCATCCAAGGATAAGAAAAATCTGGTTTGTATAGACTTTGTAAGGTGGTGATGGATGTTTAGTACCTTGAGAGTATTGTCCCTAGCTTCCCTGCTCGGGACAAAGCCCACTTGATCCATGTTTATGAGGTTAGTTATTAGTGGGAGGATACTGTTGGCTAGGATTTTCGCATAGATTATCAGGTCTGCGTCCAAGAGTGATGTGGGGTGGTAGTTGGAGGCTATTGTAGGGTCTTTTCCCACTTTAGGGATGACCAAAATGTGGGCTTCTAACAGATTTGTGTGGAGGGTTGCTGATTCCGGGAATTGGTTATATGCTTTCAGGAAGAGTTTCGTTAAGGAGTCTGATAAGGTTCTATAATAGGACAGGGAAAAGCCATCAGGGCCAGGGCATTTACCTTGCTTCATTTGTTTAATTGCGTTTTGTAAATTCGTCTGCCGTTAAAGGGCCATCTATGTCTTTTTTGCTTGTTGCAAACACAATTTATCTCAATATGTTGTTTAATAAAAAAATGTATTTTATTATACTATATATCTTTTTGTATGCTTTTTTGCTTCAGGGCTTCCCTTTCAACAATTTAGCTTTTGTTTTGGGGTATTTTGGAGATTTGAATTATTTTGGGGAGTTATTTTTTTTTTTATAGGACCTTTTTTAGATTAAGACACATTTGTCTGCAGAAAGGCTTCATTTTTTAAATATATATATATATATATATACTGTATATATACTGTGTATATATATATATATATATATATATATATATATGTATGTGTCATATATATGTCATATATATATATATATATATAAATTTTTTACTTCGGAAAGATATATATATATATATATATATATATATATATATATATATATATATATATTATGTTTATAGTGCCTTTTATTAAGTTTAGGATGCTTAAAACGAAGCATTCAGTTGTTACTGATCATCTGCTCTTTAAGCTGCCTTCTTTTTATAATGTGCTGCTCCATCATTTGAAAGGGGAACTAAGTGCAAGAGTGCACCTAAACCACCTTGCATTATATCACTTATTTAACACACCCCCCTATCCCCAGAGATAAAATAAAAGGTATGCATACACCAGTTAAGCTCATTATCCCTGATTAAAAGTGTCCTGCTTTTGACCAGTTTTACAATGCTGTATCCTCTGCAGCATTGTAATACCTGTAGTAATAGCCCAGCCTGTGCACTTTGTCTTTAGTAAATTTGGGCTTTGCCTTTGCTCAATAAAATTGTTCTGCTGCTGGCCAATTTTACACTACTGTGTCATCTACAATCCCATAATTCCTGTAGAAAAACACTTGACTACTGTTTGTTTCTAGTACCTATTATTGCTGATTAAAATTGTGCTGCTGCTAGCCAGTTTTACACTACTGTATCCTCTGCAGTGCCTAAAATCTTGTAGTAAAGCCCCCTTCTGTGATTTTTGTCTTTAGGAAATTTGAGCCTAGTCTTCCTGTTTAACCACTTCATTACCATGCACTTAGAACACTTCCCTATCAGACCAATTTTCAGCTTTCAGCGCTGTTGCATTTTGAATGACAATTGCGCGGTCATGTGATGCTGTACCAAAACTAAATTTTATCATTTTTCCCCACAAATATAGCTATCTTTTGGTGGTATTTGATCTGGGTTTTTATTTTTTGCGCTACAAATAAAAAAGACTGAATATTTAGAAAAAAAAATGTGTTTTCTTTTTTTCTGTCACAAAACGTTGTAATAAGTATGTTTTCTCCTTCACTAATGGGCACTGATGAAGCTGCACTGACGGCCACTGATGAGGCAGTACTGATTGGCACTGATGACGTGGCACTGATGATGTGGCACTTACGTATATGCAGCACTGATGGGCAATGATAGGCGGCACTGATAAGCAGCCCTGATGGGCACTGATAGGTGGCACTGATAAGAGGCACTGATGGGCACTGATAAGCGGCATTGATGGACACTGATAGGTGGCACTGGGCACTGATAGGTGGCACTGATGGGCACTGATAGGTGGCACTAATGGGCATTGATAGGTGGCACTGATGGACACTGATATGTGGCACTGATGAGCACTGGTGGGCACTGGATTCACAGCAGCTATAGGGATGGCAATGACAAGTATCACAGATAGGCACAGTGCCATCCCTATTGGGCATTGTGTGCCTCTTACCTGGTGGTCTAGGGTGGCATCTCTGGTGGTCCCTCTGTGGCATCCCTGGTGGTCCCTGGGTGGCATCCCTGGTGGTCCCTGGGTGGCATCACTGTGTGGGCTCTCTGGTAGACCTGGTCGACTCCCTGCTGGTCCAGTGTGGTGATCCGAGGGGGGGCTGCACTGATAAACAATCAGCACAGACCCCCCTGTCAGGAGAGCTGCTTATCGGAAATACAGCTTTTCCTGTTTACACTGTGATCAGCGTTGATTTATCACGGCTGATCACATGGTAATGAGCTTCTGACAGAAGCCCATTACCGAGATTATAGATGCGGTGTGCACGCACCGGCATGTTATCCTGCTGGACGTCATATGACGCCCAGTCAGGATAACTCAACCACTTCCCAACCATCATTTTGCATACGGCAATAGGGAAGTGGTTAAAATTTCCCTGCTTCTGGACAATTTTATACTCCTGTCTCATCTGTGGAATTTTTCTAGTAAAACACCTGCCTGTGCTTTTGATTTCTCCAGTACATTTTGGCCAATTCTCCCGTAACAAAAAATTCCTGTCGCTGGCATATTTTACACTGCTGTACCATCTGTGGCATTTTAAATCTTAAAGTGGAGTTCCATCCAAAACTAAAGGAAGGTGACCCCCTAACATGCCACAATTGGCATGTCAGTTTTTTTGGGGGTGGGGCAGGGGACCCTGTTTTTACAGGGTCCCAGGTCCACTTCCTCTCCTAGAGCCACGACTCCAGAAGGAAGTTAACCTTCCTCACCTCCATCTCGGTGATCTTCTGGGACACGCCACAGGTCCCAGGAGATACACATACACACGCATGGGCAGTGCGCGCCCGGCTTTGAAGCCAAAGCCAGGTGCCCACACTTGTGATGCCAGCACCGCCAAGAAGAGGGGGAGAAGAGCGAGCCCTCGGGTGACCGCATGGCTGGAGCGTGGGACAGGGGAGTGTCCGATAGTTAAAAGTCAGCAGCTACACTTTTTGTAGCTGCTCACTTTTAACTGGGTGGAACTCCGCTTTAATTAGATTGATAGAAATTGGTTATACAATTTTTATCTGCCATTCAAAGAGATCTTATTGTTGTTTTCTGTGTCATTGCTAAAGCTACCTGTAAAATGTCATTTTTTAACCACTTGCCGACTGCCTAACGTACATGTACCACAGCAGGTTGGCTCAATTGCTCAAAATCACGTACCTGTACATCATTTTGTGCAATAGGCACTAGGGGGCGAGCGTGCTGCCGGAGGTGCATTCACGCACTGATTGGACAGAGGGTGAACCAATCAATGGGTCCGGCCGACCTGATGTCTGCTGGCCATCCATGATCGTTCCCGAGAGTGCAGAATGGCAAGGCAGATTGCCGTTCTGACAGGGCAGAAGATAGAGATCATGTGTTCCTGCTAAGCAGGAACTCGGATCTCTGTATTCATCCAGTCAGAGCAACCCCCACACAGTTAGCAAGCACCCACTAGAGACACATTTAACCTCTTGATCGCCCCTGATGTTAATTCCTTCCCTGCCAGTGTCATTAGTACAATAACATATTTTTAGCATTGATCACTGTAATAATGTTGCTAGTCCCCAAAAAAGTGTCAAAAGTGTCAGTTAGCTGTCCAGTTTGTCCACTGCAATGTCACAGTCCCACTAAAAATTGCTGATCACCTCCATTACTAGTAAAAAAAAAAATGCCATAAAAATATCTCATAGTTTGTAGATGTGATAACTTTTTTGCAAACCAATACATATACGTTTACTGGGATTTTTTTACCAAACATATGTAGCAGAATACATATTGGCATAAATTGATGAAGAAATTTGATTTTTTACTTTTTTTATTGGATATGTTTTATAACAGATAGTAAAAAAATTTTTTTTTTTTCAAAATTAACGCTTTCTTTTGTTTATAGCGGCAAAAATAAAAACTGCAGAGGTGATCAAATACCACCAAAAGAAAGCTCTATTTGTGGGAAAAAAGGACATCAATTTTGTTTGGGCACAGCTTTGCACGACTGCACAGTTGTCAGTTAAAGTAACGCAGTGCCGTATCGCAAAAAATGGCTAGGTCATTAAGGGGATACTACCTTCCGGGCTGATAAAAATGGTTCAGATTGGGATGCCGCTGCTGTATGTAAATTAATCAATGAATTCCACAGCCAAATATGCACTGCCAGTGTATGCTGTTACTGTGCCGTTCCATACCATCAAATACAGAATTGAGGCATAAGATTATTTATCTATTACAGGTACTTATATAGTGCTGACAATTTATGCAACAATTTAGATATATATTGTACATTCACATTGGTCCCTGCTCTCAAGGAGCATACAATCCAAGTTCCCTAAATCACTCATATGTGCACAAACTAGGGCCAATTTAGAAAGGGGCCAATTAACCTACCAGCCTGTCTTTGGAGTATGGGTGGAAACCAGAGTAACCAAAGGAAACCCATGCAAGCACAGGGAGAACATACAGGTGGAATGTGCAACATGTTCCAAAGGTGAACTTTAAGGCCTCATACACACGGGCGTTTTGTAATGCCATGTTTTTGGGCGTTTTTTGCTGCTCTCCATGTTATTCAATGGCCCTCTAAAACGTTGACGTTTTTGAGCAGTAGAGGGCATCGGTGTTAGTGAGCTGTAGCTAGAACGCGGGACCAGTGCGTTCTGAAGCTGCAGCGTCATGGAGTTTTTGACGCCGAGCCGGTAAAACGCTCAATAACGTTGCTTAACGTTGTATACACGGCGTTAAGCCTCGTCAGGTGTTCTATTCAAAATCAATGGTTCCCTATGGGAGCCCATTGATTTGAATAGAAGCCGCACCAGAAGTCGGATCACGGTGATCCGACTTGCGGCGTGACTTGTGTGCTAGGTGTCTTAAAGGGGAACCCCTGCAAAGAATGTGCATGGGGTTCCCCCCTAAGAGCATACCAGGCTCTTCGATCTGGCATGGATTTTAAGAGGAGCCCTCATGCCGAAAAACAGCGTAGGGTCCCCCCCAAAATCCATACCAGACCCTTATCCGAGCATGCAGCCTGGCAGGCCAGGAAAGGGGGTGGGGGCGAGCGAGCACCCCCCTCCTGGACCGTACCAGGCCGCATGCCCTCAACATGGGGAGTATGGGTGCTTTGGGGCAGAGGGGGCTCTGCGCCCCCATCCCAAAGCACCTTGTCCCCATGTTGATGGGGACAAGAGCCTCTTCCCGACAACCCTGGCTGTTGGCTGTCGGCATCTGCGGGCGGGGGCTTATCGGAATCTGGAAGTCCCCTTAAATAAGGGGGCCCCCAGATGCCGGGCCCCCCACCCTATGTAAATGAGTATGGGGTACATCGTACCCCTAACCATTTACCTGGGGGGAAAAAAGTGTACCAAAAATACCCACTACACAGCTTTTTAAAATATTTTATTAAATCCACTCCGGCATCTTCTCCCCTCTCTTCTCCCTCATCTTCTTTCTTTGGCTCTTTTGCGGGGTCTTCTGTCTTCTGAGGGGTCTCCTGCGGGTCTTCTGCGGGGTCTTCTGTCACATCCTGGGGTGGGGCTGTGATGACGTCATCCTGTGGCCCCGCCCCATGCCAATATAAGGCAACCGCGCAGCACGGACCCGGCATTCGAGTGGAAGAGAGCGACGAGTCAACATCTCCAGAAGAAGGAGAAGAAGAAGCAGCGGCGGGAGAATCTAGCCGGGGAGACAGCGGCAAAAGAGCAGAAGACCCCACAGAAGACCCGCAGAAGACCCCTCAGAAGACCCCGCAAAAGAGCCGAAGAAAGATGATGAGGGAGAAGAGAGGGGAGAAGATGCCGGAGCGAATTTAATAAAATATTTTAAAAAGCTGTGTAGTGTTTTTTTTTGTACACTTTTTTCCCCCCAGGTAAATGGGTAGGGGTACGATGTACCCCATACTCATTTACATAGGGTGGGGGGGCCGGCATCTGGGGGCCCCCTTATTTAAGGGGGCTTCAAGATTCCGATAAGCCCCCGCCCGCAGACCCCGACAACCAACGGCCAGGGTTGTCGGGAAGAGGCTCTTGTCCCCATCAACATGGGGACAAGGTGCATTGGGGTGGGGGGCCCAGAGCCCCCCCTGCCCCAAAGCACCCATACTCCCCATGTTGAGGGCATGCGGCCTGGTACGGTCCAGGAGGGGGGGCCGATTGCTCGTCCCCACACCCTTTCCTGGCCTGCCAGGCTGCGTGCTCGGATAAGGGTCAGGTATGGATTTTGGGGGGGACCCTACACCGTTTTTTCGGCATCAGGGGGCTCCTCTTAAAATCCATGCCAGATCGAAGAGCCTGGTATGCTCTTGGGGGGAACCCCACGCAATTTTTTTGCGGGGTTCCCCTTTAAGACACCTAGCACACAAGTCGTGCCGCAAGTCGGATCATCGTGATCCGACTTCTGGTGCGGCTTCTATTCAAATCAATGGGCTCCCATAGGGAACCATTGATTTTGAATAGAGGCAGAAAACGGCGGAAAAAGCTAGCGTGAAAAAACGTGCATTGACGTCAATGCAAAACGCAGAGAAAAATGGCAATTTTTTTCCCTGATGTCAGGCCCGGCGTTGTGCTTATTTTTTTGCAAACGCCCGTGTGTATGAGTCTTTAAAGCTGCATGAAAAGACCCTCTCAGCGCTGTATAATATTTTAAAAAAAGTTATATATATTGATACATGTCTCCAATAACATTGGTCAGTTTCCCAATACTTTAATGTTTAACAGTAGTTTGTCTATTAACCCTAAAAATGACCAGGATTTAACAAAAGATTTGCCCCAAAGGGTAATTATCTCTAAGTTTGGGTTAGCTGAATCTTGAACCAGAATTAATGGAACCCTTGGTGAATCAAACTTGGTCAGATTTGACTTCACTAGCTGAAAATAATTTAATTGATGACAATCGGCACAGCGAACACCAAAAGTAATCAGCTCACAAGATTTCTGGCAAGATCAACAACTGTTTCCTGAATCTATCAAACTAATTCACAAAATGCTTTCAATAGTTTTTTTAACAGACCAAAAGGGACCAGAAATGAAAAGTTCATTGTAAGGCCTCATACACACGGGCGTATGCAAAAAAAATAATCAAAACGTTGGGCCTGACGTCAGGGAAAAATCAGCGTTTTTTTAGACGTTTTGCAACTACGTTAATGAGCGTTAGTGAACGCTAGTAAGCGTCGGCTGCAATAGGCATTCCAAAAACATTCCTCTGCTATTTTTTAACCTAAAAACGCCGGCTTCAAAAACGCCAGTTAACGTTGGCACGGCGTTAGTGAGCGCTTTGCGGCGTCTGCGTCAAAAATGGCAAAACGTTACAGCCTTAGAAGGCGCTGGCAGTGGGTTCTACAGGTTGGGTCATTTATATGGATACACCTTAATAAAATGGGAATGGTTGGTGATATTAACTTCCTGTTTGTGCCACATTAGTATATGTGAGGGGGGAAACTTTTCAAGATGGGTGGGGACCATGGCGGCCATTTTGAAGTTTATTAATTTTATTAACCGCTTGCCGACCGCTGATCGGCAATTGACAGCGACAAGGTGGCTCGTGAGCGCAAATCGCCGTCATATGACGGCGGCCGCGCTCACGAGCCCAGTGAGCGCGCGCGCGCCGCCAGAGGCGCGCCCGTGCGCTCACTGTGTTCGGGGAGGGCCAGGGAGCGGGTGCGGCGGCTTCGATTGCCGCCGGCTACCCGCGATGGCCCCCCCGGAGCGAAGGAGCGGAGGTCCGTGTATGTAAACACGGACCTCCGCTCTGTGTGAGGGGGAAGGGATGTGATCACAGCCTTCCTGTATACGAAGGCTGTGACCACTTCCCTTCCCCAGCTAGGCAAGTCCCCCTACAGTAATAACACGCCCAGGGAACACAGTTAACCCTTAGAGCGCCCCCTGCAGGTTAACCCCTTCACTGCCAATGGCATTTACACAGTAATCAGTGCATTTTTATAGCACTGATCGCTGTATAAATGCCAATGGTCCCAAAAAAGTGTCAAAATAGTCCGACATGTCCGCTGAAATATCAAAAACCCCAAAAATAATAAAAAAAAAAAAAATGATCATTACCGCCGCTAGACGCTAAAAATCGCCATGACGCTATAAAGTCGCCTGTACAGCCTGATAAAACTGTGAAAAAACCCTGGTAACCGTAAATATGTCGCTAGTCACGATATTTTTACGTGACTAATGACACATTTACGGTAACCGTCACTTCCCCAATTGGACGTCCCCCGCGAGATTCCCAATTGACACAAGGGACCCGCACAATAATGACATCCCCCTGAACGGATCGACCCCTTCCCTTCACCAGTGTCGGAAGCATATGTCCTTCCGACACTAGTGTAGGGAAGGGGGAGTGTGTCTCGCCTCCAGGCACAAATGTATGTGCCTGGAGGCGAGGAAGCGAGGCCCCCCCGGTAGCGCCCATCGGCCGCCGTTAGCTTCGGCGGCGTGGGCGAGGGACCGGGAGGGGCTTGTGTCACTCGCGTGCCCGCGCGGAGACCGCCGCGCGCGCGCGAGTGACCCGAGCACTCGCGCCGGCGGCAGTATACTGCCGCTAAA
>BLSH010222529.1:16790-33042 GCA_018402905.1 Glandirana rugosa | reverse complement strand
AATGTAGCGGTCCAAGGTTTATTTAAAATGTTTTACACCGTCGGTACCAACCTCTGTGGCCCAGATCGGGGGGTAGTCAATTAATCCCTGGCATATAATGTTCCCTGTGGCTTAATCAATAGAAAGACTGTGCTTTATTACAAGTCATTTATGAGCGCTGCTGGGACCATTTACTCTGGGGTCGTTTGACTTTTTGATTTCATGGTGCTATTTTAGTCATTGTGTTTTATTTTAAGCAGCTGCTGTCATTTTCTGTTTTATAACATATATTCTTATACAATTGTTTTATCATTGATAATAGCATACGAAGCGCAGATTTGAGTAATTAGACTATAGGGTACTGGGGTTTTGAGTCGGTCTATAGCTCTGTTTGACGTCTAGCATATATGGGTATACATAGTACGTAGATATATATAGTCATCTGGTATGCACTTTTACAATCCAAGAACTACTTTCCTATTTTTAAATCGGTGTCCCTTGTAATATACGGTCCCTAATTAACTGATGGGGGGCTAGACCCGGTGTCTCCAACCATGGCTGCCACATTTTGTAAAATTTATTTGGAACCTGGCGATGTAAGTATGTCAGTTTCTCTCTGATCAGTAAGTTGTTTACTTGTTCTATCCACCTATGTTTGGTGCGTATTTTATCAGTAATCCAAAGACTAGCAATCTGTTTACGAGTAACATATAACAATCTCAATATTGCTAGACATTCTTGGGGTGTAGCCCTTTCCTCATCCAGAGATCCCAGCAAGCATATCACGGGGTCCCTGGGGAGGGGATATTGGTACACCTGCGTTATAACACCAATCACATCACACCAATATCGGAACAGTTTTGGGCAGCGCCAAAGCATATGGATTAGGGTTCCCTCCTCTCTCTGGCACTTTGGGCAGAGCGGCGAGGTTCTCCCACCCCATCTGTGAAGCTGTACTGGGGTCCTGTAGCATCTATGGAGTAAATATATATGAGATAGTCTCTGGGATGCCGAAACAGATACCAAGGGGGCATTCTCCAAACATGCATTCCATAAATCTCCATCAATCAGCCCCAGGTCTCTCTCCCAGCCCCTCCTGCACGGGATTGAGGAAGGGTCGTGAGAGGACCCGAGTAGGACAGAGTATCCTCTAGAAATCATTCCTTTCTGAGACTTCTCCAATAGAAATCCACTCATAAGTGGATGTTCCGATGGGACCACATTATATGTCCTTGCCTGCACCTGAAGGGCATTTCTGATCTGGAGATATTTATAAAAGTGAGTTTTAGGTAGCTGAAATTCATTCTGTAGTTCCTGAAAGGATTTGAGATTGGGACCATTAAGTAGTTGGGCCAGGTATACAATACCCGCCGTTTCCCATTCACGGAAATCCACTAATTTTGCCACCTCCCGCAGATTAGGATTGTGCCACACCAGTGTGAAGTGACAGCTCCCCTTTATGTGTAAAATACACCTAACAAAATCCCAGACCATAGTCAGGAGTTTAACTGTCGGGAGGTCTGCCTGTAGATGTGCAAAACCTGCTTCTAAGTGGGACAACAAGGGCAATGTTGATCCCCTTGGTGACAATAGACCACCAATATGATCGTGGGGGTCTTCCAATGCCCATGCCCTCATATGTTGGATCTGGGAAGCAATATAATAATATTTAGCACGGGGGACTGCCAGGCCTCTCTGGGCTTTCCCGAACTGTAGGGTAAATAGGCTAATACGGGGGGCTTTACCTCCCCAAATCAGGGCTCTGAATAGGGAGTCAATTTGCTGGAACCACCTCCTTGGGAACCATAGGGGGGTGTTATGAAAGACATAGAGTAATTGGGCTGCCCACGCCATTTTTATTAAATTAATTCAACCTTTTACTGATAACGGAAGTTTTGACCATACTGCACACTTTGGAGCAAGGGGATCAAATTTAGTTCTATATATTGTGTGGGGTCCAGTGTGATCTGGATCCCCAGGTAACGAAAAGAGGTCACTATGGAGACCTTCCCAGCACACTCCGGGAAAGGAAGCTTAATCGGGTCTATTGGCATTAGGACAGATTTGTCCCAGTTGATCGAGAAGCCAGATAGCGTCCCAAAATGATTAATCAGGTTCATGGTATTGGTTAGTGATTCCCGGGTGTCCCATAAATAAATCAGAGTGTCATCTGCGTAGAGCGAGATGACATCTTCCCTAGGGCCTCTAAGAAATCCCACAATATTAGTGGAGACTCTGGTATGGATAGCCAAGGACTCCAGTGCCAGGGCAAATAGTAAGGGCGATAGAGGGCAGCCCTGTCGGGTGCCCCTGCGTAGATGGAAGGACTAATTGCCCATTGACTCTAATTCTGGCAGACGGGTCAGCATACAATAATTGGACCCAAGATATAAATCTCGGTCCCAATCCAAACCTAGCCATAGCCTCCCAAAGGTAGGGCCACTCCACACTATCAAAGGCTTTAGCTGCATCTAATGAGAAGATGACCCTGTTACCCTGGTTGTCTACAGGTAGTTGCAGGTTTAAAAATAGCCTGAGTAAATTATGTGCAGTAGATCTGGTGGGAATGAAGCCTGATTGATCGCGGTGTATTATTTTATGGATACATGCAGCCAGTCTGTTGGCCAACACTCTAGCCAACAGTTTGACATCAAAAGTAAGCAGTGAGATGGGCCGGTATGAGTCCGGCGACGTCTCAGGCTTCCCTGGTTTGAGGATCACAACAATAATCACTTCATTTAATGAGTGTGGCAGCTTTCCCGTCTCTAGGCAGAGTTATAAACTTTAAGAAGGATAGGGAGTAACTGATCAGCGTAGCGTTTGTAAACTTCGGACGGGAGACCCTCCGCACCAGGGGCTCGACCATCATGTGTCTGGGCAAGAGCTGTCCTAAGTTCTTCCTCTGTCAGGGGTTTATCTAGGTCCCTAGTATCTGCCACTGGCAAAGTAGGAATGTCATATTTATTTAGGAACTGTAAGATGTCTGCTTGGGATGGATGAACCTTGGAGTCATAAACATCCTGGTAGAACTGCTGAAAGGCTGTGACGACTTCAACAGTCATCTGGCATGAGTTACCCCTACGGTCAATCAGAGTGTGTATATGTCCATGTGAATGTTGGGACCTGATCAGCATCGCCAACATATGGCCAGTGCTTTCTCCTTCCTCAAAATGGGTCTGTTGTAAGAAAAAGCATTTGTTTTTGGCCTTTTGCAGCGTAACCTGTCTGGATAGCGCCTGAGACGCTAACCACGTGCGTTTAGTGTCCTCCGATGGAGCAGCCACATAGGCAGCCTCAGATTTTTGAACCTCCTCAGATACAAACTGCTCCCATTCCCTAGTACCAGTCTTAATTTTGTTAATCATAGTTATGAATTGACCCCGTAGGAATGCTTTAAAAGAGTCCCAAACGATCTCTAAGGTCGCCGAGCCCAGATTGTTGCTAAAATATTCGGTGATTAGTTTTGGTATTGGATCCGGATCTGGGAACAGGGACAACCAGAATGGGTTGAGTTTCCACAAGGTCTTACCTCCTTGCTTTGGGACTGTTATCTCCACCTAAAAGGGGAGAGTGGTCTGAGACACTCCTGGGCCCATACCCGGCATCCTTAATTAATGAGAGCATAGCATTATTGCCCAATCCCAGGTCAATTCTGGACAGAGCCCCAGTGGCAGCCGTATAACATGAATATACACGATTGTGGGGGTAATGCATTCTCCACACATCCCTTAGGCCAAGTTCCTCTAGGAATTTAGCACATTTTGTGGGACCCATAGGGAGGGGTCGTCTAGGACCCGAAGCACCCCCCCAATTTGTCAAGAGAGTGATCCAAAAAGTTATTAAAATCTCCCATGGCCAACAATGGGGTACCCGGGTAACGGGACATATAAGTAGCTCATTTTTGAATTGTCTCGGCTGAATAGGGTGGTGGAACATACATTCCCGCAATAATACAACGACTACCACATAAAGAACATAGCACAAATACAAATATACCATCAGGGTCTATAGTTACATCTATAGGGATGAATGAAGTGCCCTGATGAATCAGGATACTCACTCCTGAGTACGAAGTGTGCACAGCATGAAACTGGAAACTGAACTGTCTCCGTGGAACGTTCGGTGTCCAGAGGGACTATGTGTCTCTTGCAGACATGTAATATCGGCCTGCATATGTTTAACTGTTCTGAGGATAGCCAGTTGCTTAACCGGATTGTTCATGCCCCTGACATTCCAGGAGAGGAATTTTAACGTTCCTGCCATTGGGTAGTGTGAAAAAAGGTTACCAGGATCTGCGCTGCAGAGAGAACGTACATCCCAGCACTATCAGGGGGGGGGTCACCCCAAATATTGTCTCCAAGGGGAAGTGCTCCGTGCAAGACAGAGGAAGAAGAGCGCATAAATGAGGTACATGTCTCCTAGGTGCATATGTTCCAAAGGTTCCAAAAACGTGTATTGGAGAATCATTATGTCCTTAATGAACAAATTAGATCTTGGAGGTGAACAAAAAGTATCATAGTAGCCAACAGGGCTACAGAATAGCAGAACAAACCATAGTTGTTAGTCCACATTGGTCTGAAGTGGGGCAGCAGTGAGGACTCTACTGTAGGGCGTAATAGCCTCCAGCAGCAGAGCCTCGTAGCGACCAATTCAATGTTAAGGGGAACAGGCTCAGCGCTATTAGTCTGGTGCGTGAGCAAATAATGTAGGTAAAGCCTCTGTGTGCCATTAGCTCTGCTTTTCCAAAAGAAAAGAATTATCGTGAGGTATCATCCACCATATACTTATAGGTCTTGGAGATCAGGTGGGGACCGGACGCCGGGCCTGCATGTTCCATAAGGAACCCTCTTCCCTGTCCAGCCATTGCGCAGCCATTCCTGGCTTGTCAAAGAAATGGGTTTCTCCCTTGGCCACCACCCGGAGGCGCGCCAGATAGAGCATGGCATATTTAAGATCCAGTACATGCAACCTCCGCTTAACATCCACAAATTTCTCCCTTTTCTTCTGCAGTTCGGTGGAGAAATCAGGAAAAAGTGAGATCTTAACATTGTCCATGACAAGGGTGCCAGCTTTCATTCGGGCCCCTGCAAGGATAGCATCCCTGTCCTTTGTAATTAAGGAGTTTGAAAAGGAATGGGCGCAGGACGGGACGACACCCTATGCGCTCGTTCAACAGCAAACATTGGGGAGAAAGATTCAGGGCCAAACACGGTAGTAAGCCATTTTTCAATAAAGGCTACAGGATTTTTCCCCTCTATCTTTTCTGGCATCCCTATGGCTCTGACATTGTTCCTTCTCATCCTATTCTCCAATTCATCCAGTCTGGCTGCATGTTGAGATGTTTGGAGGACAGTCTGTGCTAGGTCTCTTTGCATAGGAGTTATATCATCTTCTATGGAGCTGACTCTCCCCTCCAAGGCAGCTGTTCTCTCTCTAAGCTTTTGCATATCCTGCCGGAGATAGGAGAGCTCAGCCTTCACCCCCTTCACTTCATCCGTCAGTGTATTAAGGGATAAATTGCAGGTGTTTACCACAGCAAGAATGTCCCTAAGGGTTGGTTCGGGGCCATCAGGTATGACAGGAGTGGGCACTGCAGGTGGATGTACAGGTACCATTGTACTCACTGTGTCCCAGTCAAATCCAGATCCTTCTCCATCCTCTAAGGGTACTGTCATCAGCCTCGCCAACGCCGCCATCCGAATCTCCTGACATGGATGGATGATGCTGGTCACCTTTGGGCAAATTTTTAGAGAATAGCTTGTGTGCAGCCGCCATATATTTGGCTTGGGCTGATTGTGCAGGCCCGGTGCCATCTTGACCCATGAGGTATGCAGTCCGCGCTTCCTTAAATCTTCTAGACATAGCGATGGAAGGATCCGGAGTTCTCCAGTCGGTGTTGGTGTACAGGGGGACTCCAGAATACTTTTTGGGGGTGATCGGGTCAGGATTAAGGATACCTCACAGCAGTGTTCCCCAACCCTGTCCTCAAGGCCCATCAACAGGTCATGTTTTCAGGATTTCCATTATTTTGCACAGGTGATTTGATCAGTTTCACTGCCTTAGTAATTACCACAGCTCATTCATCTGAGGGAAATCCTGAAAACATGACCTGTTGGTGGGTCTTGAGGACTGGGTTGGGGAACACTGCCTCACAGGATCAGTACAGGATATCCAGAGGAGCTCACAGAGAAGGCGTCCGTTCACATCCGCCGCTCAGCCACGCCCCCTATTTTTACCTTTTTAATATATATTTAGTATATTGAAATCCTGTACACAAAATCGAATAACTATGACTATTTTAAATGTACGTCTCTAAGTCACCAGGTGACATGCTAGAGAGTCCAAGGGTAGCCCACACTGTTTAACTTGTATATATTGTAAATAGGCCTACTCTAATTTTTTTGTCCAATTTTTTTTTTAAATTAATAATATGCTATACTTACCTGCTCTACTGATGCTCTTGGCTCCTCCTCTTCTCTGTGTGCCACCATAGGAAGCCACTTCCTATGGGGAACACCTGCTGGCTCACTCCAGAGCCAGGCTGCATGAGTCCATTAACACACACAACACGGCTTGGCCCTCCCCCCACTGCCTCCTTACAGGATTTGATTCACTTCTGAGCCAGGCTGCGTGTATCCATTGACGCACACAGGATGGCTTGGACCCACCCTGCCCTCCCACTGCTTCCTTACAGGATTTGATTAACTCTGCACTTTAAATGCAGGGAGACAGAGAAGAGAGCTGCTACAGATGGCAATGGATTGAGTGAGGACTACAGGTGCCCTTCCTAGAAAAAGAGGGGCACCTGTCTGTATAGAGTTTGTTTTTCTTTTTTTTTTAAAGCATTTTTTTCAGACCTCAGGCCATGGCCCATGGCCACCTGTGTGCCCTCCCCTTTGAAGATGGGGAGGGTCGGGAGATTATGTAGCACTAGCAACATTGTTGTATATCTAACCAAGACTGTGAAGTTTCACCACCTCAGAAAGTAGCCCTATGTGAGCTGCTATTTACTCTCATTTGTAACGCAAAAGTCCAGCTTCTGTGTTACAAGAGACAGTGCACATCTCCTGGCAACTCTAAACAGAACACTCCCTGCCTGGCACTCAGAGGCCATGCCCATGGCCACCTGTGTGCCCTCTCCTTTGGAGGGGGAGAGGGTCAGGATGATCACGTAGCACTAGCAAAATTGTATATCTAACCAAGGCTTTTTTAGTTGGAATGTGGTGTGAAGTTCTACCACCTCAGAAAGTAGCCCTATGTGAGCCGCTATTTACTCTCACTTGTAACACAAAAGCCCACCTTCTGTGTTACAAGAGACAGTACACATCTCCTGGCAGCTCTAAACAGAACACTCCCTGCCTGGCACTGGATATGGGAGGGACAGCTGCCGACGGGCTGCAGGGGAGGGCATCCCATGCTGAACTTCAGCATTGTGTCTTGATACTGACGCCCCCTGCTGGTTGATCTTGCTGCTGTTCAACAGGTGCTTGCAACTGGGGAAGAGGTGGAGCCGAAAAACTGCACAGGGCGGCTGCTGAGAGGTGAGCAGATGGGGACAGTGGAGGGGTTGGGAGGCTGAGCTGGTGCAGAGATCAGAGCTGAAGAAGATGGCTACAGAACTTAACTGTTGAGGGTTCTGAGCATAACACACTCCTGAACCATGCATTCTGAGTGCAATACACTCCTTAACCCTGCATTCTGAGCATAACGCGCTCATAAACCCTGCATTCTCTGAATAACACAGTACTGAACCCTGTATTCTGAGAGTTCAGCCCCATACACACGGTACAATGGTCATACAACCAGCTTGTTGTACGATCATCCGACCATCAGTACGTGCGATTACAACAGCCGTCGTACAACGGTTGTACTACTGAAGTTGGATGAGCAGACTAGAAAACTTTGGTTGTACAACAAGCGGTTGTACGACTGTTGTACCGTGTGCACAGAGAAGTTGGCCCAACAAAGTTGTACATGCAAATGCGCATACTCAGAAGTCAGGAACGCCCGGAAGTGTCCGTTCTGGGAAACCTACGTTCCTAATTCTCAAATCACATGCACCTGAACTTCCTTATTATATGCTCGTAACATGTCACTACGTTAGGATTGGTTGTACGATCGCTTAGTGCATATCAGTACGCGAGACACAACAGCCAACATACCATTTTGGACATCCGGTCGTACGACCATCGCACCCACGTGTACGGGGCTTAACACATTCCTGAACCCTGCATTCTGAGTGTAACGCACTTCTGAACCCTGTATTCTGAGTGTAATGCACTCCTGAACTCTGCATTCTGAGTGTAACCCCCTCCTGAACCCTGCATTGTGAATACAACACGCTCTTAAAACCTGTATTTTGAGTTTAATGCACTGCTGAACCCTGAATTCTGAGCATAACACACTCCCGAACCCAGCATTTCGAGTGTAACACACTCCTGAACCCTGCAATCTGAACATAACACACTCCTGAACCCTGCATTATGAGCGCAACACACTCCTGAACACTCTCTTGTAATACTTATTTTATTTTTGTTCTGAGTAGAAATATTTTATCAAGAAAATCAGTCTTACTGTCTTTTTGGGTGGTGGGGGGGGGGGGGGTGCTTCAGAATTCTCTCCCTATTGGCTCCTGAGATGTAAATCAGGCCCTGCTACTACTGGGACATTGTTTACCTTAATGCAGGGAATGTGTTACGGTAAAAAAAAGTCTAGCCTTTATAATTGCTTTACTACTACTTTAATGCAGCCCTTCAGCTGTTGTACTGCAGCCTGCATGTAGTGTTGAGAACTCCATCACTGCTGCTGCTATAACTATACTCAGGGTCATCTCCACAATCTGCAGAGAAGTGGGCTGGGTCTGTCTTGACCTGGTCATCATTCTTTACGAATTTCATACCATGCCTGTTGACAGAGTTGGCTCATGGCCAATGCTCCAACTTTCATACATTAGGTTAGGTAATCAGTACTGAGGCAGCCAGAACACAAATTTCTGCAGAGGAAATAACTCTGCAACTGATAAAACATCTACATTTTATGACAACATGGGAAATCAGTCACCTTGCATACGCTGCTTGAGACAAACATTGCTCAGAAAACTTTATTAAAAAGAACTTTACACATTACATGACCGACATAACGTGACACATTTGAACTATTTTTCTGTTTGATGTTCTGTCAAGGCAGTTTGCGATTCAACGTTCCTAGTGGTAATTTTAATAACATTTTTTGTAGATGTGGGAAGTCATGTGGATATGGTAATGACTATCTTTTTTTTTTGTGCAGCAAGACCTGCATTCATGTCTCCTGGTTATATTGTCAAAGATGTTTGCAATAAAAGTAAGTGCATAAACACTGATTTATATTATCTATGACAGCTTGTTACTGAGTGTTAAATGTTACTGGCATTATGTTAAAGATATTCTGTCAGTTTCAAAACACAGATGGGATGAAGGGCAATTGCTTTGTAAAATGCACTTGTAATTAATATAAATAACAATATGTCAACACTAACTTAAACTTTATGTAGGTTTATATTAACATATTATTATTTATAGAGGCATGTATTGGCTTAATTTTTGGTTTTGGACATCTACCACCCTGTTATTATTAAATATAATAATACTTTTAGCCTGGGTTCACACATATGCAATGTCAGACATCGCATGTGATTTGCACCGCGTTGCTGTGTGGATCACATGCGATGTCTGTGCAATGCAAATTCAGCCATACATTGGAATTGCGCTGGATACCGCATTGCATATGTGTGAATCCAGGCTTAGTGGAAAGTAAGTAAAAAAAAAAAAAAAAAAAATATATATATATATATATATAGTATATGTATTATGTATGTATTGTAGAAGGGTGTTGCAAGCACTATTAATGAGGTTCTGCCCAGTTGCTCAATGTATAAGGTCATGGGCACACACAAGTCCTTCACTAGAATAGAGATGGGCATATCAGGTTTGATTTTTGGTGGTTTATCAAACCTTGTCTAAAATTCTTGAACCCCGAACTTAGCAGCAAATCCAATTTAAGTCTACAGGGAGGTATCTTAATACCAATGTGTGGCCATTTTCAAGGATAATAGGTAAGCTATTGTCAGAAAGGCATGGGGAGCTAGGTACTGCTATGGGGGACATTTAACAAAGCAAAAAAAAAATATGTGCAATGATAAAGGGGTCCTTTTAGTGTGACATTGGGGATAAACCACTGAACTGGCGTTCCTCCCTACACAAACCCTCTTCCATGTTTCCTGGTCTCCAATGTCCATCTGTGGACCCAGGACTGGCATGACAGGTGTTGCCATGTAGAGGAGAGGGAGACCACTGAAAGTCCATTGCCTGATCTCCCCTGTCTAGTAAGAACCAGAAGTAATGTGTATTACAGCAGTTAGGATTTCAGCTCATACTTTCACTTGATGCTGTGGCCAGGGAAGAAGTTAATGGGACACAAACTGTGCTCAATTAGCTTCAGTGGAGGGCAGGAGAAACATCACACATACACATCAAACTGAGCATGTGCAGAGTGACTCCAAAGACTCTGTCTTATGGATTGGAGACTATGGAAGAATGGGAGTATCCAAGAAGACAGTCTCAAACAGCCTTAGATTCCACAGTGAGTATAAGAAGCATGATTTACTGCATATATGGACTAATTTTACTGTTGTGGGTTTGGTAACACTTTAAGCCTGTGTGTAAAGGATAGGGATGGGCAAACAGATGCCTTTTTGGCCATTCGCGAAAACCCAAATTTGCAGGGTGTTCACTCAGTGTTTGCCCCGACGAACACCCTGCAGTGCTGCACAGTGCATTCTGCTCCCTGATTAGGCAAAGCTTTTCCCAATCAGGATGCAGTGTACACTGGTTGTTATGGAGCAGGGCCAGGGAGCCGGCCATGGCGTCCTTAACAACCGATGAGTCAGCAGCTGTCAATGGGTTTCCCCACTGACAGCTGAACAATAAAAACAAATAAAGAAAAAAAACTGTGCGGGGTCCTCAATCCATACCAGGCCGTTTGGGTCTGGTATGGATTTGGAGGGGAACCCCACGCCAAAATTTAAAAAAAGGGCGTGGGGTCCCCCCAAAATCCATGGACTCTTATCTGGCCATGCAGCAGGTCAGGAAAGGGGGTAACAAGCAAGTGCCCCCCTGAACCATACCAGACCACATGCCCTCAACATGGGGAAGCTCTGCCCCCCCACCCCAAAGCACTTTGTCCCCATGTTGATAGGGACAAGGGCCTCTTCCTGACAACCCTTGGCTGTGGTTTTCAGGGTCTGCAGTCAGGGGTTTATCGTAGATCCCAGATCCCGCCTCCCCCATGTGAATACATAGTACTCCTACTCATTCACCAAAAAATTGTAAAAAAGTAATAAACACAAGAGATAGTTTTTGACAAATCCTTTATTAAAAAATAAAAAAACAGTGTCCCTCAATGTAAATCCATCGTCACTCGCGCTGCCTGCCGGACCCAAAAAATAAAAAAAGTCAAATACACTCCTGCATCCTGGGAGGCCTCCCACCGATTGCCTGCTCTGCGCTTTGACATTTCTTATATGGGTAAGCTAGCTATGTCACCCAGTGGCCTGGCCCCATGTGACATCACATGGCCAGCCTGCACCAGTCCGCGATGTCAGAAGGGTTGGTGCCACTGGGTGGCGTAGCTATGTGGCCCCGCCCCTTACCTATACAAGAAATGTCAAAGTGCAGAGTAGGCATACGGTGGGAGGCCTCCCAGGAGGCAGGAGCGGTTTGACTGTTTTTATTTTTCGGGTCGGCGGGCAGCATGATTGAGGATGGATTTACATTGAGAGACACTGTTTTTTTTTGTTTTTTTTTAATAAAGGATTTGTCAAAAACTGTCTCCTGTGTTTATTACTTTTTGACACTTTTTTGGTGAATGGGTAGGGGTACTATGTACCCGATACTCATTCACAAAGGTGAGGGTGGGATCTGGGGGCCCCCTTGTTAAAGGGGGCTTCCAGATTATGATAAGCCTGATGCCCAAAGTCCCCGACAACCATAGCCCAGGGGGGGCAACATGGGGACAAGGTGCACCCACCCCCCCCATGTTGACGGCATGTGTCCCGGTATGGTTCAGGAGGGAGGCCCTCGCTTGTACCCCCCTTTCCAGACCTGCCAGGCTGCATGCCCAGATAAGGGTCTGGCATGGATTTTGGGGGGACCCCATGCCATTTGTAACCATTTTAAATGGGATTTGAATTGGCACATTAACCACTTCAATACCAGGCACTTAGAACACTTCCCTCCCAGACCAATTTTCAGCTTTCAGTGCTCTCACACTTTGAGTGACAATTACTCAGTCTTGCTACACTGTATCCAAACAAAATTGTTATATTTTTTTTCTCACAAACAGAGCCTACTTTTGGTGGTATTTAGTCCCCTCTGGGTTTTTTTATTTTTTGCGATATAAGCGAAAAAAGAGCGAAAATTTTGAAAAAAAAAACACTTTTTTTAGTTTCTACTGTAAAATTTTGCAAAAAAGAAATTTTCTTCATAAATTTGGGCCAAAATGTATACTGCTACATATCTTTGATAAAAATAACCTGAATTAGTGGATATTATTTAGTCTGTGTGAAAGTTATACTACAAGCTATGGTGCAAATCACTGAAAATTGATCACATCTGATCACACCTGATAATGACATCTCATTTCTCGAGACCCTAACAAGCCAGAACAGTACAAATACCCCCCAAATTACTTATTTTTGGAAAGTAGACATTCCAAGGTATTTAGTAAGAGAAATGGTGAGTTTTTTCACGGTTTAATTTTGTCACACAATTCTTTGCAAAATTAAGATTTTTTCTTTTTTCACAAAATTATCATTACAATAGGTTATTTCTCTCACATGGCATATGTATACCACAAATTACACCCCAAAACACATTCTACTACTCCTCCTGAATATGGTGATACCACGTGTGGGACCTTTTCACAGCCTAGCCACATAGAGAGGCCCAGGAGCACAAATTACACATCTAACTTGATGACCACCTATTCATTTTTTAAGGTCCTGGAGCACCAGGACAATGGAATTGCCCACAAAATGACCCCATTTCAGAAAGCTAACAACCCAAAGTATAATCTATGAGGCATAATGAGTCTTTTGAATGGTTGATTTTTTTTCCAGAAGATTTTGGAAAACGTGGAACAAAAATGAAACCACAAAGTTGTCCATTTATGAGATATTTCTAACACATATCATGTACATAGCAAAAATGACACCCCATAATACATTCTGCTACTCCTTCTGAGTATGGTGATACCACATGTGTGAGACTTTTACACAGCCTGGCCACATACAGAGGCCCAACATTGAAGTAGCACCTACAGGCGTTCTAGGAGCATAAATTACACATCTCATTTCTCAACCACCTATCACACTTTTGAAGGCCCTGGAGCACCAGGGCAATGGAATTGCCCACAAAATGACCCCATTTTGGAAAGCAAACACCCACCATATAATCTATGAGGCATAGTAAGTCTTTTGAACGGTTCATTTTTTTCCCAGAAATTTTTGGAAAATGTGGAAAAAAATGAAAGTGTATTTTTTTACACAAAGTTGCCCATTTATAAGATATTTCTAACACGTAGCATGCATATAGCATGACACCCCAAAATACATTTTGCTACTTCTCCTGAGTATGGCGATACCACATTTGTGAGACTTTTACACAGCCTGGCCACATACAGAGGTCCAACATCCAAGTAGCACCTCCAGGCATTCAAGGAGCAAAAATTACACATATTATTTTCTGACTACCAATCACATTTTTGAAGGCCCTTCATATTTCTAACACATAGCATGTACATACCAAATAACAAAAGATTACCTGTGGTTTTAGTAGTGCAGTGGTCCACAGAGGAGAGCATCGGTCCAGGCAGCAGGCAGGGATGTGGTCAGCGACAGCAACAGCAATTGTCCAGGAAGCAGGCCGGAATACTGTCCATAGTTAGCACAGGCAGAGATACTGTCAGCACAGCCAAAGCATTGGTCCAGGTATCAGGCAGAGATGTCCAGGCAGAAATACTGACCATAGTCAGTAGAGGCAGCAGGCAGAGATATGGTCAAAACAGCCAATGTATAGGTCCAGGCAGCAGGAAGAAACCTCGTCCATAAAGTCCTGGGTCATTACAGGCAGCAACATGGTCAGCACAGCCAAAGTATTGGTCCAGGCAGCAGGAAGAAACATGGTTCATAAAGTCCTGTGTCATTACAGGCAGTAATATGGCCAGCACAGACAATGTATTGGTGCAGGCATCAGGAAGAAACATGGTCCAGAAAGTCCTGTGTCATTACAGGCAGCAACATGGTCAGCACAGCCAAAGTATTGGTCCAGGCAGCAGGAAGAAGGATGGCCCAGAAAGTCCTGGGTCATTACAGGCAGCAACATGGTCAGCACAGCCAAAGTATTGGTCCAGGCAGCAGGGAGAAACATGGTCCATAAAGTCCTGTGTCATTACAGGCAGCGATATAGTCAGCACAGCCAAAGTATTAGTCCAGGCAGCAGGAAGAAACATGGTCCAGAAAGTCCTAGGTAATTACAGGCAGCAACATGATCAACACAGCCAAAGTATTGGTCCAGGCAGCAGGAGGAAACATGGTCCAGAACGTCCTGGGTCATTACAGGCAGCAACATGGTCAGCACAGCCAAAGTATTGGTCTAGGCAGCAGGAAGAAACATGGTCCATAAAGTTCTGGGTCATTACAGGCAGCGATATGGTCAGCACAGCCAAAGTATTGGTCCAGGCAGCAGGGAGAAATATGGTCCATAAAGTCCTGTGTCATTACAGGTAGCGATATAGTCAGCACAGCCAAAGTATTAGTGCAGGCAGCAGGAAGAAACATGGTCCAGAAAGTCCTGGGTAATTACAGGCAGCAACATGATCAGCACAGCCTAAGTATTGGTCCAGGCAGCAGGAGGAAACGTGGTCCAGAAAGTCCTGGGTCATTACAAGCAGCAACATGATCAGCACAGCCAAAGTATTGGTCAAGGCAGGAGGAAGAAACATGGTCCATAAAGTCCTGGGTCATTACAAGCAGTGATATGGTCAGCACAGCCAAAGTACTGGTCCAGGCAGCAGGAAGGACCATCAAGCTTAAGGCCAGGGGAGCATAGGTAGAGGCCACCCTCCCAAAATCTCTGTGAAGCCTCCGGAAAACCAGACCCTCTTCTGGGAACACAGAAAACCAAAAACTGGTTTTCTGTACTCACTCTACTCTACTAAAGTAGAAGGGCAAAAGATCAGTCCAAGTGGCAGGCAAAAACATGGTCATTTAAAAGGCCGAGGTCTGTGCACGTGGAAGTCAGAAATGTGTTTGAAAATGGCAGGCAAAGACATAGTCGGTAAACAGGCCAGGGTCAGTTAATGTAGAAGTCAGAAAAGTGATTTAAAACGGCAGGCAAATACATCATCAGTAAACAGGCCAGGGTCAGTTAATTCAGTAGCAGGCAAATGATCCACACAGGCATTTGAAATGGGGAAGTGGCAGTCTTTTAAAAATAAGGAGAACTAATATCTGATTGATGTATGATGATTTTTTTTTTATCCAATAGATTTTTATTGATTTAGAAATGAACATAAGGTAATAACGGAGTATTATACAATATAAGGTTGCTGTTACATGCACTGTCATCAATCATGTAATATATATATAACAACAGATAGGTAAAAATAATAAAGTCTTAGTCACCTAGAACATTTTTGCAAGTTAGGTAATAGCTGGAAACAATAAGGAAAAACAGCAGAAGTGATGTTGTAACATTTCTAGATCTGATGAGTAGTGTTGAGCGAACCCGGACTGTAACGTTCGGGTCCGTACCGAACTTTAGGGTGTCCGTGGCACGGACCCGGACCCGGACATTTCAAAAATCGTTCGGGTTCGGTCCGGGGTTCTGCTATTTTACTCCACGTGTTGAGAAGCTGCAGGGCAGCCAATCAACAAGCGTTTCACTGGTTTGCCCTTAGAAGCCATCACAGCCATGCCTACTAATGGCATGGCTGTGATTGGCCGGTGCATCATGTGACCCAGCCTCTTTATAAGCTGGAGTCACAGTGCTGCAGTCACATGCTCCTTGGGTTAGTATAGGGAAAGGTAGCTGACGGCGTGAGGGACAGATTTTAGCCATTTTAAGACCTGATCCTGCATCCTGAGATAGATTACTTTACTACTGCTGTCTGTGCTGTTGCTCTGAGGACAGATAGCAGAAATTCGTCATCATTTCATTAGATAGAGTCCTACGTCCTA
>BLSH010222524.1:519568-581906 GCA_018402905.1 Glandirana rugosa | reverse complement strand
CCCCCCCCCCCCCCCCCCCCCCCCCCCCCCCCCCCCCCCCCCCCCCCCCCCCCCCCCCCCCCCCCCCCCCCCCCCCCCCCCCCCCCCCCCCCCCCCCCCCATACTGATGGAGAGGTCTGCACTAATAGAGGGCGGTCTGTATTGATGGGGGAGTCTGTACTGAGGGAGGGGGAGTCTATATGGATGGAGGGTTCTGTACTGACGGAGCGGGGTCTGTACAGAGGGTAGGGGTCTATACAGAGGAAGGGCGGTCTGTACAGAGGGTAGGGGGTCTATACTGAGGGGTGAGGTCTATACGGAGGCAGGGGGTCCATACTGAGGGGGAAGGTCTATACTGAGGGAGGGGGGTCTATACCAAAGCGGATCTATACTGAGGGAGGGGGTTTATACTTAGTGAGGGGGTCTATACTAATGGAGAGGGGGTCAGTACTGAGGGAGGACTATAATTGGTGTAAGGGGGGGGTCTGTACTGATGGAGGGGGGGTCTGTACTGAGGGGTGGCACCATGTTTTTCCGCACTGGGTAACACCAACCCTAGTGATGCCACTGCTGAGGACACTGACCAGGCTGTACTGCTAGGGGCACTGACCAAGCTGCACTGCAGGGGGCAATGATCAGGCTGCACTGCAGGGGGCACTGATCAGGCTGCACTGCTGGGGGCATTGATCAGGCTGCACTACTGGGGGCACCGACCAGGCTGCACTGCTGGGGACACTGACTAGGCTGCACTGCTGGGGGCACTGATAAGGCTGCACTGATGGGGGCACTGACCAGGTTGCACTGCAGGGGGCACTGACCAGGCTGCACTGCTGGGGGCACTGATAAGGCTGCACTGATGGGGCACTGACCAGGTTGTACTGCTGGGGGCACTGACCAGGCTGCTCTGCTGGGGGCACTGATAAGGCTGCACTGATGGGGGTACTGATCAGGCTGCACTGCTGGGGGCACTGATCAGGCTGCACTGCTGGGGGCACTGACCAGGCTGCACTGCTGGGGGCACTGACCAGGCTGCACTGCTGGGGGCACTGATAAGGCTGCACTGATAGGGGCACTGACCAGGCTGCACTGCTGGGGGCACTGACCAGGCTGCACTGCAGGGGGCACCGATCAGGCTGCACTGCTGGGGGCAGTAATCAGGCTGCACTGCTGGGGGCACTGATCAGGCTGCACTGCTGGGGGCACTGATCAGGCTGCATTGAAGGGGTCACTGATCAGGCTGCATTGATGGGGTCACTGATCAGGCTAAATTGCTGGACAACTGGTAAGGCTGCATTTGATGGGCACTGAGGAGTGAGCAGCCCGGGGGCCTGGGCCCCACTTTGCATAATCAACACAGGCAGCCTGAGGACATTGTGGGGTTGATTTACTAAAGCTAGAGAGTGCAAAAACTGGTGCAGCTATGCATGCTAGCCAATCAGCTTTTAATCTCAGCTTGTTCAAATCTCAGCAAGTATTTTAGAACAGGGATATGGCTTCTCCCGGTTTCACACACAGTTTTCAGATGATTTTAGAACAGTGATATGGGTTCTCCTGGATAATTTATACTTTTTTCACACAGTTTGAAGATGATTTTAGAACAGTGATATGGCTTCTCCCGCTAATTAATACTTTTCACACACAGTTTGAAGATGGTCCACATCCACCTCCATTTTTGATTTTTTTATGTGATTTTTGTTTAAAAATGCTTTTAAGTTATTTCCCTGTCCCCATTTCTTTGTAGAGCACTTGTACAACCCTTACCCCCATTTTCCTTCCTTCTGCAGACCTCTAGGACTTTCCAGGACTTTTTTAGAGCAATTTTCAGAACTTTTAGTAAAATTACCAGAACCCCGAACCCAGACTTTTTTTGAAAAGTCCGGGTTCGGGTCCGGGTCCCGGACACCCAAAAGTTCGGTATGGACCCGAACTTTACAGTTCGGGTTCGCTCAACTCTACTCCTGATATATCACAAAAGCCTGTTGACAGTACAGTTTAAAAAATCAAACAAACAGTAATAAAATCAAACAAAAGTAATAATTCATGTACTCATTCAATAAAAATTTGGCCAAACTTTTTTTTTCATTTTAGATGGAGTAAGAGACGGTTATAACCCCTATCAGATTTTTTTCATCCAGGGGGAAAGGACAGCAGGCTGTTTTAAAATGGATATGTTTGGGGGATAAACCCCACATCGTGCAGTAGCTGTGGACGGGCATTGAACAACAGACCGATGAGTGGTTGTTGCCACTGAGCCTCAAGCTATGTGATTTTTCTTTAAAAATGCTTTTAAGTTATTTCCCTGTCCCCATTTCTTTGTAGGGCACTTGTCTGACCCTTACCTCAATTTTCCTTCCTTTTGCAGACCTCTAGGACTTTCCAGAACTTTTTTACAGCCATTTTAGTGCCTAAAAGTTTGGGTCCCCATTGATTTCAATGGGCTTCGGGGTCCGGGTCAAAGTTCGGGTTCTGTCCGGACCCGAACCCAGACTTTGTCCCGAAGTTCGGCCAAACCAGCAGATCCCGAACTTCTAGAGGTTCGATCAACACTAATCAGGAGTTTAAACAAATTCCTTTATATTTCACTTTTGAGATAAATAAAGAGATTGAGGACACAGAGTCCTTAATTTCCTTTTTCTCTGCAGCTCAGAATTAACTAATAAACACATAAATGCTCAGTAAGGAGAACTTCTGTGTTCATTCACAAGCAGGAGACAGTAAACTTGTGACTCATATTCACTATTTTTTCCATTATAAAAACATTAAGCATTCAAAGGGTTATTAAACATGAGCAATATCCTGAGGATCTGTGAGCCAGGCCTTCTTTTTCAACATCAGTGTCTGACCTCACAAATGTGCTTCTGGAAGAATGGTCAAACATTCCCATAGACACTCCTAAACCTTGTGGACAGCCTTCCCAGAAGTGATGAAGTTGTTATAGCTGCAAAGGGTGAGCCAACCCAATATTGAACCCTACAGACTAAGACTGGGATGATATTAAAGTTCATGTGCGTAAAAGGCAGGCGTCCCAATTCTTTTGTCAATTTACTGTATGTAGGAAATGTTTGTTCAAAGAACCAATAACAACTGTATTTGTTGTCTATAGAGGAGATGAACTCAGTTCACTCTCTGATAATAAAACCATTAACATTTGTCCACTTCTGTGATTAGTAAACTGTCTGCAATGGTACTTTGAATAACACCACACAGACATCAGGTGACCCTTTTTTACCCCTTCAGCTCTTTCTCCTCCTAACATGCAGGCTCTACTTCTTCTGACATTTCTGTCCTGTGTCCTTAAACTCTCTCTCCTTCACCCCTCTTCTCCACCCCACAGCATATATATTTCACCTTCACTTCTGTCCTCTCCTTATTATTACTGCAGCCACCAACTCCTGCTACTTCTAAATCCACACAAACAAAAAATCTCCAGAACACTGGGTCATGTCCCTACATATAAATCCCACTCCCTTATTGCCTTCCTCACCCTTTTGCTTCTCCTAACCTCTGGAGATATATCCCCAAACCCTGGCCCTCCATCATTTAACTGTACTCAACACACCCATTACACCGCACCCTCTGGCAGTAGCCACAATCTACACAATTTAGTTCCCATTTCTCTTCTCCCCAAGACCAGACTCCCTTTCCCTTGCACCCTTTGGAATTGTCGCTCTGTCTGTAACAACCTCACTTCTCTCCATGACCTCTTTATTGCTAACTCATTTAATCTACTCCCCATTACAAAAACCTGGCTTCATAAATCTGACACTGTGTCCTCTGCTGCCCTATACCATGGTGGTCTTCTCTGGACTCACTCTCCCAGATCCAGTGGACATAAGGGAGGAGGTGTTGGAATCCTTCTAGCCCCACATAGCACCTTTCAGGTACTTCACCCACCTCCCTCTCTGTCACTCTGCTCTTTCGAAGCACACTGCATTCGTCTTTTCTCTCCAGTTTCTCTAAGGATAGCTGTGGTCCCCCCTGGACCAGTATCAACCTTTGTTGATGACTTCTCTGCCTGGCTACCTTACTTTCTTTCTTTGGAAATCCCCACAATAATTCTGGGTGACTTCAACATCCCTATTAATATTCACACCCCTGCCACTTCCAAACTTCTCAGTCTAACCTCCTCCTTTGACCTGAAGCAATGGATACATGCTCCTACTCACTCTGAAGGCAATACCCTTGACCTCGTTTTCTCCCACCTATGCACTCCATGCAACCTCTCCAACTACCCATTCCCTCTCTCTGATCACTACCTTATTGGTTTCACTCTTTCCTCCACCTCCTCTCCCTCTAACTGCCTAAAAGTTACCCGCAGAAACCTACGTCATCTCAACCCTTCTCTTCTCTACTCTGCTACCGACTATCTCTATTACAAAATCTCACCCTTATCCTGCACTGACATAGCCACTTCTGTCTACAACACTTCACTTCTAACCTCATTGGACTCACTGCCCCCCTCACTACACACAGAATCAGGCCCCGACCCCTTCAACCTTGGCAAACAGATGACATTAGAAGTCAGAAAAAACATAGCCGTGCTCATGAGCACCTGTGGAGTAAGACTACGTCTCAGAAAGATTTCAACCAGTATAAATCTGCTCTCCAAAAATACAATTCCAGCCCCCTCACTGCCAAGCAGACCTATTTTAATCACTCACATTAACAACCTATCATCCCATCCCTGTCAATTCTTCTCTACCGTCAACTCTCTACTTTGTCCTCTACTGCCTGCACCCACCAATTCACTCACTGCCCAGGAGATCGCCAATCACTTCAAACAGAAGATTGACAAAATTTGCGAGGAGATCTCTACTGTTCAGATACCCTCCATACACACTACATGCCCACTGGTACAATCATTACTTCCCTCTTTCAACCCCACCACTATAGATGAGGTTGCTGAACTACTTGCTAATGTCCATCTTACCACCTGTCCTCTGGATCCCGTTCCCTCGCAAATGCTACGTTCACCCTCTGCCTCTATAACTCACATCTTCAATCTCTCCTTCCCTTCTGGCACCTTCCCCAACTCTCTAAAACATGCACTTGTCAGCCCCATACTTAAAAAACCCTCACTGGACCCATCCAATCTTAACAACCTACGGCCCATCTCCTTGCTCCCCTTTTTATCCAAACTCCTTGAACGCCTGGTCTACAACTGACCACTTTGCTGATAATAGCCTTCTTGATCCCCTTCAGTCTGGATTTCGTCCTCAACCAGTGGCGGCTTGTGTATGAGGGGTGCTTGGGTGCCATCTCCCCGCCACTGACATGAAGAAAAAAAAAAAAGGCACATTGACTTTTCATTTTTTTAATTTTTTTTTTGTCGGCTCCTTCCTGTCGGCTGACAGCAAGTAGTGAGCCATTTGGCCAGTAATTAAAGTCTATGTGTGCACTGGACAGGCGCACACACATAGTCTGATTGGCTGCCCCCTTATCCATCAGAGCCAATGACTCTGTGTCATTGGCTGCTGTGGGTGGGGGCAGGACAATGGTGGACGTGCTGGCTGCGTGATAAGTCATGCAGGCACAGCACTCCGCCAGGATGCCAGACCCACAAAGAGAGAGAGAGAGGACACTAGTGAACTGCCACGCAGCACTCGTCTCCACCATGATTCCACTGCCACTGTCAGCCAGGCCCAGGCAGCCAGCCACCACTGTACCAGGCCAGCAGTAGCCATACCAGACCAGGCGGTCAGAGCCAGAGACAGCAGGACATCCACGGGCTGGCTGCAGACTGCACAGATAGGTCACAGGTGGGTCATCATATTGGAACCTCTCCCCCAAGAAGGTTTTCTTCAATAGCCTCAAGCATCCAGGTATTTTATATAGAATACACACTGTCTTGCATATACCATAGCACCTCGTGATTTAGGGTTCTGGGGGCACTAAACAGGAAAGGTAAACTGACATGAGGGCCCCTGGTGGTATTTTACTATATGGCTTATCATATGGTTGGTGCGTTCCTGACTTTTACCTGACTCTGTGACTGATATGTGTTCTGTGTGTGGAGCTTAGTATACATTTGTGGTTTCCTGTGCATAGCTTTAGCAAATTACTGGCTGATTTAATTTACTATCTGGGGTGTTTTTTTAATTTGCTGTTCTATGAATATAATGTGTAATGTAAAGAGTCAGGCCTGTAAAAGCAAATAACAGAGAAGCTAAGTGTACTTGTTATGAAGTTTTTTTCTTATTATCATTCCAAAGTGTGGGTGCATTGCAGCATCATTATTGGAGGAAGAAGTGGAGGCTCATTGTGGAGGGAGATAGTCTTTGAGTACAAGTCTTTGGCAGTAGGTCCTTGTTTGGTAAATAACAGGCATAAAAGCAAGGAGGAAACCTTGGACGTCACCGATCAGTGTCCACAATGAGAACTGTCCACATTAACCCTCCTGACTGTGTTAAGGGAAGGTGATCTTCTTTCAGTTCTTGGCTGATGCAGCTCAGCTTAGCATAGTACATGCAGCACATGCAACAGTGTCCTACTAAAGGGCCAGTCCACCCAAAAGAGACATTTCGGTGACATTTAAGCCACATGACAGTTATTTTTATCTCTCTGGGACTCTGTTGGTAAGATCTCTAGAGAGGACTCAGAGGAAGACAAGACACTAGTCAACTGCAGCCCAGCATTCGTCTCCACCACTGTACCACATAGATGAATATGCCTTTAGGCTCCTTTTACACGAGCGGGCTCTGTTGGATCCCCGCTGACCTGGCACTCAGTGCAGAAACAGACCTGTCAGAGCTCCATTCTCCACTATGGGGGAACGGATGAACACGGATAGCCTGTCCGTGTTCATCCGATCCGCCAGACGGATGGAAAATAGGGTTTCCATTCATCTATATTTAGTGGATTGGAGTGGATTGGATGTCAGCGGACATGTCACTGCTGACATCCGTCGCTCCATAGCTGACAGGCGGACCTGAACGGTCCACTGGTGTGAAAGCACCCTAAGGCACATTGCCTTTTTCTTGTGTTGGTACTGTGTTGCTACTGTGTTAGGCAATGCAGCCCAACTCTACTGGTGTTAACAAGCCATAAGTGAATGAAAAATGTTCCCAATGGGACACAAACAGCAAATTTAGCAGGGGTCTCACGCCTCCTGCTGCAGTATGCGCAGTCTCACCCCTACTGCAGCAGTATGCACAGTCTCACCCCTCCTGCTGCAGTATGTGCAGTCTCACACCTCCTGCTGCATACTTTTTAAAATGAAGTCGATTACAGACCCTTGCAGGGACAGTGAGACCTGATATTGGCCTAGGCAGAAAGCCAGATCTAAGGATGTCATAGCTGATATTTCACCCCAAGCCGTCTCCTCCTCCTCAGATCAGCCTGGAGCCGCGGCCAGCCGTCCGAGAGCCAACCAGACCAGCTTACTGCCACCCCAAGCCTGCCTGCCTGCGCTGAACTTAAGTGAAGGCCTGAAGTTGCCAGGTACCGTTATATGTTATGTATACCAAAGTGTTTGATAAGTACCAGCAGCAGCTCTCATTGCAGCTCCCTGCCTGCTCCATGTCCCCCTCTGTGGCCCTGCCTGGACTGGTGCTCTTTTTTTTCGACAGCTACCACTGGCTTTCAAGTTGGGACTTTGATGTATGGGGGACCCTGATATAAGGGGGCCCGGAGCTGTGATCTATGGGGGACTCTCATGGGGACCCTGAATCAAGGTCCCCATGAGAGTCCCCCCATACATCACAGCCCCTTATATCAGGGTCCTCATGAGAGTCCCCCATACATCCCAGTGTAATGTATGGGAACTCTCATGGAGACCCTGCTTTAATTTTCTGTGATGTATGGGGGACTCTCCTGGGGACTATGATTTAATTTGCTGCGATGTATGGGGGACTCTCATGGGGACCATGATTTAATTTGCTGTGATGTATGGGGGACTCTCATGGGGCCCATGATTTAATTTGCTGTGATGTATGGGGGACTCTCATTTGGAACCCTGATTTAATTTGCTGTGATGTATGGGGGACTCTCATTTGGGACCATGATTTAATTTGCTGTGATGTATGTGGGACTCTCATTTGGGACCATGATTTAATTTGCTGTGATGTATGGGGGACTCTCATTTGGGACCATGATTTAATTTGCTGTGATGTATTAGGCAATGCAGCCCAACTCTACTGGTGTTAACAAGCCGTAAGTGAATGAAAAATGTTCCCAATGGGACACAAACAGCAAATTTAGCAGGGGTCTCACGCCTCCTGCTGCAGTATGCGCAGTCTCACCCCTACTGCAGCAGTATGCGCAGTCTCACCCCTCCTGCTGCAGTATGTGCAGTCTCACACCTCCTGCTGCATACTTTTTAAAATGAAGTCGATTACAGACCCTTGCAGGGACAGTGAGACCTGATATTGGCCTAGGCAGAAAGCCAGATCTAAGGATGTCATAGCTGATATTTCACCCCAAGCCGTCTCCTCCTCCTCAGATCAGCCTGGAGCCACGGCCAGCCGTCCCAGAGCCAACCAGACCAGCTTACTGCCACCCCAAGCCTGCCTGCCTGCGCTGAACTTAAGTGAAGGCCTGAAGCCGCCAGGTACCGTTATATGTTATGTATACCAAAGTGTTTGATAATTACCAGCAGCAGCTCTCATTGCAGCTCCCTGCCTGCTCCATGTCCCCCTCTGTGGCCCTGCCTGGACTGGTGCTCTTTTTTTTCGGCAGCTGCCACTGGCTTTCAAGTTGGGACTTTGATGTATGGGGGACCCTGATATAAGGGGGCCCGGGGCTGTGATCTATGGGGGACTCTTATGGGGACCCTGAATCAAGGTCCCCATGAGAGTCCCCCCATACATCACAGCCCCTTATATCAGGGTCTTCATGAGAGTCCCCCATACATCCCAGTGTAATGTATGGGGACTCTCATGGAGACCCTGAATTAATTTTCTGTGATGTATGGGGGACTCTCCTGGGGACTATGATTTAATTTGCTGTGATGTATGGGGGACTCTCATGGGGACCATGATTTAATTTGCTGTGATGAATTGGGGACTCTCATGGGGCCCATGATTTAATTTGCTGTGATGTATGGGGGACTCTCATTTGGAACCCTGATTTAATTTGCTGTGATGTATGGGGGACTCTCATTTGGGACCATGATTTAATTTGCTGTGATGTATGGGGGACTCTCATTTGGGACCATGATTTAATTTGCTGTGATGTATGGGGGACTCTCATGGGGACCATGATTTAATTTGCTGTGATGTATGGGGGACTCTCATGGGGACCATGATTTAATTTGCTGTGATGTATGGGGGACTCTCATTTGTAACCCTGATTTAATTTGCTGTGATGTATGGGGGACTCTCATGGGGACCATGATTTAATTTGCTGTGATGTATGGGGGACTCTCATGGGGACCATGATTTAATTTGCTGTGATGTATGGGGGACTCTCATGGGGACCATGATTTAATCTGCTGTGATGTATGGGGGACTCTCATGGGGATCATGATTTAATTTGCTGTGATGTATTGGGGACTCTCATTTGGAACCCTGATTTAATTTGCTGTGATGTATGGAGGACTCCCATGGGGACCCTACTATAAGGTGATGTTCTGAATTCACTGAATTCATTAGGTTTCTTGCACATTTTTTTGCTATGAAATATTTAGCTGTTTTGCAAATTACAGGCGGTCCCCGGGTTACAAACAAGATAGGGACTGTAGGTTTGTTCATAAGTCGAATTTGTTTGTAAGTCGGAACAGGCACATTTTTTAAGTGTAGCTTCAGCCAAAACAAATATTTTTAAGCTTTTTGGATAGCATAGGGAAGGGGTAACACCCCTGTAATGTTTGTTTTGCTGTCTATGTTTCTGCTCAAAAGATTTCACCTCACTTCCTGTCCCAATGATAATTGGATTTTGAAAATTTTGGGTTGTTGTGGAAACAAACCTTGGTGATAAAGCATCAGTGGGGACACCTTTTTCCCCATAATAACTCTTACAGGAGTGAATTTCCCTTCCTAGGGGGAGATTTCCTCTCACTTCCTGTTGTCTCCCTCTGTTTGTAAGTAGGAGTCGTTCATAAGTCGGATGTTCATAACTAGGGGACTGCCTGTAATTACCTCACTAGACTTTACTTAGCATTAATGTGACCACTAGTGACATCTAGTGGCAGATTTTGATATTGTTTTATTCACAACTTGCTATATTTCATTATATAGGCTAGTAATAGTAATTATTAATTTATTAGCATGTGTACTTTATGATCAGTATTATTTATCCCATGGCTCCCACTATACTTTACAGGTTCATGGCCACATCTTGAGGAAAAAGACACTTGCATTTGCCTGCACCTTACCTATCTCTCTTTTAAAGGTTTTAAAACCCAGATTGTCATTTCATTCATAGGTACTGAATTTATCGTTGCACATAGATAACACAATTTCCCTGCATCATGAGGGGGAATTCAGTTGCATCATTAAAACAATCAACCTTCACAAGACGCACTGATCAAGAGAAAAAGAGGATAAAGGAGCTTGGACCAGATAGGCCTAAAATGCAGATTGAGCAACAGTCACGTGATCATGGTCGAGTTTACACTCGGAGCTTTTCTGCCACAACTTATCAGACACGGAGTTGGCTAGATGGATGTGATGTGACTAATGCCTATTATTGCTTTCCCTGTTTGCTATTTCAAAACCCTGGCACAGACAAGTGGACAACAACAGGGGTTTGCGACTTATATCATCTCACTGATAAGTGCAAGAGGCAGGAAAGTATCCGAAACCATCTTGACAATACTATGATGCTTGAGTTTTTTGGGAAGCATAGCATTGCTACTAAGCTAGATGAAGGCTACAGACGTGGAATTGTAAAGCACAATGAAGAGGTCACAAAAAATCAACACATCCTGTCTAGAATAATAGACTGTGTGAAATTTTGTGGTGCATTTGAGCTGGCTTTGCGTGGCCATGACGAGAGCGAGACATCAGATAATCCAGGGATATTCCATGGCCTGGTCGCTTTTGTGTCTTCTCTTGATGGAGTTTTGAAAGAGCACCTCGAGAATGCCACTGTGTTTAAGGGAACTTCAAAAACCTTGCAGAACGAGCTGTTGGACTGCATGTTATCTGTTCTGAAAGAGCACATTATCCAAGAGGCACGGAGCAGCGATTTTCTATCAATCCAGGCCGATGAGACCACAGATGTTACCACTCATTCCCAACTTGTGCTTGTACTGCGCTACATTGATGCCAAAAACAATGTACAGGAGAGGTTTTTTGAGTTTATTACTCTGCAATCGACAACAGCGGATTCCATTGCTACAGCACTACAAGAACGCCTTGCTGTCATCCTTCCAAGATATCAGAGGTGTAAACTCATATCCCAATATGATGGAGCCAGCATGATGAGGGGTGCCACTTCAGGTGTACAAACGAAGATACAAGATGTGTACCCAAATGCCCATTACATCCACTGCTATCAGGGCCGTCTTTAAGGCAGGGCAAAAGGGGCAGCTGCCCTGGGCCCTGTCATTATTGTGGGGCCCAAAGCAGCTGCCTCAGAGTCCTGTGCTCTGTCCTGATATCTAAGTGTGAAGTGCTGCTACTAATGCTACCCAGCTCTGCCCTATTGTTGTGTACAGATGACTCACCTGCAGACCCTGTGTTTACATGTAAATAACCGGCATTGATATGTAAATAGTGGTGGCATTCATATGTAAATAGTGGTGCCCGGCAGCATTCATATGTAAATAGAGGTGGAATTCATATGTAAATAGAGGTTGCATTCATATGTATATCATGCCCCCCTGAGGTCATATCCACCATCACCTATACTGAATGCTGCCCACTGGGGAGACAAAGGGGTATGCTTGAAAGTCCTGCTTGCAACTGTGGTCATTAAGCCTAACATCAGCCTGTTCTGCAAACATAAGAAAATTGGTGGGGGGACGGTAGTGTGGGGTGTGCAGAGGTAGGCAGAGAAGGAATTACACTTTGGGGTCCACAGGTGAGCAGAGGAGGCATGTAGAGTTGAAGGGGGGAGGTTTGGGGTACAGAGGTTAGCAGGGGTTATTGGAAGCAAAGGTGTACTGACAGTGTGGATAAAGACATAGGTCACATGTAGAAATGCGGAACAAAAGTCCCTAACCCTTCTTCAAAATCACACGGTGTCACAGCACATGTCAGCAGATGTGTAAAGGTGCCATTAACAATTGATGGCACTGCTGTGTATCTGCTAAAGGGCAGCACGTTTCTGTGGTGTCAGGAATGCGACTTTGCGTTCCCCAGTCCATGGTGTGCAGGCAGTGAGGAGATGATGTGCTGTAATCTTGGGCAACCAAACAGTGAGCAGTAATGATGTGCTGTAACTTCTAGCAACCAATCAGTGAGCAGTATTGATGTACAGTAATCTCTAGCAACCAATCAACAAGCAGAAATCATGTGCTGTAACCTCTAGCAATGAATCAGTGTGCCGTAATGTGTACTGTAACCTCTAGCAACCAGTCAGTAAGCCATAATGATCAGGGCCAGATTTAGAGCATCATGGGCCTGGTGGGCCTGGTGCTGAGGATTTTGATTTGCCTTTCATGCTCCCAACAATGTGGGAACAGTTTGGGGATGGCCCCTTCCTGTTCCAACATGACTGCACACCAGTGCACAAAGCAAGGTCCATACAGACATGGATGAACGAGTTTGGGGTGGAGGAACTTAACTGGCCTGCACAGAGTCCTGACATCAACTCAATAGAACACCTTTTGGCTGAATTAGAGCGGAGACTGTGAGCCAGGCCTTCTCATCCACATCAGTGCCTGACTTCATTGTACTTGCATGTACCAACGTGCCGTTTCTTGACTGAGATAGTGCCGTGATTGGCAGCTCCTGTGCGCATGCGCGGGAATGACATTACGCAGCTCCGGCCTGTCACAGTGCCAGAGATCGTGGCCCTGGAAGAAAGCGGGGCGAAGATGGATGCAGCCTTTAGCGGGGACATCGCAGGATTCCAATGCAGGTAAGTGACACATAATAGACTAGTATGTGATGCATACTAGCCTATTATGCTTTTAAATTGCAGGGTAACAAAGAGTAACAAAGAGGAAGTAAAACCCATCAGGGTTTACTTCCTCTTTAAAATCATTTGGAAAGAATAAAAAATAAAACAAATTGGATTCATTTTACATTTCCATAAGCAATGGTATTGGTTTTGGTTTGTAAAGACACCTGTGTGAGTTTGGGGAAATATTTTTGTGTGCTAGATATCAACAAGTGAAAGTGGCAGAGAAAAAATAATATTTTAACAAAACATGAAAAGATTGAACATTCTACCAATCTTAAAAAAAAAAATAGATTATCAAAATTGCAACATTGTTGCAAGGACAATTTCTTTGAGAGAAAGATACATTTCATCTCAACATGAAAAGGATTTCTTTGGGAAGTTACAATTGTATTAGAATGAATGGCTGAAAATTGCATTGGGCTGCATTGCTCCAACTTTTACTCCCAAAAAACTCTCACAGCTCTCATTTTGGTATTTACTATAGAGCCCTGTAATTACTCCATGGATGGTTGTGCTCAGCTGTGCTCTGCACCTAGGAGTAAATAGATGGGGAATGTATCTCTTCTCAGACTTTTTAAGATATTTCAGTGTAGAAATCACTTTTTCTCACAGTTTAAAAGCAGATTATCTTTAAACAATATCCTGCAAATTTTAGTACAATTTAGGTGATTATATTATGCGCACATCTCCAGGTCTTAACTGGAGTAAGGATTTGGGCGCTACCTGTTGCCTGGGCGCTATAGTGAATACTGTTTTTGCGCTATTTAGTGCCATTTGCTGTATTTTTGCTGTGGGTGAAAGCTGTGGGGAAGGAACAAGCCTCTATGCTGTGCTACACTGCAGTCTGTGGAACTCAGCTGCTGCCTGTGATTTACATAACAATAGTGCCTGCCGGTTACTCGCAATTTACATAACAATAGCATCTGCCACCCACAATTTACATAACAATGGTGTACACACTCAGAGCTAAACAGCATTAATGACTCACTGGCATGGGCCTATTTTGAGGTAGGGGCCTGGAGCTGCAGCTCCAATAGCCCTTATGTTAATACAGCCCTGGTAATGATATGCTGTAACCTCTCGTAACCAATCACAATTGATGCCTGATCTGATTCTGTGAACTGATTTTGAGTCTAGCTGCAATTTATTGCATGTCTCAGAGCAGGTGGAGAGCAAAATTGCATGGGGGAAGGGCCATAGAAAATGTTTGCCCAGGGTGTAATCAATATTAAAGACGGCCCTGACTGCTATGCACATCAGCTAAATTTAATAATGCAACAGGCAGCTTCTCTAATACCCAAAGTGAGAGTTTTTTTTTTTCTGACCTTGGAGGATATGCCAGCTTTTTTACAAGGTCATCTAAGCGCACACAGGTTCTTGATAAAATTGTTGCCCATAGACTACCAACATCAAGTAGTGCAGTGGTTCTCAACTCCGGTCCTCGGGACCCACTAACAGGCCAGGTTTGCAGGATAACTGAAATACATCACAGGTGATATCATTTGCTGCTCAGTGATTGCAGTATTCTAGTCTGCATCTCCCCAAGGTAATACTTAAAATCTGCCCTGTTGGTGGATCCCGAGGACAGGAGTTGAGAACCACTGAAGTAGTGTAAGATGGGACTTCAAAAGCCATGCTGTCAATACAGTGTTTGAGCACAGAGAGGACCTCATCAACTGTTTTCAAAATATATGAGAATCAGGTGAATTTGACCCTCTTACTGTCAGAGAGGCAGGAGCCTTTGCCTCACAGCTGGAAAATCCAGATTTTAAGTTTTTGCTGACACTTTTCCATAACATAATGCCGCATGTGGACTTCCTTTTCCTCCAGAAAAAGGACATAGATCCTGTACAAATGAAGGGAAGCATCCAGAAGTTCCAGCAGGAAATACAGAAGATCAGGTAGCAACTGTATTCCTCCTTTTCCATGTGCTGTTATAATAATAATAATAATATTATAATTACTCATTTTGCAGAAATTCTATACAATCCCTGGTTGACCAAAGCAGCGAAGGTGGTTCTCAAGTTCAACCGACAAGGTGTCAATTGCTCAATCCAGATAGCCAGAAATTTCTTTTTGATAGCTCCCTGTTATTGATATGAAGATTGCAAAGAAGAGAATTTTCTTGCAATATTCATCTAATAATTATGTCTGTTAGTTCCCTGAGCATCATAAATGCATGAAAATTGACATTTACTCTATACACATGGACAAGACATTCAGAGTAAATATGTAAATGTTCATGCATTTATGATGCTCAGAGAGCCAACATAGATGAAATTGACTTTTTTGTCATGATGACTAAATTTTTGTTTTTATCCTTCACTCTATAGGTCTGCGATACCATACTATTGCACACCCGGGAACGTTTTGCATTCACAAACCACCTTGTTAGTGACACCTTGTTTCAAGCGGACAGGTTTGAACAATACACCGGGGCATTTCCTGAGGATGCACTGAGTAAGACTTTGCAGGCCTATTCATTGCTCAATAAAGCAAAGTTGAAGACGGAGCTTAGTCTCATCTACAGCAAAGATGAATTCAGGAATTGTTGTGGTGCTGTGCACCTATTCCAGGTGTTTATGGAGAATAATCTTGGAAAAGTCTTTGGAGAGACTGTCACCTTGCTGAAGATCCTCATCACCACCCCCATGACCACAGCAGAAGCTAAGAGGTGTTTCTCAACATTGAAGAGGATTAAGACTTTTCTAAGAAATAGCATGACCCAGGACAACCTGAATGCATTGGCCATGCTGTCCATGGAAAAGAGACTGGTAGGTGAAATAACTGACTTCATCCAGAAGGTCATTGAGAAATTTGCAAGCCAGAAGGAAAGGAGAGCAACGTTTCTTTACAAATAGTTTTACAGGCGTCAATGATACCATTTGGATTTATTCACCCTTTACTCTGAATTTGAGTTTTTGGGGGAGTTTTTTAACAATAGTTTGTTTAAAAAAAACAATTGTTTGATTCATGGTACATTTATTGCATTCTTTAACAGTTGACCTAAACATTACCATTTTCAATATTTTATCCACTAGTAATAATCACCTGATAGAAGGCTATTTACAGTGCTTTATTACTAACAGTTTCATTTTTCTATTTAATTGCGCACCCAAAAATTTTGAGCACTAGCCGCCACTGTCAGGAGTCCTAACACAATGGGTTGAATTTATAAGGGGCTGGGCTTACAAGAAGTGGGAGTGGTCAAAAAGAGGCCCCCCATCCAAAAATGTCACCAGCCGCCATTGTCCTCAACGCTCCACTGAAACTGCTCTCCTAAAACAAATGGTCTGCTAATGGCCAAAACCAATGAACACTATTCAGTACTCCTACTCTTGGACCTCTCTGCTGCCTTTGATAGGGTTGACCACCCCCTCCTCCTCAAAAACTCCACACCTTTGGTCTCCGTGACTGTACTCTTTGTGGGTTCTCTTCCTACTTATCCAACCGAACCTTTAGCATTGCTTACAATTCTACTGCCTCCTCTCCTCTTCCTTTCTCTGTTGGGGTCCCCAAAGGTTCTGTTCTTGGACCTCTCCTATTTTCAATCTACACCTCCTCCCTGGGTCAGCTGATAGCCTCCCATGGCTTCCAAAACCACCTCTACGCTGACGACACCCACATCTATTTCTCTACCCCTCAGCTCACTCCTTCAGTCTCCTCACGTATAACTAATTTACTAACAGATATATCGGTCTGGATGTCACACCACTTCCTCAAACTTAATCTATCCAAAACCAAACTTTTCCTCCCCATGTGCCCCTTTCCCTGATCTCTCTGTCAAAATTGATGGCACAACTATAAGCCCATCCCCGCATGTGAAGGTCCTAGGTGTAGTCCTGGACTCTGAACTCTCCTTTAAGCCCCACGTCCAATCACTGTCCAAATCTTGCCACCTCAACTTCTGAAAAATCTCCAAAACATGCCCCTTTCTAACCAATGACACAACAAAGCTCTTAATTTACTCCCTGGTCATCTCTCGCTTTGACTACTGCAACTTCCTCCTCATTGGCTTACCTCTACACAGGCTATCCCCACTTCAGTCCATCATGAATGCTGCTGCCAGACCCATCCACCTTACCAGTCACTCTGTGTCTGCTACTCCTCTCTGTCAATCCCTCCACTGGCTTCCACTCACCCAACAAATTAAATATAAAATACTAACCACTACTTACAAATCATACACAACTTAGCCCCCAGCTACGTCACTAAACTAGTCTCAAAGTACCAACCTAATCATTCTCTTTGTTCTTCTCAAGACCTCCTGCTCTCTTGCTCCCTCATCACCTCCTCCCATGCACGCCTCCAGGACTTTTCCAGAGCCTCTCTAATCCTATGGAACTCCTTACCCCAATCTGTCCGATTATCTCCCACTCTATTAGCTTTTAGACAGATCCCTGAAAACCTTTCTCTTCAGAGAAGCCTATCGTACCCACACCTAACAACTGCATTTTTATTTTCTCCATCTGATCATCCCCCACAGTTATTACCTTTTGTTCCACTCGACCCTTCCTTCTAGATTGTAAGCTCTAACGAGCAGGGCCCTGTGATACCTCCTGTGTTGATTTGTATTGTAATTGTACTGTCTGCTCCCATGTTGTAAAGCACTGCACAAACTGTTGGCGCTATATAAATCCTGTATAATAATAATAAATAATAATGGTGCCATGTATTAGATTACATAGATCATCATTGTATCAAAGGGTCTCTGTGCAAATCTAAATCACCTTTTGGAAATAAGTTGTAAACAAATTTGAACCAGACACTGTTTTATATCACTAAGGAGAGAAATATCCTATGCCATTGTGCCATTGAGCCTAGTGTACAATGTTATTATGATAGAGTGACCTTCTGGTTAATCATTATTCCAAACAAAGAACAACATGTAATCTTGCCAGTTGTTTGCTTCATTCTAAGGACCACATTGTCATAACTGCAATTCTGCTGCTGGTTACATCGCTGAAATGCAATTGCCATTATCTCAATAGATGCTATTCCTTCACTAGCCTATATACCATAGAATCTCCAACTGCTGGTGACGGACCAGTGGCAGAGTGATACCTCACTAGTTTGGACAGTGGCAGATGTTAAATGGACTTAGGAGCACTAAGATTTACCCTTACAACCTAATAACATAGTCACAGAATCTACTAATTGATGGCCGAGGAATGAAGTAACAGCATGAACATTTGTGGTTAGGACTCACTAGCCTCTCTGTATTAATACCTCGACCAACCATTTTTTCTATGCAATTCTACTAGAAGATCAAATCAGTACTGGACTCTGTAACAATAATTTTTCCTACCTGTGGATCACCCTCCTAGCTAGTATAGAATGCTAGGTAAATTTAGTCTGGCTCCCCTGTAATCAGTAGAACAGTTGTTGATTGGTTTAGCCTGGTTAATGTTTCACTGGCTGTTGGTCAAATTATTTCTCCCTGCAGAGGGTTCTGGAATCACAGTGGGAGGAAAGGCAGATGGGCAGCCAATCCCTGGCTGTGATTGACAGCAGCAGGAGTCAGGAGCTGTCTCGAACTAATGAGGAGCAAGAGAGCTCTGGTTCTAGTGCACTTCATTGGATCAATATTGGGCTCAGGAAAGCATAATGGGGGCTGGGGGGGGAGGGGGGGTCGTGTTGCATCCATAAGGTTTTTTTACCTTCATCCATTATAGAGTATATGGAGGTAAAAAAAAAATGAATGCCTTTACAACCAGTTTAACATGTAGTGGGATATCAAAAGGGATGGGCATAATCCCATGGGATTCGGCCTGAGCATAAGTTTGGGCCGAACTTTTGTTGTTCGGTCGTTCGGCGAATGGCCGAACAAACGGGATGTTCGTCTGTTTGTTCGGCCCCCCAAATGGACCAAAATGCAATGCAGCACTGAACAATGCATTGCAAGCCCTAATTGGCTGAAGCAGTGAAAGCTTCAGCCAATCAGGGCACAGAGCACTGTCAGAGTCATGATTGGACACTATCATCATGACTTTATCTAGTCATGGCTCATTCCTGCCCCACAGTATAAAAGTATCCTTTCAATGGCAGCCATTTTCAGTGTGATTTCTGCTGGAGAGAGATAGAACAGGGCTCTGTTCAGTGCTATTAGTTAGCTAGTGTGCTAAACTGTGCTATTTTGCTTCAATTGTCAGTGTAGAATGTTAGTTTTGTGTCAGTCTAGGGATAGTGTGAGTGTAGTGAGGAGGACCATCATTCAGCTTTGCATAGCGTGCAGCTAGATTAGGGACAGCTCAGATAGTTTCACTGTAGTGTAGTGAGACCGTGTCATTCATACAAACTTTAGTGTATATGTAGAGTAGAGACAGCTCAGATAGTTTCAGTGTAGTGAGACCGTGTCAGTAATCTTTACATTAATGTATAGCTAGAGTAGGGACAGTTCAGATCGTGTCAGTGTAGTGACGGTTGAACACCATCTATTTGATGCGTTACTGCAAGTTTAACGCCATTTACTTCTGTGTGCGTTACTGCCAGTTTAACGCCATTTACTTCTGTGTGCGTTACTGCCAATTTAGCGCCATGTAGTTTTTTTTTTTTTGTATTACTGCTAGTTTAAGGACATAAAGTTCTGTGTGCGTTACTGCCAGTTTAATGCCATTTACTTCTGTGTGCGTTACTGCCAATTTAATGCCAGTTTAACGCCATATAGTTCTGTGTGCGTTACAGCCAGTTTAACATCATTTACTTCTGCGTGTGTTACTGCCAATTTAACGCCATATAGTGTTTTTTTGCGTTATTGCCAGTTTAACGCCATATAGTTCTGTGTGCATTGCTGCCAGTTTAACGCCATTTACTTCTGTGTGCGTTACTGCCAATTTAACGCCATATAGTTTTTTTTGCGTTACTGCCAGTTTAATGCCATATAGTTTTATGCATTACTGCAAGTTTAACACTATATAGTTTTATGCATCACTGTACGTTTGGGGCATTATATTGCAGTATATTATAGTGTATCCGTGGAGTGTGTCTATGTAGTGTGAGTACTCAAATTAAAGTGCACCAAACACCACTTTACATTGATTAATGCTTAATTTGCTAATAAGCACTGCCCCCCCTCCCTCCCAATAATGTCCAGGAGGGCAAGAAGGAGAGGCAGACATTCCCTTGGCACTGTAAGGGGGCCAGCAACAAATGTGTCCATAGGCAAAGGTGGACGTGGTGGTCAATCCTCAGGCAGGGCATAATTTTTTCTGTTTAGTGAGTTTGCCCGTGCTATCCAGCATGCAGAGGAGGTGGTAGACTGGCTTACTAAACCTTCCTCATCCTCATCATCTTCTGTCACGCAAGCAGAGACAAGTGTGCAGTCCCCTGCAGTTGCCAGAGTGGATAAACCTGCATCCTTGTCCACGTCTATTCCTGCCATAGCCCCAACATCAGCCATGGAGGAGGAGTCAGCTGAGTTATTTGACCACAGCATCAGCCACTTGCTCCTTGATGATGCCCAGCCATTACTGGATTCAGATGTTGGTTCTGAGGTTGAGGATGACAGGAACATGAGCCTAGAGAGAGGGGAGAACACTGATAGACAATTTGGCATTCATGTTCCCCCAGCCTCAACGTATTGCCAAGTTATCTCCAGTGGTAATGATGATGGAGGAGATGGAGATGATGATGATGATGATGATGATGATGATGATGATGATGAGGTCACTGATGGGACTTGGTGCCAGATAGAGCAGAGGAGGAAACTGAAGTTGAGGCGGCACAATCCCTAGGAAGCCGACATCAATAAAAAGTAGAGAGCAGCCACCCTATTCCATCACATTCTGCAACTGTTCTCTCCCAACCCACTCCCCAAAGCTCAGCTGTCTGTGCCTTCTTCAGCACATCTGCAGCAGATCGCACTGTTGCTATCTGCAAACTGTGTCTCAAGCACATGAAACATGGCAAAAACACCAGCCGTTTGGGTACCACATGCTTAACAAGGCATTTAACATCCAACCACTCAGCCCGTTGGCAAGAGCACCTAAAAGCCACACAAAAGGGACACAAATCTGTCCCTCCTCATCCCGTCGCCACAGTGAGTGCAGAAGATAAAATCTCTTGAGGACACGTTAAAGAAGATTTTATTTAACGTTTTTCCCGACTCTAGTAGGTTACAGTGTCGTGCAAAACGTTCTTTTGAGTCTTCTATTGGTCAAGATGGGAGCCTTGGAGAAGGCGTCCGCCTAAGTGAGACATTTCGTAATTTTTTTAGTCCTTGCTGCCCAGGCCTGTCAGCTTCCACATCCCATTGGCAGTGTCTGCATCACATGGTGGACGATTACCTTGGGGCCAAAACAGAGATGGAGAGCTTTCCAGGTGACGATCCACTGGACTCCTGGGTCATGAGAATAGACCACTGGCCAGAACTTGCCCAGTATGCTATTGAGTTGTTGGGCTGCCCTGCATCCAGTGTGCTTTCAGAATGGCATTCAGTGCTGCAGGAGGTTTCGTGATTGATTCTACAGTAGAACACGTCTGTCCTAAGACTCCGTGGACCGTTTGACTTTCATAAAAAATGAATCAGTCATGGATTACCAGCTGATGCCAATGTCACTGATTGAGTTATTTTAGGATGTGGAATCTCTGCAGGACTTCGAGGCTGGACCAGGCTGGCGCCCTCTTACCCTCCTCTCCCTCTACAGTTGTCATTAGGTTACCAGGACCTAATCTTTTTTGAAGAGCTGCCTCCATTCACCATACATCAATGTTTTTTACCTATTCCATTACACTAGCGCCGCAGCTCCCACTCCAATTCCCTCCTTCTTTAGGATGCCTAGCTTTGAGTGCGTTCAATAATTTCATCTGGAACAATGTTTTTGGTATAGGTTTAATGGACACAATTAACACCCAAAGACCATTTTCAGCACCCATTTGACAGGTGCATATCATTGCAATTTTTTTGGCCTTCATCAAGAGCATCTCTATAGGGTTACTGTGGGAAGGCACCACCGACACCCAAAGACCAATTTTTTCTGCACCTGTTTGACAGGTGCATATCAATGCAATTTTGTTTACAGAAAGGCCAATTCTTGCCTTCACAAAGAGCACCTCTAAAGGGTTATGGTGTGAAGGCACCATCGACACCCAAAGTCCAATTTTTACGCACTCGTTACTATTTTCCAAAGTGACACCAGAATTTATCCAAAAATCTCTAATCTTGTTCCCAGTGCACTATATTGTGGCCTCATCATACACACTGGCTCCCCAGCTGTTGCTGAGCAAAATAAAGGCAGCTTGCAGGGAAAATGTTATTTTTTTGGCTTTATAAATGCAATTATTGCTGCAGCAGATTCTAGACATGGTACAGATCTGGCACTTTACAGGTAGACTAAGGGGACCCCCCAGGCACTATATTGGAAGGAATTTTTCATTTTTATGCTTTTACTTTAAAAATCAAAAAATCACTGCTTATTTAAAAAAGATGGTTTTCAAAAACTTTTTTTTCATTGATACATGTCCCCCAGGGCAGGGCCCGCACCCCTATAACCATTGTATGCACAATTACTTGCATAGAAGCCTTCAAAATGGGCACTTTTGATTTTTGACGTTCGGGTCCCATTGACGTTAATGGGGTTCGTTATTCGGGTCTGAACTCTCGTAGTGTTCGGACATTCTGGTGCGAACCGAGCAGGGGTTCGGCCCATACCTAGATATAAATTGCTTGTTTAGTAATCATTAAAAAATGAGTGCCCTCTCAATGTTTCAATATGGTTTATTTTATGTGATTTTAATATTATTTTTACTTATTTTCATTGCCACATGCTGCGATGGCCATTATCCTTGTTATATGTCATAAAAAATACCATGAGTACTATACCATAGATGGAGGGAAGCAGTCTATTATTTCAAATGTCTATTACTTAAGGATATAGTGGCATCACTATGTTATTCCCTGATGATGTCTATTTGGATGAAATACATCGGAAGAAGCTAGGCCAGTGACACTACTTTTTCCCTTGCTTAACCAAGTGGTACTTTGAAAGCAGTGTATTATTTTAATTACGATTGTTTTAATAAAAGTACTAGAACATTATTTGTACTTAAATTTTTCTCTTTTATCATACAATACTTGGATTATACCTCTAATGAGCTGCTGAGTTGCTGTCTGATCATCAGCAGGGAATTGCTGGCATAGCTTCGGAGTTCAATCCTGGAATTCTTGTTCATACCATTCCAGATCGGGTAATGGAGAAGTGAGAGGTTTACATATGCCTGTAATAAACTCCAGGGCTGCTGTTAGAAATCATGGGGCCCATACTGCCTACCTGACAGCCCCCCCCCCCAAAAAAAAAATATCAAATGGCATTTTCACTAAAAATACACTGAAATCATTATTAGTGGGCACAAATGCAACAAAACTCCTGCTAAAGCTGTGGCTTGTACAGTGTAAATCCGTGGCATGTTTATGTGGCTGGAACCCACCTGCAGCTGTTACGCTACAGCAGTGGTTCTCAACTCCAGTCCTCGGGACCCCCCAACAGGCCAGGTTTGCAGGATAACTGAAATACATCACAGGTGATATAATTTGCTGCTCAGTGATTGCAGTATTCTAATCTGCATCTCCCCAAGGTAATACTGAAAATCTGGCCTGTTGGTGGGTCCCGAGGACCGGAGTTGAGAACCACTGCTCTACGGGAACACACCAGCTGTACAAACACAGTCACAGGTCCTAATTTGACAGGTGTGTGGGTGCAGGTGTACGGCCTCAAAAAAAGGAAGTGTGCATTCAAGGCCACTCACCCACACCTGCAAATTAGGACCTGTAGCTGTGTTTGTACAGTCACTGCGCCCCCTTATGCCCCGTACACACAATCCAAAAATCGGACGACAGATCGTCCGCTTTTTTTTCACATGCTAATCTCAGATCGAATCGGAACAGTTTACTATGAAAGTTCTCATACGACAGAATAAAAGATCGAAAGTGATGTCAGGTGTTGTAGTGTATTTGTATTGCATTTTCGGAAGACAACTGTACTGAATAAACTAAAATCGTACGAGAACAATTATGTAGCTTGCTCCTTCGAAAAATTTCGTTCTGACTGTCGGGATCGGCTGTTGAAAGAAGTGTACACACCATCCAAAAATCGTACGATTCTTCCTCGGAGGACGATTTTCGTCTGATTTTCGGAACATGTGTACGGGCCATTAGAGTACAGATGGCTTCAGCCGCATGAACAATTCACTCTTGCACATGGCCAGAGTACCTGTGTGAATAAAACCTTATGACTCATTCACGCTTGAGGTTGGGGGAAAGTAAAAACCCCATGGTTGAGCTGCACTTTTACAGCCCCTTAACCACTACCCCCTTTAGCCACAGAGACAGTGGCTAGGGAGGTACACATGCCACAGCTGCAATGCTATGCTTCGCAGCCATGCTAGAAATTATACCCCTGTCGAACAAGACCCATTCAAATAAATCGTGCTGTTCTGCACGTGCATGCAAAGCATGCAGTTGCAGTATACTAGTGAGGGGTTAAAGTAGGCGGCGAAGAGGCAATATGCCTCCTCAACCCCTGTCAAATGAAGAGAGCTATTAATGCTGATAGCTCTTCGGCACATGTGAATGAGTCCCTATTTTTTTAATTATTCTTTTTAGAATGGTAATTGTTTACATTTCTTTAGGATCTCATTTATTTATTTTTACAATTTTAACCACTTGCCCACTGGGCACTTATACCCCCTTCCTAACCAGGCCAATTTTCAGCGTTTAGTGCTCTCACATTTTGAATGACAATTACTCAGTCATGCAAAAATATACCCATATGCAATTTGTGTCCTTTTTTCACACAAATAGAGCTTTCTTTTATTGATATTTATTCACCACTGGGTTTTTATTTTTTGCACTATAAATAAAAAAAGACAGAAAATGTTGTAAAATAAGTCATGTTTCTTTTGTTTCTGTTATAAAATTTTGCAAATGTGTAATTTTTCTTCATAAATGTTGGCCAAAAGCTATATACTGCTACATATCTTTGGTAAAAAAATAACCCAAATAAGTATATATTATTTGGTCTATGTGAAAGACATAGGGATAGATTTACTAAAACTGGTGCACTCAGAATCTGGTGCAGATGTGCATGAGGTCCAATCAGCTTCTAATTCCAGCTTGTTCAATTAAGCTCTAACAATAAAACATGGATGCTGATTGGTTTCTATGCAGAGCTGCACCAGATTTTGCACTCTCCAACTTTAGTAAATCAACCCCATAGAGTATACAAGCTATGGTGAAAGTCATTGAAAATTGATCACACCTGATGTACTGATGGCCTATCTCAATTCTTGAAACACTAAAGCCTCGTACACACGGGACGACGATCGTATACAACAGGTCGTATGAACAACCGTTGTATGCAAAATCGATCGTTCGTATGCGCGATTAGAACAGCCGACATACGATGGTCGTACAAGGGGAGTTGTATGTGCAGACTAGAAAACGTGGTCGTACCAGCAAGCGGTCATACGACCGTTGTATCGTGTGTACAGAGCAGTTGGTACAACAAGTTGTATTGTGCAAAACACGCATGCTCAGAAGTCAGGAACGGCCGGATGCTAAAAATGCACCTGAACGTTCTTTCCGTGGTCGTACAATCGTGTAGTGCAGTCAGTATGCAAGTACATTATCCAACATATGATTTGAGACGATCGTACGTACGATCGTCGTCCCGTGTGTACGAGGCATAACAAGCCAGGAAAGTACAAACATCCTCCAAATGACCCCTATTTGGAAAGTATACAGTCCAAGGTATTTAGTAAGACACATGGTGCGTTTTTTGAAGTTGTACTTTTTCACCACAATTCTTTGCAAATTGAAGACTTTTCTTCACAAAATTGTCATATTAACCTCCCTGGCGGTAATCCCGAGTGTGGCTCGGGGTGAAATTTGGTACCAAGAGCGGTAACCCTGAGCCACACTCGGGATTGCATCGCTGGATCCAAGGCAGCGTTACTCACATTGTCCCATGGATCCAGCGATGTCCCCCGCCGTGTCTGTGGGCTGTGTCCTCTGCCCGATGCCTCTGTGTGCCGGGCTCCGTTCCCTGCGAGCGTTGCACGGGGACGGAGACCAGTGGGAAATTCAAAAAGTGAAACACACAGTAAACATACAGTACACTGTAATCTGTAATATTACATTACTGTATGAAATAATTTCACATCCCCTCTGCCCCTAGTGCTTTGCCCAGTGCCCTGCGTGCACTTTTATATTGTATATGTCATTCTTTCTGCCTGGAAACTTGAGAATGTCCATGGCAACCAAAAAGTGTCCTTTTATGTCAAAAGTGTTTTTTGATCAGCTAGAAAACACCGATAGTAAATAAGAATCATTTGCAGAATTGAGTGATACTGATTTTTGGGGAAATTTATCATCAGACACTGAAAGTGACGACAGCGACAATTCTTCAACTGAGCAAATTTCAGTGTTTTTGGTTTGATTACATTATTGAATAAATTTTATTACTATTACGTTTTTATTTTTGATAATTATTTTTAGTTATTTATTATATTATAATTTATGATTTCATGTTTCAAACTTTATCATACCCGGGATGTTTACTAGACTCTTGCTTGGACAGATTTAAGTGAGTTATTCCTGAGAATTACAGGCCTACAATATAAAACACCAAATTTCTATGTGAAACAATGTACTGCTTTCAGCACCAAAAATCTGAAATAATCATACCGCCAGGGAGGTTAACAGGTTATTTTTCTCACATGGTATATGCATACTTGCAACTACATCCCAAAACACATTCTGCTACTACTCCTGAGTATGGCAATACCACATGTGTGAGACTTTTTCACAGCCTGGCCACATACAGAGTGCCCAAGGGCAGGGAGCACCACCAGGCATTCTAGGAGCATACATTTTTTGACTACCTATTACACTTTTGAAGACCCTGGAGCATGAGGACAATGGAAACGATCAAAAAATGACCCCATTTTGGAAAGAAAACACCCCAATGTATATTCTATGAGGCACAATGAGTCTTTTGAACATTTCATTTTTTTCCACAAGTTTTTGGAAAATGTGGAAAGAAAATAAAAACGCTACTTTTTTTACACAAAGTTGTCAATTTATAAGATATCTCCCTCCTACAGGGAGGTTGCAAAGCACAAGCTCATGTAAGTACAGCTTTCCTTTGGTCAATAAAACAAACCTAACAGGGGTTTATATAAAAATGTGCAGCGCTAATAAAAAGTCCACTTAACCACTTGCCAACCGGAAGGTTTTCCAGCTTTAGGACCAGAGCACTTTTTGCGATTTGGCACTGCGTCGCTTTAACTGATAATTGCGCGGTCGTGCGACGTGACACCCAAACAAAATTTGCGTCCTTTTTTTCCCACAAATAGAGCTTTCTTTTGGTGGTATTTGATCACCGCTGCGTCATTTCTGATCGCCACTATAAACAAAAGAAGAGCGACCATTTTGCAAAAAAATCCAAATTTCTTACTTTTTGCTAAAATTCGAATCCAAAAAAAATATAAAAAAACATTTTTTTCACCGGTTTTATTTATATTCTTCCTCATATTTGTGATAAAAAAATCACAATTGGCGTTTATTGATTGGTTTGCGCAAAAGTGGCCGTGTTTACGGATGATGAGAGTTCATTTCTGGGGTTTTTATTTATTTTATTTTTTTTTACTAGTAATGGCGGCGATCTGAGATTTTTAGCGGTACTGCGATACTGCAGCGGACATGTCAGACATTTTTTGGGACCAATGACATTTATTCAGCGATCAGAAATTTATATGTCCACTGATTACTGTATAAATGTCATTGGCAATGAAGGGGTTAACCTGGGGGGGGAGAGCTAGGGGTTAACTGTGTTCCCTGGGTGTGTTCTTACTGTGGGGGGGTTGGGCTACCATGGGCATGAGAGATCTAACTGATCCCAGTGACAGGGACCAATAGATTTCCCATGCCTGCACTGTCAGAATGGGGAAACGCCGTGTTTACATCGGCGGTTCCCCGTTCTTTCCCTGTGGCCGCTCATCGCGGCTCGCCTAGCGGCTGTTCGCAGATCGCCGTCTTTTTACGGCGATTCGCGCTCAGCCTCCTGACTGCCACCATCAAAACACGGCACGCGGTTGGGAAAGTCCTTTAACAGATGACACGGTGATAATAGTCCACAGCTTGTCTGATAAGTGATAGATATACCACCACCATCACACGCACACACTGGCGCTTACCAGATCTTCAGGACCCCTTATTACAGGGGTCACATAAGCCTCTCAAATCTTTCCTCTGTATATACAGCACACGATCATCAATAAGCCAGACCAGATAAAGCACAGGCAGATATTGGGGATGATCTCCAACGAATAACAGACAGACTGCTCCTCACCATAAAGTTAGTCATGTAGATAAAAAGAAAAACGCTCATGGTGCAGTAAATCTAATCATTTTAATAGATAAAAAGTGATATTGCACTCACATGCTGGTAGATATAAACACACATGTGGTTTTAAAAGCCGACAGACAGCATTCCAGTCTCCAAGATGACCACCGCGTCCAAATCGCACTCCTGCGCCGCTTCCCATAAGCCACCCAACTAGTTTCATAATAAACACCATAACAGGGGTTCTAATTGTTCCTGTTTGTACATGAAGAGAGTACTTTCCCTTTAATCCCTGTTTAACTGAGCCCCCAAATCTCCCTTTTAACCCCCCCCTCACTGAAATAGGTAGTGAAGGAAGACCTTCTCAGTAGGTAATACAGATAATAAAAACAGGCAGAGGTTCTAATCCTTTCCCACATTTAAGTAATTTCAGATTCAAGATTTTCATGCATGACTGGAGTGTCCTAAAGCATTAGCCAGCCCACAAAGCAAGTAGAAGCCTTGGCAGTCATTCAACTGCAATATTATATTATTTTCATATTATCCAATGGAAGCATCCTATTCATCGGCTAGAAGAAGTCAAACAAGTTAATTCCATTCAACAGTTATTAGTACACGTCACCCCTTTGCCAATCAACATTCCATATCAGACTGGGTGGGAGACTTCAGTGTACAAGAACTCAGTTCAAGTTCACATGTCAGCGATGCCAAAAGATAGCTGGCTCTTGGGTAATCCATTTAGTGGGCCAATTTCAGCCCTCTCGAGCTGTTCCCTTTATAAAAAAAGCCTGTAGCAGACTGAAATATTATTACCTCCATTGTAGGAGAGCATAGTGCTGACATGGAGATCTTGAGTACAAGCACGCTGTTATTAATTGTCTGTTTGATTTTCCTGATGTTAAGTATCACACATGCCAGGAAGCATCAGCACAAAGGTAGGCTGCCACCGGGGCCCAGCCCACTGCCCATTATTGGGAACATTCTGCAACTAAATGGAAAAGACCTCTTCAAGTCACTCAATAAGGTAAGATTTCAAGTTTGATCAAAGGTATCAGTTACCAGCTAGGCAGGTATAAAATATTAGTTTATATAATCAATGCTGTCACTGTGCAGTCTGTTGAATCACAACATAGCATGTTGGAGAGACTGCAATTTGATTATTAATTAAGAGGAGCAAAAGTTATTTCCTAAATACATCCTATGATTTTGAATGTCACCAAAGGTTTTTTCGAAACCTCAACCTTCTCCTAGGGGTCTATTTCTAAAACTTTTATTTGATGAATGTCATAAGCATTTTCCAAGCCTGCACACATTTTTCCTGTATTTTCTCTAATACGTATGAACTTTAATGGCATTCCAGTCTAAGTCCGTGGGGTTCAATACTGAGTTGGCCCACCCTTTGCAGCTATAACAGCTTCAACTCTTCTGGGAAGGCTGTCCACAATGTTTAGGAGTGTCTGTGGGAATGTTTGACCATTCTTCCAGAAGCGCATTTGTGAGGTCCATTTTGTAATGGCACTGGGGTGCCATTAAAATGTATGTGTGCGTAAAGGCAGGCATCCCAATACTTTTGGTAATATAGTGTAGGATGATCAACTCCATATAGTGGTCAAAATGCATTAGAAAATACTGTAATCCTATTAAAGAAAATACAGGGACACCTATGCAGGCTGAGCGAATGTTTGTGACATTTGTCCAATGGATGCTTAATAACGACTATTTCTACTGAAAATCACCTTCTGTTTAAAAACTTTCTTTTTACTAATCCAGACAAAACTAATTTTGCTTAATTACAAGAGGTGCGTATTCTGACTTTAATTGTGATGTGCTTTGTGTATTTCTTCCCAATTTGTCCAATAATTCAGCATTAAACAGCTCTGGCACTTTGCCTCAGTGCAGGAGATTCCTGTAATAAAGACCAGTCACTGCTGCTCTCACTTCTTGAGCAGAATGACTGGTCTTGTATCCATCGTCTCCTGTACTTTTCTGCAGACAGCCTAGAGTTAGTGGCCCTCCTACAGATCCATTCTTGGCACAGACTATGGTCATCACACTGATGATTTAACTGCCAATGAAGGTATTATCTGGCTTTGCAAGGGAATTTAGTGGAATATATTTTAATGATATTTTTTGTAGTTAAACGTAGCCTAAAGTATATGTAAAATATTTTTATTTTATTTTGAATAGCATGGGGAAGGTTTCGTACATTTTCATTGCTTTTTGTCACTCTTTCAGTATGTCCTGGTACTCACTGACCTAAGGACTAAATGTGATGCAAAATCCAAAATGTCAGAGTTGACATCAAAACAAGAATACAAAGGAAATCTACAATAATGAATCAGGGCCAGGACCAGGGGGCCAGAAGGGACACGTGCCTCAGGTGCCATGGCTCTATGTGGAGGGGGGGGGGGTTGCTGGGAGCTCTAGTAGCTCCCTTCTTCCTGCCTCCCACTGACAGGAGTGACTGCAGCGTCATTTCTGTTAGCAGGGATTTTTTTCATCCAGAGTGTTGATATTTAGTACTGCTATCTCCGGCACTTGCCCTAAACTCAAAACTGTCACTTGTTCTAAAAAAAGAAGTCAGCTTCCTGCGCCGGCTTCTGTCTACAAGTGACAATGTACCCCAAGTGACAGTGCCTTCTGAATACAGGAGGAGCAACTGCCAGAGCCTCGGCTCTCATGCTACAGAGCAAGGAGTGCTTATACAGACCATGACAATCCAACCTCCAAGGAGTTGCTCCTCCTGCAATGAGGACTGGTTATTAGCTGTGTAGTAAGAGGGGAGGGAAGGGGAGCTCTGTGCTGGTGGAGGGGGAAGAAGGAAGAACTTTGAAGTGGGGAAGGGGGACAGTCCAGGTTCAGGGAAGAGCTTTACAAGGGGAGGGGAGCTTTGTAGTGGGGTTTTCTTCTATGTTACCAATGATGTAGGGACATTATTTCCTTTCAGTGATACCACCGACGCAGGGACTTTTTTACTCTTCATTGACACCACCAACATGGGGACATGTTTTCATGGTTGGAGTGGTTTTCATGGAGGACTGGATCTGTGTGAAGCAAAGACTCTAATTGGCTTCCTTTGTCTCAGCAACCAGTTAGAGTCTCTTCCTTATGTAGAACCCATCCTTAGTTGTGGCTTAGGGATTAACAGGAAAATGAGACAGCAGGCAAAGAAATTCTGGAAGGGACCTAAAAAGGCAAGTATTGGGTGGGGGTGTAGGAGGCCATTGTTATAATTAAGTAATTTTTTTAACGTAACTTAAACTTCAATAGCAAAATAATCATGATCATCACAAAATCTACGACTGTTCCTGGAAAAAAGGGAACAACTGACAAATACAGCCACTAATGTGGCTCTGTTGGGTGACTTGGTTCTTAAGTGGAAAATGCTGTAAAGGGAGGCACCTTTATGAGATTTTAGAAAAAGAGTTCTATGATTGCACAAAGTTCCTTCTAGCTCTTTTCAGAGCCTGCAGCCATCTAAAGCCAGCCTTTTACCTTCTGAGACCTCAATAGGCACCTTGGACTTTCCACCCATGGTCCACGGATGACAGACTGATCCAGTGCCCCCACATTCTCTCCATCCAGCTCCCAGGGTACACAAGAGGTTACATGTTTGTCTTGTGTTTTCTGAGATTTTAGAGCACTGACATGTCATAAAATTTCAAACTAAAAATTTGCATTTACAAATGTATTTGTCCTGCAGCTGAGTGAGAAGTATGGCCCAGTTTATACCATTCATATGGGCATGGAAAAAGTTGTAATGATCTGCAGCTGTGATGCAGTCAAGGAGGCCCTTATTGATAACGCAGATAATTTTGGTGCTCGGGGACGCATGCCTTTACTGGAAAGGATAAGCTCAGGAGGACATGGTAAGAACCAATTTGGTTTATGTAGCTGTCCTTTTCACAGTGCCTTCTTTTGGATGGGAACTGCCTAAGACCGGGAACATACAACATGCAGCCTTCTCTCTCTACCAGTCTCAGGATGTAGTGTAGGTGTTAGAGAAGAGTGAGGGCAGAAAAAAGACCAAGTGGTCCATCAAGTCTATCCCATTTTATTTAGATCAGGGTCTACAGCTCTCTTCTGGTCCCTGAGCAGAGAGGAGGCATGGAAAAAGGCACCTTTCGTTGGGTCTTTTCCTGTGGTGATGTGGACAGCCCTATCTTATCAGTCAAGGCTCCTAATGGAGAAAAACTCTCTTCCTCTGCCTGCATGATAGGACACATTGTTTCAGTGGTTTTACTACAAGGCATCAGCATTGTCACCCTGTTGAAGTAAGGCACTAGTAGGAGCACTGGGTATTTTTAAAGAGGGTACTGGATATAGAGGGACTCTTTATTTTAAACGAGGCTTCCAGGTAACGATAAGTCTCGCCAGCAAACCCCACACCCAAAAAACCAGGGATGTTGGAGTAAGGCCCTTGTACCCATCAACAACAACATATTGTTGAAAGCATGTGGCTATGGTCACTGCCTCTCTCTTTGATGGCCAGTCATGCCCAGATAAGGGTTTGGTGTAAATTTATTTCCACACTTTTGAGGAAGTACATCCTACGGGTCCGCCAATTCACCTGCAGAGCTAAAGCATCCCCTAAGCATGTTATTTAAAGGATTTGTGTATTTTTAATGTTGCTTTTTAAGCTGCATTAAAATATCCAATCCCTGCTGAACAGTATTTTTTTTTTTGCATTTGAATATCCCTATGGCAGTGCCCCACTATCCATGTCCTATTTTCTTTCAATATGGTTTATTGTACATATGGAAGGTTGTCATATAACACATGTTTAATTGCTACATCAAGAGACAGTGATAATCCGACATATAAAGTCCCTGGGTCTATCACATATACACTATTTTGCCAAAAGTATTGGGACGCCTGCCTTTACATGCACATGAACTTTAACCACTTCAGCTCCGGAAGGATTTACCCCCTTCCTGACCAGGCCATTTATTGCGATACAGTACTGCGTTACTTTAACTGACAATTGCGCAGTCGTGCAATGCTGTACCCAAATAAAATTGATGCCCTTTGTTTCTCACTAATAGAGCTTTTGTTTGGTGTTATTTGTTCACCTCTGCAAATTTTATTTTTTGCGCTATAACCAAAAAAAGACAGGCAATTTTGAAAAATAAAAAACATCAGTTAAGGCCAATTTGTATTCTGCTACATATTTTTGGTAAAAAAAAAAACTCAACAAGTGTATATTGAATGGTTTGCGCAAAAGTTATTGCATCTACAAACTATGGAAAAGATTTAGGAACTTTTTTTTAATTGCTTTTACTAGTAATGGCAGCGATCAGCGATTTTTAGCAGGACTGCAACATTGCGGCAGACAACAGTGACAATTTTTGGGGACCAGTGACACCAATACAGTGATCAGTGCTAAAAAAATGCACTGACACAGTATAAATGACACTGTCAGGGAAGAGGTTAACATTAGGGGCAATCAAAGGTTTAACTGTGCTCCCTGCATGTGTTTATTTACTGTGTAGGGGATGGACTGACTCAAGGAAGAGACCCATCTGTGTTCCTAATTAGCAGGAATCACAGATCTGTCTCTCCCTCACTAACATAACAGTCTGCCTTACTTATGTAGCCATGGCCCCAACCCTTAGAGGCCTAATGGTGACCTTCAGAGTCAGGGAGAGCTGACATCCATCTTCACAGTGTGGGTTATTAGGCATAGTGGGTGTAGTGCAGATAGAGTAAGTTGGGCACCAGACACTTTGAGAATGCAAAAAGAGATTTATTGTCTCTTACAAGAACTGGGGAGAGAGGGTTAGGGCCTGGACACCCTTTGGCAGATGCAAACACTTGTCAGAATCCTGATACAAAAATAGGAATAGAAGAAGAGCTATACAGTTCAAGGGCCTTTAAGCTGGATTGCAGCAAACTGTATATGTCCCCAGCTAGTGAAAAAGGCTGCTCTGGTACTTCTTCAGTCTCCACAGAACCTGGCCTCTGATAACAGGAGAGATTGTCTCTTGCTGGTGACTGTGTCCCCTTTACCTCTGACTATGGTTCTCGCTTGCCTCTGGTGACAGGAGTGGTCATCTCTGATGGCAACTACTTTCCTTCACCTGTGGCATCAACTTGGTTCTCCCCCTGGCAGAACCCCTGCAACTTGGTTGGGCTCCAAGCCTGAAGCTCCAACCCCCTGCTACTTGCTTCCAACCTGAATAGGCCTCAGACTGCCTAGCAGCCAGGTACTCCTGGACAGGCCTCGGGCTTCTGGCCTAGCAGCCGGGAGCTTTCTACACACGTCCACCTAGACAGCAGTCCAGGCGGCACAGAACCCTGATCAGCTGACCCTTCCTGAATAAATAGACGCTCCCAGAAGGCCAAGGGGCAAAAGACCTCTGCCAATTGGCTGAGACAACCTATCCACCCATAGTCTGGATTTACTATGCCCTTGTCAATCTAATGCCAGAAGCATCAATGCCACCCAGTGAAAGAAGAGAGAAAGGCATCAAATCCAGATTTAGTAAAAGGTCAGTGGATTTCCCTAACAATCAGCCAGGCTGGTTACCACCTAGCAGACTACATTTGTTAGCAACCCTGCCTAATACCAAGGTGCTACATCTACATAGGCAGACCATCGTTCTGTCTCTCCAGAGATCGATCGTGGGTGACCAGCAGCCATCGCAGGCGCCGGACCCACTGATTGGCTCCTGCTGTATCCAATCACATTGGGAGTGCTCGAGAGCCGATGAAAGAAATCACGTACAGGTGTGTGATTTTGTGCTAAACGGCTTCCCTGCCATGTTATATGTACGTGTGGCGGTCCTTAAGCGGTTAATGGCATCCCACTGCTTTCGATGCTTTGAATTGTACTTGGCGATGTAAGGCTTGGATGCAGCTGCTTGGCCATGGAAACACATTCTATGAAGCTCTCTATGCACTGTTGTTGTGCTAATCTAAAGGTCACACGAGGCCTACCATTTTGTGGCTGAGTTGGTGTTGTTCCCAGTTGCTTCCACTTTGTTATACTACCACTAACAGCTGACTGGAATATTTAGTAGCAAGGAAATTTCATGGATGGACTTATTACACGGGTGGCAACCTATCACAGTACCATGCTTGAATTCACTGAGCTCCTGAAAGTGACCCATTCTTTCAAAAATGTTTGTAGAAGCAGTCTGCATGCCTAGGTGCTTGATTTTATACACTTGTGGCCATTGAGGTGATTGGAACACCTGAATCAAATGATTTGGAGGGGTGTCCCAATACTTTTGGCAATATAGTGTATACAAAGAAAAGACCTGTACGTAGACCCATAAATAAGACAGTGTAGAACAGTGGAACTATTTTCAGACCGATTGATTGGAAGTCAACATTTTTAACGTTTGGTAACAGATACAGGGAAGGATAAGAAAGGGGAAAAAAGAAGAGGGGTGATAAGAGGGTGGAATTTGAATGCCTTGGGGTTGCCAAAGACATATGTTGGCCTAGGTCACAAAAATGTAATCTTAGAGGCATATCAAGGGCCTTTTAAAGTCTGCTTTTTTACCAAAATCTTGCAAATTGGCCTTTAATAAGCCAGACAAAAATTATATGAGTCAGCTCCCCCTTGGTCATCACTATTCATGGGGTGAGGTGAGGAGAAGACCTATAAGTCAAACTGCAACTGAGAAAGATCATGTTCCCTCATCTACCAGGCTGGGTTCGGTGAAAATCTCAGTTTGACAGGTAAAACATGTCTCAAATATGTAGTTCATCTGCATATTTAGTTATTTGCCTAGAACAGGGCTTAACATTTCAAGTCCTGAGCTACTAGCCAGGCCTCAAGGGTTACTCCCCACCTGTTGCCCCACCCAACCCGTACCCCGCCTCGCCCCTAAGTCCGCCCCTAAACACACACTCGTAAGTTATCTCATGAAATTACACTGTTAAATGTTTTATGTAGAATTAAGTTACAAAAATAAATATTAACAACAACTTTAACAAAATTAACATAAAGCACATTGCATTGATCTGACTGTGATAAATAAAATAAGGATAAAATATTGTTGGCTACTATAGGCACTGTACACACCAATACTGCCTTGTTAAGTAAATGTATTAATGCTATATAAAATATAGCATTAAAAATTTAAAACCAATGAATGACATTTTAACTGATTTAGAATGCAGAGAGACTTGCAGCGGAGCGCAGCACTGGACAGGGGGGTGGGAGCTTCCAAAGTTAACTTCTCCCATTAACATGCTGGTGATTGGTTGCTAGGTGGTCTGAGCAACCAATCATCAGCTTGCTATTAGGAAAAGTACACTTTGTCAGCTCTCGCCCAACCCACTTCCCTGCCACACCGCCACCTCCTGTAGTTCTTTGTGAACTCCCGTTATATGTCAGACCCTGCAAAGAGAATTACATTGGGCAGATGCTGGGAGGAGAATCGGCTCCCGTTCAACCCCGTCCGCCAACGGCACCCGCCCCCGACACGGCTCCATGCTCCCCCTCAGCTTATTTCCACTTGACTAATGTGAGCAAGCGAGTGGGAATTTAGAGGGCTGGCCTAGAGTTCATCTTTAAGTAGCTGTGGCCACTTTCATCCCACATAAGCCCCCTGCCAATGTATTCTGCTCACCTTGGTTCTGTTTGGTTTAACATGCCCGCCCAATAACAAAAAATAGTAATTTAGCCATGTTCAGACAGACAAGCTATGAGAATCTGATGTAAAGCTTGTGGTTAAGCCCATGTTCACACTATTGCGAATTAAATGTGGGTTTCCCGCATCCAATTCGCATTACAGGAGAGTGTGACCGTCACACATCTCCGGGTCAGCCGCGGAGAGCACAGCAGAAGAGTCCACTGCGCCTTTGGCTCCATTTCTGGTCAAAATTCAGCCAAAAATTCAAACCTGAAATGGTGTACGGGGACTCACTGGACCTCCTGCTGTGATCCGTGGCCGCACATAGTGTGAACCCATCTTAAAGCTGTATGTGATTCCTGAATTTTGTAGTAAACAGTTGTGTCTCATTGGTGCCATAAATCATTTTCAGGAGTGGTCGCCAGTAACGGGGAACGATGGAAACAGCTACGGCGATTTTCTCTGATGACCCTTCGAAATTTCGGAATGGGTAAAAAAAGCATTGAAGAGAGAATCCAGGAAGAGGCCTATTTCCTTACAGAAGAATTTAGGAAAACCAACTGTAAGCATAAGGATAATATCATGAATCTCTTAGTGGGACTTTTACAAGGCAACTATAGATAACAAAAATATACTAATATAAAATATACATTTTTATTAATATCACCTTAAAAAGCTCCTCACATGGTGCATGTTTAAAACTGACAAAATATTCAAAATGTTACAGAATACATATGTAAAGTGGTGATATCCAAGACCAGGAGTAGCTGTATATTTCCCAAAGTTCAGCAACAGCAAACAGCTGTTTCCAATATCTTCCTCAGGGATATTAATCACCACTCTGAAATTAGAAAATTGCACCATATTATTTATACAACAATATGTTGCATTAAATCAGTTGTTGTATTAAATCTATACTTACAAACATTAGAAAGATGTGTCAATTTCCCTGTAGAGTTCAATGGTTTCCCATCCAGCAGAGCTTACAGGGAGACATCCAACAAGACCACATTTAGTTTTAGAACAATTTACAGGACTTGTATCATCTCCCCACAAACATATCAGGCTGTGGGCTGATGCAAAAAAAAGTTCTTAAATCAATAGTTTTTTCAGGAGCAGTGATTTTATAATGATTCAATTATTTTAATGATTAACCGCTTCCCCACCGCGCGCCGTCTTTTCACGGCGGCAGTGGGGGAGCGCTGCGCGAATCGCCGTAAATAGGCGGCGATTCGCAATTGACCACCAGGGGGCACGCGCGCACGCTCCGGCGGGGCGCGCGCGCACCCGCCGCAGTCCTGGGGAGTGTGCCCACGGCTCGGGCGGACCCGATGTCCGCCGGCGAGCAGCAATGAGCGGCAAAAGAGAAAGAACGGGGAACCGCCGGTGTAAACACGGCGGTTCCCCGCCCTGTCAGTGGGGCATGAGAGATCTACTGATCCCTGTCACTGGGATCAGTTAGATCTCTCATGCCCATGTTAGCCCAACCCCCCCACAGTAAGAACACACCCAGGGAACACACTTAACCCCTAGCTCTCCCCCTGCAGGTTAACCCCTTCACTGCCAATGACATTTATACAGTAATCAGTGGACATTTAAATTTCTGATCGCTGAATAAATGTCATTGGTCCCAAAAAAGTGTCTAAATGTTCCGACATGTCCCCCCCAATATCGCATTACCGCTAAAAATCGCAGATCGCCGCCATTACTAGTAAAAAAAAAAAAATAAATAAAAACCCCAGAAATGAATTCTCATCATCCGTAAACGCGGCCACTTTTGCGCAAACCAATTAATAAACGCCAATTGCAATTTTTTTTATCGCAAATATGAGGAATTATATAAATCGGCCAAAAACGGTGAAAAAAAAGTTTTTTTATATTTTTTTTTTGGATTTGAATTTTAGCAAAAAGTAAGAAATTTGGGTTTTTTTTGCAAAATGGTCGCTTTTCTTTTGTTTATAGCGGCGATCAGAAATGACGCAGAGGGGATCAAATACCACCAAAAGAAAGCTCTATTTGTGGGAAAAAAAGGACGCAAATTTCGTTTGGGTACAACGTCGCACGACCGCGCAATTGTCAGTTAAAGCGACGCAGTGCCGAATCGCAAAAAGGGCTCCGGTCCTAAAGCTGGAAATCCTTCCGGTCCTTAAGTGGTTAATAATGATTCAATTATTTTAATGATTAAAGTGAAAAAAATAAAAAATGAAATATTTCTTTAAATATCATGCCTGGGGGGTCCCCTTAGTCTGTCTATGCGATGTTTAGAACAGTGCCAGAGAAAAATGACATTTGTAAAGGAAAAATTTAAAATTGTCATTTAAAATCGCTTGCGCCTGTAATGTATTGCCGATTTTAAGGGGGAACCTCATGCTGAAATTTTTTTAAAAATTGCATTGGGGTCCCCCCCCCCCCAAAGTCCATACCAGGCCCTTCAGGTCTGTTATGGATTTAGGGGGAGACCCGCTCCAATTTTTTAAAATAAATTGCGTAGGGGTCCCCCCCAAAATCCAGATCAGATCCTTATCTGAGCATGCAGCCCTGGCATAGCAAGAGGGGGTGGGGACGAGCGAGTGCCCCCCCTCCGAACCATATCAGGCCACATGCCCTCAACATGGGGAAGGTGCTTTGGGGTGCACCTCATCCCCACAACCCTGGCCAGTGGTTGTGGGGGTCTGCGGGTGGGGGGCTTATCGGAATCTGGAAGCCCCCTTTAATAAAGGGCCCCCAGATCCCGACCCCCTATGTGAATGGGTATGGGGTACATTGTACCCCAACCTATTCACCAAAAAAGGAGTGTAGTGTTACAAAAAACAGTAGAGAATTTTTGACAACTCCTTTATTGTAAAATAGCTCTTTTTCTTCCTTTCCTCTTTCTTCCACCGTTCTTCCTCCATCATCTCCTGCCCTACTCCTACTTCTGGTCTTCTGCTTCTTCTGTATTATATTTTATTTTATATTGTGCATTCACCAGTCTGATAAGTTTGCATCCATTTGTGTAATTATGCCTTAGTTATATTTTACATTTACAGTATTACTATACATCTACCGGTTTGCATATTTATATGTATATATGTATGTGTTTGCTCAAAAAATATTTTCCTGCACCTGCCCAACACACCTATTTATACTTTGATATGAATCGATTGTGATTGGTCTTTCGCTTCATGGATAGTGTAGAATGGATGCGACGACACAAGTTTATCTGTCATCATTTATTGGTTTGACTTTTCTTTCATTTTTTTCATAAATATCACAACCATCAGGGTTCACTCCCTTGTTTGGATGGGATTTTTTACCTATGTCGCCGTCTCCATTCATTATAATGTGTGCACCCATTTCTGTGTTTTAGCGAATTATATCTTTTTTTGTGTTGTGGTTGAGGGTATTGATCTGGAGGGGGTCTTTTAAGGGGACTTCCTATTGCTATTGCTTTGGTGCTCCCCTAATTTCCCATTTGTATGTTATTGTGCACAAATTGGTTGAGCTATACAGTATATATTTTTTATTTCATTTTTCTTTTTTGGTTTATGGGCTTACATTTCTTATGAGCCACTGTTTACTGTATGTACATTGAATATTACATTGTATATGCGCCTGGGGTCAAACTAAATCATTGATTTATTGACCGACTGATTTTTTAAATGTTTCCCAACATGGTCAGGTTGTTGAGTTGTTTTCTAGTCTAGTAGTTAACCACTTCACCCCCGGAGGAATTTCCCAGTTTTGGAACAGAGCACTGTGTCACTTTAACTGACAATTGCACGGTCGTGCGACGTTGTATCCAAAATTTGCGTCCATTTTTCCCACAAATAGAGCTTTCTTTTGGTGGTATTTGATCACCTCTGCGTCATTTCTGATCACCACTATAAACAAAAGAAGAGCGACCATTTTGCAAAAAAAAAAACAAAATTCTTACTTTTTGCTAAAATACAAATCCAAAAAAAATATAAAAAAAACATTTTTTAACCGGTTTTGGCCAATTTATATTCTTCCTCATATTTGTGATAAAAAAAATCGCAAGCGGCGTTTATCGATTGGTTTGCGCAAAAGTGGCCGCGTTTACGGATGGTGAGAATTCATTTCTGGGGGTTTTATTTTTTTTTACTAGTAATGGCGGCGATCTGCGATTTTTAGCAGTACTGCGATATTGCAGCGGACATGTCGGACATTTTTGACGCTTTTTTGGGACCAATGACATTTATACAACGATCAGAAATTTAAATGTCCACTGATTACTGTATAAATGTCATTGGCAGTGAAGGGGTTAACCTGCAGGGGGAGATCTAGGGGTTAACTATGTTCCCTGGGTGTGTTCTAACTGTGGGGGGTTGGGCTACCATGGGCATGAGAGATCTAACTGATCCCAGTGACAGGGATCAGTAGATCACCCATGCCCGCACTGTCAGAATGGGGAACCGCCGTGTTTACATCGGCGGTTTCCCGTTCTTTGCCTGTGGTCACTCATCGCGGCTCACCGGCGGACATCGGGACCGCCCAAGCCACGGGCACACTCCTCAGGAGTGTGGCGGGCGCGCGCGCCTCCCAGCGGCCATTCACAGATCGCTGTCTTTTTATGGCGATTCGCGGCCAGCGTCCACCCTGCCGCCGTAAATAGAGGGTAGGCAGTGTGTAACTGGTTAAAATAAACTGTATATTAAAAAGAAGACTACCGTGTAATTTTAGCAAGTGTACTTGGTGATAATTTCTGAATGTATTTTATTATTTAAAGTGACTGTAAAGTCTTTTTTTTAAAAAATAAATAAAAACATGCTATAATTACCTCCTCTGTGCAGTTGGGTTTGCACAGAGCAGCCTGGATACTCCTCTTCTTTGGTCCCTCTTTGCTGCTTCTGGGCCATCCCTCCTATCTAGTGCCCCACAGCCCACAGCTTCCTATGGGGGCACCTGAGCCGAGTCAGAGCTCTATGTATCCATTCAGACATGGAGTCCGCCCCAGCCCAGCCCCGCCCCCGCCCCCTCTCTCCTGATTGGCTGACTGACTTTGTTTGACAGCAGTGGGAGCCAGTGGCACTGCTGCTGTGTCTCAGCCAATCAGGAGGTGTGTCCCAGGTGGCTTAGACATTCATGGACATCGCGGGAGAGAAGGGGCTCAGATAAATATTAGGGGGTGCTGGTGAGGCTGCTACACACAGAAGGTTTTTTATCTTAATGCATAGAATGCAATAAGATAAAAAAAACCTTCTGCCTTTACAACTCCTTTAACAAGAAGACTGAAAGGTTGAGAAATGTATACATTGGTACACAGGTATGAGTCTGATTGCCTCCGCTCAGGCTTCGTAACACAGCTCTGCATCAAGGATGAGCATCAAAAGAATTTGCCGGACGGCCGTACTCCGTTGAAAACACCTTTATTCATGTTTCATAAAATCCATAAGTCATGCAAGCACAGGAACATGGGAGACAGGAGCGAAGGCTTACGCGTTTCACACCATCAATGCGGGGTGCTTAATCATAGCCTGAGGCATATACAATACAAAGCAGATGTGAATTGGAATTCAGTCATTCCAGGTCTTGCGGTTAGTTTAATGTTATAATTAAACAAAACAACATACACATATGTGCGGTATAGTTCAAATGAATTAACTCCAGCACCTACCAGAAATTCAGCTTTGTTGGAAGTAACCATCTAATGTTCCATATAGAAAATGAATTGTAATGGTTTGTTAAGTCTTTACTATGTCTATCTTACAGGTCAGTCTGTGGATCCAACTTTCTATTTTTCCAAGGCAGTTTCAAATGTTATCTGCTCAGTGGTCTTTGGAAGCCGGTTTGAATATGAAGACAAAACTTTTCTTCAGCTTTTGGCCCTTTTAAATGAAAGTTTTAGAAGTTTCAGTTCTATTTGGGGACAGGTAAGTAAAGAGCTTCAGACCATCTAAAAAGGAAATGTTTATGTTAAGAAGATTATACTATAAATATGTTTGGGGGGAGAATTAATAAAAACTTGTGCATGTGAAAAAGTACTCCAGTTTCTAATTTGGTGCATAAGAATATAAGCAAAGAATAAGGATTTAAAAGAAATGTGGTGAGAACAAGGTCTTTGGGCAACAACAACGTGTGATGTCACCACCTTTCTTCTCTACCTTTTTTCAATATTTGAGTGAATGCAAAGCTACACTAAATTACCAAATGTATTGGGACGCTTGCCTTTACATGTACAGGAACTTTAACGGCATCCCAGTCTTAGTCCGTGGGGTTCAATATTGAGTTGGCCCACCCTTTGCAGCTATAACAGCTTCAACTCTTCTGGGAAGGCTGTCGACAAGGTTTAGGAGTGTCTATGGGAATGTTTGACCATTCTTCCAGAAGTGCATTTGTGAGGTCAGGCACTGATGTTGATGAGAAGCCCTGGCTTGTAGTCTCTGCTCTATTTCATCACAAAGGTGTTCTATCGGGTTGAAGTAAGGGCTCTGTGAAGGCCAGTGAACTTCCTCCACCCCAAACTTGCTCATCCATGTCTTTATGGACCTTGCTTTTTTCACAGTTGCTTTGGTGTGCGCAGTCATGTAGGAATAGGAAGGGGCCATCCCCAAATTGTTCCCACAAAGTTGGGAGCATGGAATTGTCCAACCCCACACCATAACCTCCCCTCCACCAAATGATTTGTTATAGCTGCAAAGGGTGGGCCAACTCAATATTGAACCCTACGGACTAAGTCTGGGATGCCATTAAAGTTCATGTGTGTGTAAAGGCAGGTGTCCCAATACTTTAGGTATTATGGTGCATCTCTGAATGGTGCCTATGCCAAACGGGTTACATGCTGTGTTCACAATGCAGCATGGCAGTTGCTCAGCACGGGACATGGAAGCTCAAGGAGACCTCTAGAGTAGCAGTGCCTATTACAGTGATCTGAAGCTTTCAGAGGGATCCCACAGGTACGGTGTATGCAGAGTTACATAGGTTCAAGCTGGACCAATGTAACCATGTGGGCAAGGCCAGCTGATTGATACCGAAGATGGAATAAAGGTACACCAAGTCCAAGGAAGGAAGGAAGCCACAATTGTTATTTAGTTATATAGAAGTAACAAATAACATGTGGAGGGCAGCTGCAAGGTGTCTTGATAACACAGGGAAGTCAGGTACAACAGTTCTCAGCAACATTGCAGTACTTTAACACAGTTACAACATTTGTCACTTTAATAACGCTTATATTATCAGAACTACATCTGAGCGAAGGGGGTGGCTGCTAGACAGAGCAGCATTGCAGGCGCACTTAGCAGTCCGACAGAAAGATTTTTGTCCCAGCTCTAGAGCCCCCATATAGCAAAGCCAGTAGCGTTATCACTGTTTTGTCCCTCATCAACAGGAAACTCTCCCTAGTTTTAAATACACTGTCCCTAACCAGCGGGGATCCTGTCCCTATTCTGTCCAATTCGCAAATACACGACAACTGCAGTGGGGTAGTGCTATTTATTAGCATTGCTCTCTCTCTAAATATGGCTGTGGAGGTCATCCAGTGTTGCAGTGTCTAATCAGACAGCTGTTTCCCTGATGACGCCTACGGAGGCTTCAGCGGAACAAAGCTCCTCTCATCCTCCATTCCCTCTGTACAGCAGGCAGCAAAAAAGTGCTGCCTACAAAGTGGAGGATAAACTGCTCCTGCCTACAATTGTAAAAATATCCATATGTGGAAACCTTTAATTTCTCTTAGATAGGCTTATTGGTTTATTCTTTTGGTGCACACACTTCAATCCTCAATTCTTTGCAGTAATTCTGCTGCATATATAAATGCTAATTTCTCTTAAAGTAAGGTAAGGTCTTAACCTTACTCTGCAAATATCTCTTAGATGTACAATGTGTTTCCCAAAGTGGTCGGAAAGATTCCGGGACCTCATCAAAAATTGTTTAAAGCTGTCCATGACATTCATAAATTTATTGAAGAAAGAGTGAAAATGCATAAAGAAACCCTGGATCCAGGTTCTCCTCGAGACTTCATCGATTGCTTCCTCTTAAAGATGGAGCAGGTAAAGCAATTTATTCTGCTGGGTTTTACTGGGAAATTTTACTTTAAGCTCACAGAACGTTGTCCGATTTACAGTTGGAGTCTCACAAAAAAATGTTAATTTGATACCCAAGACCAGAGCTTTGAAAAATTGTAGCCATCATTAAAATAGAAAATGGACAATCTAAAATGTCATTCCTAAACTCTGCTTTTGGATGAGTCATGTGTTGTCAGAAGGGGGCAGGGTCACTGGGTGATGTAGCTGGGTGGCCCTACCCCTTGCCTATATAAGAGCTGTCATAGTGCAGGGCGAGCAGTCAGTGGGAGGCCTCCCAGGGGGCAGAATCATTTTCATGTTTTTCTATTTTTCGGGTCCGTCGGGTGGCGATTGATGGTGGCTTTACATAGCGCTTTTTTTTTAATTTACTCTTTTTTAATAAAGGATTTGTCAAAAACTGTCTCCTGTTTTTCTTACTTTTTGACAATTTTTGGTGAAAGGGTATGGGTACGATGTGCCCATACCCATTCAATGGGGGGATGGGATCTGAGGGCCCCCTTGTTAAAGGGGGATTTCAGATTCCCATAAGCCCCCCACCTGCAAACCCCAAAACCACAGCCCAGGGTTGTCAAGAAGAGGCCCTTGCCTCCATCAACATGGGGACATAGTGCTTTGGGTTGGGGGGGCACAGGGCCCCCCTACCCCAAAGCACCCACCCTCCCATGTTGAGGGCATGTGGCCTGGTATAGTTCAGGAAGGGGGCGCTCACTCGTCCCCACCCTTTTTCTGACCAACCAGGCTGCATGCTGGGATAAGGGTGTGTTATGGATTTTGGGGGGATCCCGTGCCGTTTTTTTTTTTTTTACATTTTGGTGTGGTGTTCCAGTTAAAATCCATAACAGACCCAGAGGGCCTGGTATGGACTGGTGGGGTACCGGCAATTGTAACTACAAGTAATTTTAAATGGGATTTTTTCTTTAGAAATGTCAAATTTACAGGCACATTAAGGGGACCCCCCCCCCCCAAGCACGATATTTAAAGGATTTTTTCATTTTCATTGTTGCACTTTAAGCAGCATTAAAATCACTGTTCCTGAAAAATCGTTTTATTTATTTATTTTTTATTGATACATGTCCCCCAGGGCAGTACCCACATCCCAATGCCCCTTTTATGGCCAATTGTTTGCATATACTGCCATTTTTTTCTTTATTTTTTTATAAGGGCACTTTTTTTATTCAGCTGTCAGCAGGAAACCCATTGACAGCTGATGACTCATCGGTTGTTAAAGATGCAGCGGCCGGTTTCTCGGCCCCGTTCCTTAACAACCGGCTTACACTGTCCCCTGACTGGGCAAAACTTTGTTCAGGCTAAGTGCATTGCAGGGTGTTCATCGGGGCGAACACCAGGCTAACACCCTACAAATTGAGATGTTCGGCAAACGGTATGAGTTCGGGCCGAACCGCTCGCCCATCCCTAGTGGCAGGGCCTTGCACTGTCACAAGAGATATTGTTCTCTGTAATTTAAGTCACATTTGCCAAGAAGATTAATCTGGACTGCTTTCTAAATATACCCCTATATGTGTTACGTGAGCGTCTTTAGTAATCATAAAAAATACTGTTGAATAAATAGGTCTATAGTACAAATGTAAACATTTTTCTAGGGTATACTGGTGCATGAGCTGAAGTGGATAAAGTATAACTGAAGTCAAAATATATATTTTTTTTTGTTTTGAATGGAGTAGAAAGGGATTAGAATGTCTGTCAGGTTTTTATTGCTGTCTGTGCCCCTGTTAGGGAGATTCACCCTCCCTATTTATCTTGTTAACCATTATCACATCAAGTGAAATTGAAAGAATGTTCCAAATTTGGTGTTGTCCTCTTAACTGTAATAGAGGGGGAACCTTTCAACGAGGGCACTAGTTTTGGTGGCAACCAAGGATTCCCTTACTTTGGAGAGGTTTTCTTGCACATCCTGTTTTTTTAAAAATTCTTTATTTTCAATTTTGCAAAGCAAAATTACAGACAAGTAGAAAGACCTGGGAAAATCAAATCTAACGAGAGATACAGTATCTCACAAAAGTGAGTACACCCCTCACATTTTTGTAAATATTTTATTATATCTTTTCATGTGACAACACTGAAGAAATTACACTTTGCTACAATGTAAAGTAGTGAGTGTACAGCTTGTATAACAGTGTAAATTTGCTGTCCCCTCAAAATAACGCAACACACAGCCATTAATGTCTAAACCGCTGTCAACAAAAGTGAGTACACCCCTAAGTGAAAATGTCCAAATTGGGCCCAATTTGCCATTTTCCCTCCCCGGTGTCATGTGACCCGTTAGTGTTACAAGATCTCAGGTGTGAATGGGGAGCAGGTGTGTTAAATTTGGTGTTATCGCTCTCACTCTCTCATACTGGTCACTGGAAGTTCAACATGGCACCTCATGGCAAAGAACTCTCTGAGGATCTGAAAAAAAGAATTGTTTCTCTACATAAAGATGGCCTAGACTATAAGAAGATTGTCATGTAACTGAGCTGCAGCATGGTGGCCAAGACCATACAGTGGTTTAACAGGACAGGTTCCACTCAGAACAGCGCCTCCCCATGGTCGACCAAAGAAGTAAAGTGCACGTGCTCAGTGTCATATGTAGAGGTTATCTTTGGGAAATAGATGTATGAGTGCTGCCAGCATTGCAGCATAGGATGAATGGGTAGGGGGTCAGTGCTCAGACCACACACCGCACACTGCATCAAATTGGTCTACATGGCTGTCATCCCAGAAAGAAGCCTCTGCTAAAGATAATACACAAGAAAGCCTGCAAACAGTTTGCTGAAAACAAGCAGACTAAGGACATGGATTACTGGAACCATGTCCTGTGGTCTGATGAGACCAAGATAAACTTATTGGTTCAGATGGTGTCAAGCGTGTGTGGTGGCAACCAGGTGAGGAATACAAAGACAGGTGTGTCTTGCCTACAGTCAAGCATGGCGGTGGAAGTCCAAACAAGTGTAACACACCGCTCAGGCACACACCCTGCGGAATCCAGAACAGCTTTGGGTGCTCACCTCGGCTCGCCACCGTAATTATTGAAGACAGGAATGGCGGCACTCCACAAAATATTCCAAATGCTTGTAGTTTATTGAAAAACAGCCATACAGGAACAGAGAAGTAGACGCGTTTCACTCAAATATGAGCTTATTCATTACAAAGCATAGTGCAAATGTACAACATTTAAATACACATATAAGCACTCCTCCAACGAGCTGATTGTCATCTAGCATGATTGGGGAAGTGATTAGAACCTGCCTGAAAGGATACAGATGCACAATACACAGACAAGGTTAAAATAATTCATGATTGATATAATTGATATATTCTAGATTAAAACAAGAGGAAAAAAGAAGAAAATCCTCGATTTGAACACAACCAAAAATAATTCACCAAAAACATCAAACAAAAAACATCAAACAAAAAATGTGTATGCGAATGGATAGTGTGTCTACGTGTGTATCCCCATGTTGTGACCCAAATATATATAAATAAGGATACCATGGTATAACACACCGCTACGTAGTATAAGCCTGTCTTTATTGAACACATTTTATAATTTATAGCTGTCCATCTAGCTACCATTCATATGCATAGTGTGTACACATAATCCCAAAGGAGGGAGTCATATAGAAACGACATGCAACAAAGTATGCATATCACATACACGTAACTCCCGGTGTCAATATCACGACAACCAAGGGAAATAGTACATATCTGTTACAAGAATATAGGACTAAAATGATACAAATTAGCAAAAAATTAAATCTATTCAAAATATAGTGGAAGTTGTTACAAACTACGAGGACCGACATATCAAAAAGGTATCAGAAGGTAACAGGCATCTACAGAGTGGCCATGTCAAGAAAATCAAATAGACATATTAAGCTAAATACACTACATTCATGGAATGTAGTGTATTTAGTGAAAAACCAGACTGACCAATCATGTGTATATGCATCCAGACACTATAGGAGCAAGAAAATGTTTTTTCCCCACTTACAAATCGTTCAAACCGACAGATTACATAGATTAAATATAGGAACCTCAACAGAAAAAATGGCATTTGTGCAGAACTGTAATCAGAATCATGCACAGATGTCACTGTAGACAATAATATGGGCCGATGTACCAAGACCAATCTTACACATAGTCAGAGTGATATAAATCGCTCATGCCGGCAATGGTGTGAATGGGTTAAAAGTACCTGAAAATGTAATGTAATGTCCAATAAAGGACTCATACAAAAACACTATTGCCACCAGTAATGCAGACAAGGGCATCTAATGGCCAAAGCATGTCACATATGAGTCCGAACTTCCATGTGATATTTATTGTTCATAAATATTAGCAAAAAATATATATAATTATATGAATCAATTTAAAACACAGTGGAAGTTATTACAAACTATGGGGACCAAAGTATCAAAGAAAGAGAGGTATCGGAAGGTAACATACCTCTACAGAGTGGCCGTATCATAAAATCCGTGGAGTAGAGGCTACCTGAACTCGATTAACCGATCAGGTGTGTATTCATCTATACGCCATGGGAGCAAAAAGCATTCTTTCCCCATACATATATCTTCTAAACCAACAGATAGCATGGATAAACTATAAATCCACAGTAGGAGAAATGGCATTCGTGCCAAGTTGTAACCAGACTTATGTGCAAGTGCCAAACTGCGGACAATACTGTGGGCTGGTCAGATGTACGTAAAACCATCTTGCACATAGTCAGAGCCATATACATCGCTCCAGCCGGCAATAGTCTAAATAGATTTTTAAAAAATTTACTGGAACCATGTACTGTAGCCTGATGAGACCAAGAAAAACTTATTTGGCTCATATGGTGTCACATGTGTGTGACAGCAACCGGGTGAGGAGTACAAAGACAAGTGTGTCTTTCCTACAGTCAACAGGGAGTGTCATGGTTTGGGGCTGCATGAATACTGCCAGCACTGGAGAACTACAGTTCATTGAGGGAACCATGAATGCCAGCATGTACTGTGATATACTGTAGCAGAGCATGATCCCCTCCCTTTGACTGGGACTTGAGACTGGGCCGCAGGGCAGTATTCCAACATGATGACGACCCCAAACACACCTTCAATATGACCACTGCCTTTCTAGAGAAGCTGAGGGTAAAGGTGATGGACTGGCTTAGCATGTCTCCAGACCTAAACCCTATTGAGCATCTGTGGGACATCCTCAAATGGAAGTTGGAGGAGCGCAAGGTCTCTAACATCCACCAGCTCTGTGACGTCCTCATGGAGTGAAAGAGGACTCCAGTCTCAACCCAGTTAAGGCAGTGCTGGAAAATAATGGCGGCTACACAAAATATTGACACTTTGGGCCCAATTTGGACATTTTCACTTAGGGTGTACTCACTTTTGTTGCCAGTGGTTTCAACATTAATGGCTGTGTGTTGAGTTATTTTGAGGGGACAGCAAATTTACACTGTTATACAAGCTGTACACTCACTACTTTACATTGTAGCAAAGTGTAATTTCTTCAGTGATGTCACATGAAAAGATATAATAAAATATTTACATAAATGTGAGGGGTGTACTCATTTTTGTGAGATACTGTACATAAAGCGTACATTGTGAGCACACTTTAACACCTTCTTGGACAATGACTTAAAGTGAAGTTCCACCCAAAAGTGGAACTTCCACTTTAAATGTAGGTGACCTCTGACATGCCACAATTGGCATGTCAATTTTTTTTGAGGGTGGGGCGGACAGGGTCCCAGCTCCACTTCCCCTCCTGGCACCGCGGAGCCGGAAGGAAGTTCATCTCTCCCCCCCTTCCTCCCGTCAATCTTCTGGGACACGCCAAGCTCGTCAAGGCCCATGAAGCTACAGCCGAGAGCCCACACTTGCTATGCCGTCACCACGGAGGGGAGGGGAGGGGAGGAGGAGGAGTGATGCATCGGGCGGCCACATCGCTGGACCGTGGGACAGGTGAGTAGCCATTTATTAAAAGTCAACAGCTACACTTTTTGTAGCTGCTGACTTTTAAATGGGTGGAACTCTGCTTTAACCACTTCAGCCCTGGGAGGATTTACCCCCTTCCTGACCAGAGCACGTTTAGCGTCGCTTTAACTGACAATTGGCACTGTTCTGTGTGGGGGCTGGGCTGGCAGGGACATAACGGATCTCACTGTTCCCAATGACAAAGATCAGTAGATCTGTCATGTACTCCCTCACAGAATGGTGAACCGCCGTGTTTACATTGGCGGTTCCCTGTTCTGCCTCTCTATTAGGCGATTGCGGGTCCGGGCATTCATCGAGTCCACCCGACTCACGGGCACACTCATGCAACGTGCGGCGGGTGCGAGAGCGGACTGGCGTTGGCTGTGACTGCGCACAGGGAGCGCGCAAAGTGGCGGACGTCCATGGACATCTCCCCGGCAATTCAGGTCTGCGTTGTAGCTGTCTTTCGGCTATAGCATGGATCTGTAGTGGTAAATATATAGATAATTACCCATCATTCGTGCTTGCAACCCGGTGTCCAACTCAAAATGTCTCCAGTAGCCAACACCAAGTACGGAACAAGAAGAACGCTGGGTATATTTCTGCATATGAGCGGAGCAAACAGATGGGTAGGTACATGAACAAACACTGTGCCCTAGATATCGCTCAGAGCAAAAAAAGTCCTGGTGGATAAGAGAGGAAAGAAAAAAGAGAGGAAATAGAAGACGAGGAAGAGTGGGGGGGTATTCAGGATGGAAAAATTGTAGTGGATGCTGTTGAGAGGAGGGTGCACTTCAGATCTGAAAGCTTGAGTATAGTTGTAACTGAACTATTGCTCCTCAAGAGTCCGTCACAAAAGACTGATAACCTGACGAGTAAAGAAAGTCTGTCCAATAGAACCAAGTTATACAACATTGTTCTCCAGTGCCATTAGCGGAAGCTACAGTCTTTTCCATAAGCTGAGTTTCCTTAATTTTGTGGAACCAAAGGCTAAGCGATGGGGCAGTAGTTTGTTTCTATAATATAAAGATACAGGCCTTTGCAGCATTTAAGAAATGGATGAGATGTGATTTCTTATAACGTTTGCCAGATAGGGGGACAAGATGTAAGAGGAAAGCAGCTGGGTCATTTTGTAAATTTACATCAGTCAGTTTAAATATAATGTTGATCACTTGTTTCCAATAGTCTTGCAGCACCGGCAGTTCCAGAAAATGTGTAACACGGACTCCTCCTCTTGACCACATCTCCATTGCACTTCCTGTTTTGGCTATGAGACAGGAAAGGAAGGGAAATCTCTCAAATAGGATCCAGATGGTGAAAAAAAACTGACAGGGATTATAATGCTCTCTTGCTTTTTAAAAAAAAGATGTGAATCCAGTATTTTGCCCATGCCTTTGCCTTATTCTTGTTTTTGACATGTAAGTTTCCTTCTCAAATCTTTAGGAAAAAGATGTGCCGCAAACTGAATTTCACATGGAGGGTATTGTGAATACCACATTCGATTTGTTTAGTGCTGGCACAGAAACTGTCAGTACAACGTTGCGTTACGGACTGTTGATTCTGCTCAAACACGCAGATGTTGAAGGTTTGTAAAGTTCTTAAAAAAGTAAAGGGCTAAAAAACACAGAAGGTAGTGGAGAGTGGGAAAGAGGTTGTGGGTAGAATATAGGATAGGAACACCAATGACATCACAAATAATAAAACATATTAATCTGATAAGACAAGGTTACAGCGTGACTTCCCAACTGTCGTCCACTCGCTCTAATGCATTTCATACTTAATCATGGAGATAATGGTGTCCTGTTTATTGTCATTGACACAGTGGCGGAACTACCAGGATCACAACAGTCGCACTTGCGACAGCGCCCTGGCATTCAGCCACTGTCGGGGGGCCCCATCGGGGTTGCTATTTGCACGCTCTAAGCTGAGAGGGTCTCTCTCCCTCCATCCTCCCTCACACAGGATGGGAGAGGGCAGGAGACAGGCAATCTGCTCCCCCTTCTCCCCCCTCCCCTCTCCTACTACTACTAAATAAAGAACTACATTAATTTGATCAGGCAACATTTAGTTCTTGTGTTATAAAACATTAGATAAGTCCTATACTGTAACTCACTGTCAAATAGCCATTCACGTTTATTCAATTATAGACCTTTTATTTTTTTTTAAATGAATTCAGAAGTTTCTGATAATTAAATCAGATAATTAAATTAACAATATTTTAGCTTTAAATCACCGGCTTTTGCAGAACGCATCCACAAAGAGATAGACCATGTCATTGGCCGAAACCGGGCTCCTTGTATTGAAGATCGATCTCGTATGCCATATATGGAGGCTGTGATCTATGAGATTCAGAGATTCATTGACCTTGTCCCAATGGGAGTCCCACACAAAGTGACTTGCGATGTTCACTTCCGAGATTTCATCATCCCAAAGGTAAAACAGTATGTGCCAACCTAGTTCTTTGGCTAGCTTATTTAGGCAGTACAAAAAGCAGGGATAGTATGCAAAGTGCATTAACTCATAGCAACCAATCAGATTTCACTTTTTCTGAAGATAGATCAGTGAATAGTTGATTGTGGAGGGTCTCTATTGGTTACTGCATTTTTCTCTTTATCCTAAATAAATGAACAAACACATGTATACTAACTGTGCTCACGTTTGGGACGTTTGGGACCTGTTGTGAAATGTAAATAAAAGCATATTTGTGACAATACATATTTGTGACAATACAATCATTAACTTTATCTACATTTCAAAATACCTAGGGAAATTTTTAATATGAAAATATGAAAGCATGTCGCTTTATATTCTGCCATAGTATATGATCTTCCTTCAAATAAATAGTCACTGCCTTCACCTATAACTGGCATTTGCAGCAAGGCGCACATGGAAGGGCAATGCATGCAAAACAAAACCAAAGAAAATTCTCATCTCTGCTTACCGACCAGCCTGAAACCAACCAAATTGTCCTGTTACCTGTTAGACAGGACAATTCGGTTGGTTGCAGGCTGGTAGGTAAGTTGAGCTGGGAATTTATTTGGTTTTGTTTTATATGATCTCTTTGTATAAATACCGTAACTGTTTTTTTTAATTTTTCACTTATTTTATAGACACATACTTTCTTGGCATAAAACATTAGGATCCCCGTTATGATCAAATAGGATATGTACTGATTTAGGCTAAAACTCAAACTGAACAAAGCAAGAGCAAATCTGTATTTGTCTTATTGGTATCCCAAAGGAAATATGCAGGTATCTGAACACATTGATCGATAGCAATCCTACAGTTATTGTTCTCAGTCTTCAGAACAGACTGACCTTACTATATGTATACTCTAACATCTTATAAAACATAATATCAACTTTTCTAGGACACCACTGTGTATACCGTGCTTGGCTCTGTTCTCCGAGACCGCAAACACTTTAAATACCCCAATGAGTTTAATCCTGGACATTTCTTGGATGAAAATGGGAAGTTCTATAGGAATGATGGATACATGCCCTTCTCTTCAGGTATGCATCACTCTATACCAGGGTTTCTCAACCAGGGTTCCATGGAATCCTAGGGTTCCTCCAGAGGTTGCTAGGGGTTCCTTGAGCAATGATCAATTTCCACCTCTCAGATAAATTCCCAATGATACCATTGATCTCTTTAGCCATCTGTAAGGAGGTAATTCTTCCCAATGACCACAAGTGTAAGGAGCATTCTTCCCATTGAAGATCACACTAATGTATCATGAGTTGTAGATTTTTAATTTTTAGCAGGGGTTCCCCGAGACCGGAGAATTATTTCAAGCGTTCCTCTGTGTTGAAAAGGTTGAGAAAGGCTGCTCTATACTGTCGAATCAACATACCCACATGTGTGCCATCTACAGTACTAGGCACATAGGGGTTGATTTACTAAAGCTTGAAAGTGCAACATTTGGTGCAGCCCCACACAGAAACCAATCAGCTTCCAGGTTTTATTGTCAAAGCTTGATTGAACAAGCTGCGGTTAGAAGCTGATTGGCTAGCATGCAAAGCTGCACCAATTTTTGCACTCTCCAGCTTTAGTAAATCAACCCCATAGTATTACCAGTATCTTTGAACCTTGTAGATGAAGTGATGGTACTCAGGATGCATAAATATTTGTAGAATTTGGTAATTCCAAAATACGAAACAGCAGGCAGTTTTAATTGACTAGAGAACAGGGGCTTCATTAAAACAAAAAGAAGAAAGCTGAGCCACTGTAATATCTCAGATAGTTGAGGAATGTGGGGAAATAGTGCTGGACCCATAAGGTTATCTTATTGATATTACTGTCTTAAATAACTGATGTTGATGTAAATAATCTGGTTTCTGGACTCTATACCACAAATGATCTCAATTGTCTCCTTGAATTGTAGTGTAATATAACAAAAAATGGAAATTGAAGTGCCATACCACCGCTAAGACGTCCAGATACAACTTTATTTCCATAACCAGCCAAACCAGCTGCTGACAAGGCCTGTGCTTGTAATTGCACAGGGAAAAATAACATTAAAGGTCTTATTCACTTCTAGTCCATCCACATTGTTTTCAATCACGCCCTCATGGAAGTGGTGTTTTTTGGCCCCTGAAACACATTGCTCTATGGGTAAAATCAGAAATCACTGGAAGAATTGTTCATGCAATAAAATCCATATTTATTTAAAAAAAGCCAATTTTGGTAAACAGTGGTTGGAGAAAACTGTGATGATAGAGATCCAAAGTATATAAGAAGTGAAATTGGAAAGCAGACAATACCACTACTGTCATCCATTTGGGGAAGGGTCAACACCATACCCAAGGCTCATTGTGCTGACAGGGTGGAGGGCTCCGGTATTCCAATTTCACTTCTTATATACTTTGGTTCTCCATCATCACAGTTTTCTCCAATGCAGAAATAGCTAGACTTTCATTATATTTGTTGCAATGTAAGCTACAGGAAAACATCAACTAGGACAATAAGGCCTACTCCGCTACTGACAATTCCTGAGCAGTACAAGAAACTGAGGGGTGATCTCAAACCAAATTGAAGTGGAGAATAAAAAAGTTGCTTGAGGGTAGGACTTTTTGATACAGAGATTTTGTATGTCTCTTTTTTTTTTTTTTTTCTAACTCCAGCATGATTGCACAGAGATTACAATGGGGTAGGATTTACTAAAACTGGAGAGTGCAAACTCAGCTTCCAGGTTTTTTGTCAAAGCTTAAGGCACCTTTCAGACAATGGACCGAACTGGTCTGCCTGTCTGTTGTTCAGGCAGACCTGATCAGACCACCCATTGTTCTCTATGGAGTGGCCGTTGTCAGCGGACATGTGATCCTGTCTAGAGTTGATCGAACCTCTGGAAGTTCAGGTTCGGCAGGTTCGGCCGAACTTTGGGAAAAAGTCCGGGTTCGGGACCGATCTTGACCTAAACTTTATCCCAAACCAAACTTTTAGGCACAAAAATGGCTGTAACAAAGTCCTGGCAAGTCCTAGAGGTCTGCAAAAGGAAGGAAAATGGGGGTAAGAGTCAGACAAGTGCCCTACAAAGAAATGGGGAAATAACTTAAAATATTTTTTAAGCTAAAATCACATAAAAAAATAAAAAATGGAGGTGTATGTGGAGTTGGTGGTTGAGGAGGCGGTGGAAGTAGTGGTGGTGGAGGAGGAGGAGGTAGCCAACACTGTTTTTTTTATTATATAAGAAATGCACCGCTGGCCACAAATGTATTTTTTTTTATTTTTTTTTAAACCAGCAATGTAGACATTTTTTTTATTTTTGTGCAAGAAATGCACCACTGGCCGCAAATGTAGTTTTTAGAATTTTTTTTTTTTAAACCGGCAATGTAGAGGCACTTTTTAATTTTGCGCAAGAAACAATAATCTGTCCCTTTAAGCAACAGCAGGAACCTCTCCCTATAGAACTAGGAGATGATTTTGGAACAAAGATCTGTCCCTCTAAGCAACAGCTGGAAGAACCTTTCCCTATAGAACTAGGAGATGATTTTAGAACAATAATCTGTCCCTCTAAGCAACGGCTGGAATCTTTCCCTATAGAACTTGGAGATGATTTTAGAACAATATTCTGTCCCTTAAAGCAACAGCTGGAACCTTTCCCTATAGAACTTGGAGATGATTTTAAAACAATATTCTGTCCCTTAAAACAACAGCTGGAACCTTTCCCTATAGAACTTGGTGATGATTTTAGAACAATAATCTGTCCCTTAAAGCAACAGCTGGAACCTTTCCCTATAGAACTTGGAGATGATTTTAGAACAATATTATGTCCCTTAAAGCAACAGCTGGAACCTTTCCCTACAGATCTTGGAAATGATTTTAGAACAATATTCTGTCCCTTAAAGCAACAGCTGGAACAATTCCCTATAGAACTTGGAGATGCTTTTAGAGCAATATTCTGTCCCTTAAAGCAACAGCTGGAACCTTTCCCTATAGAACTTGGAAAAGATTTTAGAACAATAATCTGTCCCTCTAAGCAGTGCACTCCTGTGTGGCAGGATGAGGTCTGCAATCTGTCCCTCAAAACAACAGTACTAGGAATCTCTACCTAGTCCACAATCAGATTGTTCAGTAATGCAGGATGAGATGTTATATAATACCTGCAATCTGTCCCTCACAGAGCCAGCAGCATCCTCTCCCTAAACTAGCCTGAAAGCATATGACATGCAGCACGGTGACTCCAGCCCCATATAGAGGTTGGGTCACATGGTGCACTGGCCAATCATAGCTGTGATGGCTTCTAAGGGCAAAGCGGTGAAACACTTTTTGATTGGTTGCCCTTGGCAGCTATTCAACACGTGGAATCAAATACCAGAACCCCGAACTCGAACCCAAACTTTTTTTTAAATGTCCGGGTCCCGGACACCCCAAAGTTCGGTACGGACCCAAACTTTACAGTTTGGGTTCGCTCAACACTAATCCTGTCCACTAAAAACAGACGGACGGGAATACGTTCCCCATCCATCTGCTGGATTGGATGACAGTCAGAAGGAAACAGACAGGCAGTCCGTTTCCACCTGACCATCCCATAGAAAACAATGAGCTGTGACCTGTCATTCGCCTGCTCAATGAGGATCAGCAGAGAAATCCCCCGCTGAGCAGGCAGATCCACGTGACGGATTCTGCTCCGACTGAAAGGGGCCTAATAGAACAAGCCGACATTAAAAGCTGATTTACTAACATGCACAGCTGCGCCGGATTTTACACTCTCCAGTTTTAGTGAATTAACCCCCTTATCTCTGAGCTCCCAGTGGCCAAGAAGGACAGGATCACATGGCAGCAAGTGGGGACCTGTCATTGCTAGAGGAGGTCAAGTGCCCTATTGTACAACAATGTAAAGAATACCTGCACATTATGGTAAGATCTCCACTACACCTTAAGCATAGTTTCAATTTAAACTGCCAATATCTCCCTAGAACCGAAATTTCAATTTTTAGAAAGGCTAATTCTTAATTCCAAGCAATTAATCTGCTTCAATGATTACTGCACGTTTCATGTTACTCTGTTTTTTTTTACGCTTGCTCTAATGCCATCAGTAATTATTTTTTAGCCATTTATAATTCTCTTTCACTTCACAGGGAAGCGGATCTGTCTGGGCGAAGGTCTTGCAAAAATGGAGCTCTTCTTGTTTTTCACTACAATTTTACAGAACTTCACCTTGAAATCCCCAGTAGACCCACAAGACCTAGACCTTACACCACAAATGAGTGGATTGGGAAACGTTCCACCTCTCTATGAACTGTGCTTTCTCCCTCGTTAATCAACTGGCTATTGAATTTTATATTGTACTTGTTATTTTGTCTCCACCCTACCACCCTGCAGCCCATGTAGAGCATTCCGTATAAATTGTACATATAAGTATTTTTTTTTATAAATAGAAGTTAGAGTTGACCTCCAGGCAGATATAAAACACCACAGATTGCAATATGTATTATCTGTAGAATCTGTTAATATCTGTGGCTTGAGGTGATTGGTGGTGATTGGTGGTGATTGGTGGTGATTGAGGTGATTTACTATCTGTTGATAATTCTTGTACAGTACACTGGGAGAGGGGGTTGCCATTTGAGCCACTGAGACTCTCCAGCATGCACATGTGACAAATAACATTCCAATAGGAGGAGAAGGATGAGCTCACCAGTATGCCATTGATTCCTCATTGTCCAATCACAGGCTGGCGGCTGTGAGGTGCCCAAAGCTGTATTGCGTATCAGTAATAGATAAAATTGAGGTCAGCAATCTGACTGTGCTGTCTGGCAGGGCTTTGTTAATCTTTGTACTACCTGGATAAAGTTAAATATTGTTTTGCAGGGAAAGCAGATTCCATATACTGTATATACAGTATATAAACTGTGTATTTAGCTTAATACTTGAAGATTGATTTAAATCGTAATCAGCTTGGATAATACAGTGTAATAAAATGAATAGACATATTAGGAGGTTTGTGTCTAAAAACTGGAAATAGAGGTTACTTCATTTTTTTTTAAAATAAACTATTATACTTTATATTGGAACTCAATGGGTATTTTAACATGTATTCTGATATTGTAACCACAAATTGTATCTCTGTCACCTGTTTATAAAATTCAATAAAAACTTTTGAAACATGGAACTCAATGGGAATTAGTGTGATTTACCCCCCTCCTGACCAGAGCACTTTTTGCGGTTCTGCACTGCGTCATTTTAACTGCCAATTGCGCGATCGTGCGATGTTGTATCCAAACAAAATTGATGTCCTTTTTTTCCCACAAATAGAGCTTTCTTTTGGTGGTATTTGATCATCTCTGTGGTTTTTATTTTTTGTGCTATAAACAAGAAAAGAGAGCGACAATTTTGAAAAAAACCCTATTTTTTACTTTTTGCTATAATAAATATCCCAAAAAAAAATGTAAAAAAAACAAATTTCTTCCCCAGTTTAGGCCGATATATATTCTTCTACATATTTTTTGGTAAAAAAAACGCAATAGACATATATTGATTGGGTTGTGCAAAAGTTATCGCATCTACAAACTATGGGAATAGATTCATGGCATTTTTATCTTTTTTTTACTAGTAATGACAGTGATCTGCGATTTTTATCGGGACTGCGATATTGCGGCAGACAGATTGGACACTTTTGACACTTTTTTTGGACCAATGTCATTTATATAGCGATCAGATCTAAAAATAGCCACTGATTACTGTACAAATATCACTGGCAGGGAAGGGGTTAAACTGTAGGGGGGGGGGGTTAAGTGTGTTCCCTCACTGTGTTCTAACTGTGTGGGGGCTGTGCTGGCAGGGACATGACAGATCTAACTTTTACCGAATACTGGGAACATTAGATCTGTCAGACTTCCCCGTTCTGCCTCTGTAACAGGCGATCGCCGGCGGACATAGAGTCTGCCCGACTCGCGGGCACGCTCCTGCATTGTGCAGGGGGCGCAAGAGCACGCTGGCGTGCTACCACTCACAACTGCGACTGCGCGAGACGCCGTACAGCTACAGCGATTTGTGCAGCAGTGCTAACCTGTATTTTGACGGCGGCAGGTCGGTAACTGGTTAAAGTAGAAGCTCAACCAAAACTCTAAATCTACTGGCAGTCACATTCTAAAGCTACTCTATCTAACCCTATAAAGTAAAAATCGCTATACATACAATGCTTTGAGTATTCAAACCCCTTGACATTTTCCACATTTTGTCATGTTACTACCAAAAACGTAAATGTATTTTATTGGGAATTTTTGTGACAGACCAACACAAAGTGGCACATAATTGTGAGATGGAAGGAAAATGATAAATGGTTTTCAAGCTTTTTTACAAATAAATATCTGTAAAGTGTGGGGTGGATTTGTATTTAGCCTCCGAGTCAATACTTTGTAGAACCCCTTTTGCTGCAATTACAGCTGTAAGTCTTTTTGGGGATGTCTCTACCAGCTTTGCACATCTAGAGAGGGACATTTTTACCCGTTCTTCTTTGCAAAATAGCTAAAGCTCTGTTAGATTGAATGGACAGCATCTGTGAACAGCAACTTTCAAGTCTTGCCATAGATTCTCAATTGGATTTAGGTCTGGACTTTGAGTGGGCCATTCTAACACATACATTTGTTTTGATCTAAACCATTCCATTGTAGCTCTGGTTGCATGTTTAGGGCTGATGACCTGCTGGAAGGTGAACCTCCACCCCAGTCTCAAGTCTTTTGCAGACTCTAACACGTTTTCTTCTAAGATTGCCCTGTATCTGGCTCCATTCCTCTTCCTATCAACTCTGATCAGCTTCCCTTTCCCTGCAGAATAAAAGCATCCCCACAACATGATGCTGCCACCACCATGTTTCACGGTGGGGATGGTGTGTTCAGGGTGATGCAGTGTTCATTTTCCGCCCCCACATAGCGTTTTGCTTTTAGGCCAAAAAGTTCAAGTTTGGTCTCATCTGACCAGAGCACCTTCTTCCACGTTTGTTGTGTTCCCCACATGGCTTCTCGCACACTGCAAATGGGACTTCTTATGGCTTTCTTTCAAAATAGCTTTCTTCTTGCCACTCTTCCATAAAGGTCAGATTTGTGGAGTGCACGACTAATAGTTCTCCTGTGGACAGATTCTCCCACCTGAGCTGTGGTTCTCTGCACTTCTCCAGAGTTACCATGGGCCTCATGGCTGCTTCTCTGATGAATGCTCTCCTTGCCAGGCCTGTCAGTTTAGGTGGACAGCCATGTCTTGGTAGGTTTGCAGTTATGCCATACTCTCCATTTTCAGATGATGAATTGAACTGAGATGTTCAAAGCTTGTGATATTTTTTTATAACCTAACCCTGCTAAAACGTATCCAAAGCGTTATCCCTGACCTGTCTGGTGTATTCATTGGCCTTCATGAAGCTAGGTTCTCTAACAAACCTCTCAGGGCTTCACAGAACAGCTGTATTCATACTGAAATTAAATTACACACAGGTGGACTCTATTTACTAATTAGGTTACTCCTAAAGGCAATTGGTTCCAATAGATTTTAGTTAGGGGTATCAGAGCAAAGGGAGCTTGAATACAAATGCACATCATACGTATCAGATATTTATTTGTAAAAAAAATTGAAAACCAATTATCATTTTCTTTCCACTTCTCAATTATGTGCCACTTTGTGTTGGTCTATCACATAAAATCCCAATAAAATACACTTACGTTTTTGGTTGTAAGATGACAAAATGCAGAAAATTTCTAGGGGTATGAATACTTTTTCAAGGTACTGTACCTTTTCTGCAGCCGATCTGGTCCAGTCCCACACTAAGCTGTCAGTGGCAGCTTCTCTGTGTAGGTGGGTGCAGTAAAGACATCCAACAATGGAAGCCACTTTGTAAGTTTATGGGTGATGTCACTTCCCGGGCATTTCCCACACAGTATCCACTGCTGGAGATTTGACTAGCTTCAGAGAAGGTATGTATAGCGATTTTTGCTTTACAGGGT
>BLSH010222524.1:503606-514560 GCA_018402905.1 Glandirana rugosa | reverse complement strand
CTGTCCAGTCCCTATTGCAAAACCTATGCAAAATCGTCCCAATCCAATATTTTTTTATAGTGTTCATCACAACTCGCTTGGGCCTGACATTGCAAGCCCAGGCATGGCTTGAAATCCCACAGGCACCGTGCCTGGGCCTGGGCCTGTAAAGTTTTTAGCAAGCCCAAGCCAGGCCCCAAGACGATAAAATGAGGTGCACAACTCTTCGACGTCCCGTCGGTTAGTTGTTCGCAAAGTGACCAAACGGGAATCTTCGGTAGTGTCGGTACGGATGATTACCGTACCGACACTAACCGGCCACGTAGTACACTGGGTCGGAGAAATATTCGACCTCAGCCCGAACGATTTTTGAAATGTCCGGGTCCGGGTCCGTGCCACGGACACCCTAAAGTTCGGTACGGACCCGAACGTTACAGTCCGGGTTCGCTCAACACTACTTGTGATATTTTTTTATAACCTAACCCTGCTAAAACGTATCCAAAACGTTATCCCTGACCTGTCTGGTGTATTCATTGGCCTTCATGAAGCTAGGTTCTCTAACAAACCTCTGAGGGCTTCACAGAACAGCTGTATTCATACTGAAATTAAATTACACACAGGTGGACTCTATTTACTAATTAGGTGACTCCTAAAGGCAATTGGTTCCACTAGATTTTAGTTAGGGGTATCAGAGCAAAGGGAGCTTGAATACAAATGCACATCATACGTATCAGATATTTATTTGTAAAAAAAATTGAAAACCAATTATCATTTTCTTTCCACTTCTCAATTATGTGCCACTTTGTGTTGGTCTATCACATAAAATCCCAATAAAATACACTTACGTTTTTGGTTGTAAGATGACAAAATGCAGAAAATTTCTAGGGGTATGAATACTTTTTCAAGGTACTGTACCTTTTCTGCAGCCGATCTGGTCCAGTCCCACACTAAGCTGTCAGTGGCAGCTTCTCTGTGTAGGTGGGTGCAGTAAAGACATCCAACAATGGAAGCCACTTTGTAAGTTTATGGGTGATGTCACTTCCCGGGCATTTCCCACACAGTATCCACTGCTGGAGATTTGACTAGCTTCAGAGAAGGTATGTATAGCGATTTTTGCTTTACAGGGTTAAATAAACTCGTTTTAGAATGTGACTGACAGTAGATTTAGAGTTAGTTAGAATTTGGCTGAACTGTCACTTTAATAATTTTCATTAAAGTGGCACTAAGCTCTGTTGTAAATAAATTTATATGCCTATATGGACTCTTAACTGTCCTTTCAGGACCACATCCAATGCCTGTCCAAATCATGCTGCCTTCCGCCTCCGCAACATCTCTAGAATACGCCCCTTTTAACCAATGACACCACCAAGCTTCTAATTCACTCTCTGGTTATCTCTCGCCTCGTCTACTGCAACTCTCTCCTCATTGGATTACCTTTGCATACATTATCCCCCCTTCAGTCCATAATAAATGCTGCTACAGGACTCATCCACCTTCCCAACCGCTCAGTGTCCTCCACCCCTCTCTGCCAATCCCTTCACTGACTTCCACTCGCCCAACGAATAAAATTCAAAGTACTAACAATAATTTACAAAGCCATGCACAACTCTGTCCCCAGCTACATCACTAACCTAGTCTCAACCCAAGACCTCCTGCTCTCTAGCTCCCTTGTCACCTCCTCCAATGCTCACCTCCAGGTTTTCTCCAGAGCTTCTCCCATCCTTTGGAACTCCCCACCCCAACCTGTCCGACTGTCTCCTAATCTATCCATCTTTAGGCGATCCCTGAAAACCCTTCTCTTTAAAGAAGCCTACCTACTTCTAACTAATGTACTGTTTTACTTTCTACATCAACTCATCCCCCACAGCTATTACCTTTTGTATCAATTGACCCTCCCTCTTAGATTGTAAGCTCTAACGAGCAGGGCCCTCTGATTCCTCTTGTACCAAATTGTGATGTAACTGTACTGTCTGTCTTCATTTTGTAAAGCGCTGCGCAAACTGTTGGCACTATATAATAATAATAATATAATAATAATTATTTTCTTTTGCAGCATGTATTGTTAACTCAAAAAGTTCCTTATATTGCTCTGAGCCTCCTCTGAATCTCGAAATTCCTTTTTTTTTTCGGCTACTGTGAACTGACTTCCTCTTAGAGGGTGGCTATGTTTGTTCTCCATGGCCCCACTGTATGTAGGGACGTAGTTGGACAATGGACAATGGACTACTGGATTTGTAATGTGCACAGAGCAGTGCACATGACTACAACTAACATGCAATGCATGTTCTAAACACACTGAAGTGAGGGGTAAAAGGAAAAGTTCAGGAGCTAACAGAGGATGTTACAAGGAGGCATAAAACACAGTAATAAACTATTTAATGAAAAATGGATTACAGGGCTATTAAGTAGTGGATGTGCGTGAATTATTTTTATAGGATAAGGGTATTGTTTAAAGTCACTTTAATGTCTTAGGACAGGGGTGTCAAACTCCATTTCATCAAGGGCCGCATTAGCAGTATAGTTGTCTTAAAAGGACCGGTTGTATCTGGTATGCAATATGTAAAAAGTGCTGAGTTCAAGAGTATGTTATGTACAGAATTCAGAGCTCAGGAGTATGCTGTGTACAGAGTGCAGAGCTCAGGAGTATGCTGTGTACAGAGTGCAGGGTTCAGGAGTGCATTGCGCACAAAGTTAAGGGGTGTGCTGTGTACAGAATGCAGGATTTAGGGGTGCACACCAATCCTCTCCCCGAAGCTTCCTTGCATCTCCCTCCTACCCTACCTAGCTCCCTTTGTAGGCAGCTTTGCCTCACCTTGCAGGGATCAGAAGCGGAGGGTGAAAGTTGGAGGTGGCAAAATGGAGTTCCGCCACATTCCGGCTGAAAAACTGGGTGCGGGGGCCACATGACAAGGTCTAGAGGGCCGCATTCGGCCCGCGGGCCTTGTGTTTGACATATGTGTCTTAGGATAAACCTTAATTAAGTATTTAGTATACATTTTTAAAAAAAAAATCATTGGTAGCTCTGACTCCACAAAGGTATAACACAGAGGATTTCTCTTTATCCTCACATGAGTTCTAAACAGGGGAGAGGAAGGAAAAGGAAATATAAAGCAGAACAGGACAGCAAAAGCTGCAGCTTCAAGATGCAGAATAATTGAATCTCATGAAGATCCACTACAGTACTAGAGCTAGAATTTTTCACAATCAGTTACATTATCTCATTCATTCATTCATAGGAAAAAATGTTATACTGCTGCTTGAGTATCTACTTGTTTACAGAGGAATTCCAGATAATACCATGGTGCTTAGAAACAATAGAGAAAATAAGATTATCTAATTGTAATAATAGACATTTTGTATTAAAGGTGTATTTTTTAATTTGAGAAAAAGTTGACAAATTCAATATTAGTGTTGGGCGAATGGTTTAGGCCGAGCATGAATTTGGGCCGGACATTGGCTGTTGACCCATTCAACGAACACCCAAATTGTCGGGGCGTTCGACCATTTGTTTGGCCCACCGAGAGCCCCACAATGCACTGTGCGCCGCACAGTGTATTAGAAGCCCTGATTGGCTGAAGCAATGAAGGATTTGCCCAATCAGGGCACAGAACACTTTCAGAGCCATGATTGGAGAAAGTAATGATTACTGTGCCCAATCATGGCTCATTGCTCATAGACCCACCCCCTTCTATGAAATTATCCTTCCCACAGTAGCCATTTGCAGTGTGATGTTGGAGTGGGTGACAGATAGAACAGGGCTCTGTTTATTACTACTAGCAAGTTAGTGTGCTATTGTGTGCTATTGTGATTCTATTGTCAACATAGAGTGTCATTTTAGTGTGAATATAGCAATAGTGCAGCGTGAGTGTAGTGCGACCATTCATTTTTACTTTAGTGTCAGTTTAGTGTGAGTATAGTGATAGTGCAATGTGAGTGTAGTGTGACCATTTCTTTTTTACTTTAGTGTCAATTTAGTGTTTCAGGGCAGGTTTACTGCAGTATATTGACGTGTGTTAGTGTGCATGTACTGCAGTATATTGACGAGCATTAGTGCACATTTACTGCAATATACTGAGGTGCGTTAGCGCATATTTACTGCAGTATATTGACGTGTGTTAGTGTACCTTTGCTGCAGTATATTGACGTGCATTAGAGCACATTTACAGCAGTGTATTGTCATGCCTTAGTGCACCTTTACTGCAGTATATTGATGTGCATTAGTGCACGTGTACTTCAGCATATTGAGATGTGTTGGCTAATGTATACTTTTCTCATCATACAGACTGGCTCCTCAACCTGTTGTTTATAAAATAAAGAAAGCTTGCAGGAAAAATCAATTTAAATGTCTTTTTTACCTTTATAAATGTCATTTTTGCTGCAGCATGTTCTATACATGGTACAACTGCGCCACTTTACAGGCAGACTAAGGGAACCCCCCAGGTACTATATTTAAAGGAATTTTTATTCTTCCACTTTAAGTATCAGTAAATCACTTAAAAATTATGTTTTTTACAAACTTTTTTTTCATTAATACATGTCCCCCAGGGCAGTATCGGGACTCCCATACCTTTTGTATGCATCTAAGCCCTCACAATGGGCACTTTTGATTTTTCCAGTTTGGGTTCCATAGACAAGGAAGGAAGGTGTCAGGAATGGTTTCACCTGTTGGTGGCACTGTTGCCCCAGACCTATGGGCCGCAGTTCCGGTGTCCACCAGCGGGTGTCCCTTAGCAGTCAGAGGCTGAGCAGTTCTGGTGTCCACCAGCAGGTGTCTCTCGGCAGTCAGGACCTGACATCATCTCCTGCAATCAGGCATCACCTGAGACTGATTGCAGGAAGTGTATTTAAACTTGGGGAGTGCTGTGTTAATTTGCCTTGGTATTGTCTCCTTGTGCCTCTGCTCTGCATTCCTGTGTTTCTGGTTTCCTGAAGCCTGTTTCCCGTCTCCTGTCCCTGGACTCCAACCTTGATCCTGCAGCATGATCCCTTCCTACCCACTCAGTCCGGCTCCTGACCCCCTTTTCCCTTTCCTGTCTGCTCCCAGCTTCCCCTTGCTTGTGTATGACCCTGGCTCTGGCAAGTTTATGATTAGGATATCCCTTGTGCTGTTTATATTGGATTTGTCTGTTATTTGGTGTGTGTGTGTTCACTGTGGATTTATTTACTGGTTGTTTTCACTATTCACTATATTAGAGGTGCGTATTCTTGTTATTTCATTTATCATATAATAAAGCATACAATTTATACTTTACCTGCGTTTGGTACACTCTGTTGCAGTCCACACATTTCTGTCACACCGGTCCCTGACATAATACCAAGGCCAATCCTGACCAGAAATGGCTGCACAGAAAAGCAATCTTGGTTGTGATAACATGCATCTGGGGGAGGTTATTTATTTTTCTCTGCTGCTGACAGAGGATCATGACTATCGCCAGACACTGAAGGAGGGGACCAGTGACCAGCTATTAGAATGTATACGTCTTGCTCCTTCCCTAGTTGATCATGGCAGTATGTCATTTGGAGAAGTTCAGCCTTTGATTCAGGTTTGTGCAGAGTTTGGTTTGTCAAGTACTCCTACTGGCGGTGATGATTATAATCCGCCCTTTAATGTATGTCAGGTGGCGTCGTGGTCTGGCTCTTAGAAGATGATAAAGTTATTTTTTGGAACATTACTCTGCATATTCACAAAAGGCTCTGTTAGATTATATCAATGCAGTACACTCTTTAGTTAGACAAGGAGAGTGTAAATTGACAATTGTTCAGCCTTTACTCCAAGCATGGTCGGCTCTGTCCTCCTCAGTATATGTTGACATGCATCCATCCACTAGCCACCAGTTTGTTCTACTGCAACCACAGTCACAGCCCAATATACTCTGCTACCAACCAAATATCAGTACCCCCTTTCCACCTGTTGTACCAACCCTGCCTTTAACCCACCTACCTCTTCTCCACTGCCTGCAACAATTCCTCTTTCTTACCACATTCCAGCCATACTCTTCCATCAGCTGAGCCCCCTACTTACAGCCCTGCAGTCACTTACAGAACTTCAGTGGTTAAGCCTAAGAAGAAACTGAAGTTTTTCCCAACCCACACAATTCAGCCAATATCCAGTCCTGCCTTCACACCAGCCAACCTGCTCAAGCCAGTCCCTACCCCAGCCGATCTGTTCCAGTTTGCTCCTACACCAGCCAATCTGTTCCAGTCTGCTCCTACACCAGCCGATCTGTTCCAGTCTGCTCCTACACCAGCCGATCTGTTCCAGTCTGCTCCTACACCAGCCGATCTGTTCCAGACTGCTTCCACTCCAGCCAATTTGCTCCAGTCTACCTCCACAATTGCCAATAGAGTTTGGCCTGCTTCTGACAGACCTGAACATGCTGATCCGGTGCCCGATGATCCTGTGTCTAATGACCCGGTGCCCACTGATCCTGTGCCTGATGACCCAGTGCCTACTGATTCAGTGCCTGATGACCCAGTGCCCACTGATCCTGTGCTTGATTACCCGGTGCCCACTGATCCTATGCCTGATGCTTCGGTGCCCGCTGATCCTGTGCCTGATGACCCGGTGCCTGCTGATCCTGTGCCTGATGACCCGGTGCCCACTGATCCTGTGCCTGATGACCCAGTGCCTGCTGATCTAGTGCCTGATGACCTGGTGCCCACTGATCCTGTGCCTGATGACCCGGTGCCCGCTGATCCTGTGCCTGATGACCAGGTGTCCACTGATCCTGTGCCTGATCACCAGGTGTCCACTGATCCTGTGCCTGATGACCTCGTGCCTGCTGATCCTGTGCCTGATGACCCAATGCCCACTGATCCTGTGCCTGAAGACCCAGTGCCCACTGATCCTGTGCCTGATGACCTGATGCCCGCTGATCCTGTGCCTGATGACCCGATGCCCGCTGATCCTGTGCCTGATGACCCGGCACCCGCTGATCCTGTGCCTGATGACCCAGTGCCCACTGATCCTGTTCCTGATGATCTGGTGCCCACTGATCCTGTGCCCGCTGTCCAGCCTGATGTTCCAGTGTGTCAGGGAAATAGACCCAGAACGGCTACTGCTGGCCATTTCCAACATGGCCGCGTCCGGCCGCCCGTACGAGCAGGCATGCGCCGACGCACACGAACGAACATTCCGTCACGAACGAACATTCCGTCACGAACGCGGGGATGCGCCGGGCACGCGCAGTAGCAAGCACATTGGCTCCCTTTGGGCTATTTAAACCTGTCACTAACAAGAGGACTTTGCTGAATTATCTCTCAGCTCCCCTGTGATTCCTGCGTTCCTGTTTTCTCATGATTGATCTCCTGTTTACCAGACTCGGCTTGTCTTGACCCTGCACCCGCTCTCCAGTCCTGATCCTCGGCTTGCTTCCTTGACCATTCTCCTGGCTTGTCCCGCTACCGGCTCTACCAGCTCTGCAATCCTGCGCATCCTTGTCCTGGTGCACCATTCCAGCTGCTTCCTCTGATCTAACCGTGTATGACCCCGGCTTGTCTTCTGACCTTCTCTCCAGCTGACTCCCCACAGAGCCTTAAAGCATGCCAGCAACCACCAGCTGTTCCTGTGACTTCCTGCTTCCCAGTCTTCTGGAATTACCTGCTGGCAACCCGTGCTTCTTTGGGCGCTGCTCCCCTGTCTCATCACCAGGGTAGCTGTGCACTTAGCCACAAGGGAAGCCCTCTAACATCTCGGCCTCACACCTGCTTCCTGACACAGTGCCTGCTGTCCAGCCTGATGTTCCAGTGCCTGCTGTTTAACCTTATGTTCTGTGCCCACTGTGCCACCTGATGTTCTGGTGCCCACTGTCCAACCTAATGTACCGGTGCCTGCTGTCCAGTCTGATGATACAGCGCCTGCTGTCCAGTCTGATGATCTGGTTCCTGATTCCCAGCCTGTTGTTCTGGTACCCGCTGTCCAGCCTGATGTACCTCTGCCCATTGCCCAGCCTGATGTGCCTCTGCCTGCTTACCAGCCCGATGTGCCTCTGCTTGCTGCCCCACCGGGTGTTCCTCTGCCCGCTGTCTAGTCTGATAATCCAGTGCCTGTTGATCCGATGCCTGCTCTTCAGCCCGCTTCTGATGATCCTTGGACCGAAGTTCAGCTTAATCTTATTGACTCTATGCCTATTGCCATGCCAGATTGTCCTTCAGAGGGTAGGATTCCATTTGCCATTGGGTCTGATACGGCTGGGGCTTTGTATACCTGGCATGGTTTACCTGTTTGGCCTAATGTTCCTTTCTCAGTTGCCTCGATTGGGTCCCTCCTACAATACGTTCCTCCGATGGCGCCAAAGCCTGGTGGTCCAGACATACCTTTTGCAATTTGTAGCCATGTTGAACTTCACGGCCTTGGTAGTGGTGGGCTCCAGGGGAGTGGTAGACTTGACACAACCCGGATGCAGTTGCCATGACTTCAGGTACATTAGGGGACCTGTGTCGGATAACCAGTGCCTTGGGGAAACCTGGATGGCCATTGAAATGGGAAACAAGTCCTGAAAATCAGGCAAGCTACAGGATTGTAACAAGACATTCCAGGGTCAAAGGTTCGTTCTTGACACAGGACCCCAGGGCTAAGGCTGCGAATGACCCATGGTACCCCAGCATTGAGATGCCTACTGTTTGGAGGGATCAAATGTCCTATGCCTCTAGGAATATGGCCAATGGGGTACCTAGCCAGTTACCAGACCCAGGCGGTGGAACATCTGGCTTCTTTTTTGATCCCGGCAGCAGGGCCTCTTATTTGGAACCTGGCATTCCTTGGACTCATGAGACACTGTCGTTTGGGACTCTTTCTGCTATGGCTGGTTGGAGTGTCCAGAGGTCACTCCTTCGAGGGGGGTACTGTCAGAAACGGTTTCACCTGTGGGTGGCACTGTAGCCCCCAGACCTATGGGCCACAGTTCCGGTGTCCACCAGCGGGTGTCCCTTAGCAGTCGGAGGCTGAGCAGTTCCAGGGTCCACCAGCAGGTGTCTCTCGGCAGTCAGGACCTGACATCATCTCCTGCAATCAGGCATCACCTGAGACTGATTGCAGGAAGTGTATTTAAACCTGGGGAGTGCTGTGTTAATTTGCCTTGGTATTGTCTCCTTGTGCTTCTGCTATGCATTCCTGTGTTCCTGGTTTCCTGAAGCCTGTTTCCCATCTCCTGTCCCTGGACTCCAACCTTGATCCTGCAGCCTCATCCCTTCCTACCCGCTCAGTCCGGCTCCTGACCCCCTTTTCCCTGTCCTGTCTGCTCCCAGCTTCCCCCTGCTTGATCCCCCGTGTATGACCCTGGCTCTGGCACGTTTATGATTAGGATATCCCTCATGCTGTTTATATTGGATTTGTCTGTTATTTGGTGTGTGTGTGTGTTCACTGTTGATTTATTTACTGGTTGTTTTCACTATTCACTATATTGGAGGTGCGTTTTCTTGTTATTTCATTTATCATATAATAAATCATACTATTTACACATTACCTGCGTTTGGTACACTCTGTTGCAGTCCACACATTTCTGGTCACACCGGTCCCTGACAGAAGGAAGGAAGGAAGGAAGACAACTGGCTACAGGATCCCTGCAAATGTACCAATGAGTTTTATGACCTGAGTAATGTGGGTCGTGTGCTGAAGGTGAGGGTATACAGTATATGAGCATTAGGCTGAAGCACATGTAATTCTCACTGTGAACATGCAGCACTGGAGTTGTGGGGACAACTTTAACTAAAAAGGAAATAGCACAAGATTTTATCAAAAGTGTGCTGGGAGGTGCAACGTGGTGCTGCGACGGTTAACACTGAAAGTCCAGTTGCTGTAAACAGAATTGTATTAAAATTTAAGCTTGGCAATGCATAACAAGCCCAGCGGGAAGACCATCTGACCAGGCACGCTTCCAGGACTACAATGATGAGCAAAAGCGGTAGGTCTCAGGTGTGCTGACAGTGCCTGTCTTGAGGGGTGGAATACAGCTTGACCATTCTGTACACAAGTGGCGAGGCTTCCAGGAAGGATGGCATGACCCTGCACTGTCCCAACTCATTTAGAACCTTTCCCTGACGCTAAGCACTGTCTCTGACAGATGGGTAGCCTGACCCTACATTACCAACATGCAATGCTCGCCAAGCCTGGGAGCCAGGGTCTTAACTAGATTCTACCTGACCCAAGATGGCTACAAAAATCACATGGGGCATCAGTGACCCAGAAAACCATAGAGGAACCACATTCCTCTTGGCTTTCTCTCCCTCTACAATGCTACTGCGGTTTGAGCGCCACCTGCAGTGAGAAAGTAGACTGTACCTGTCTACGAGTCTATGGACTGTATTCACTGATAGAGATGAGCGAACTTCTAGAAGGTTCTAGGTTCTGCTGGTTCGGCCGAACTTCGGGACAAAGTCCGGGTTCGGGTCCGGACAGAACCCGAACTTTGTCCCGGACCCCGAACCCCATTGAAATCAATGGGGACACGGACTTTTAGGCACAAAAAAGGCTGTAAAATAGTCCTGGAAGGGCCTAGAGGTCTGCAAAAGGAAGGAAATGGGGGTAAGGGTGGGGCAAGTGACCTACAAAGAAATGGGGACAGGGAAATAACTTTAAATATTTAAAAAAAAATAAAAACATAAAAAATGCAAAAATGGAGATCATCTTCAAAATGGGTCTGAAAAGTATTAATTAACGGTAGAGGCCATAGAACTGTTCTAAAGTCATCTTCAAACTGTGTCAAAAAAGTATAAATAAGCCGGGAGAACCCATATCACTGTTCTGCAAAATGTGTGTGTCACTTTAAATGAAACCGGGAATAAGTGCACATCTGTTCTGCAAACGTATTTAAAGTCTGTGTGTCACTTTAAATGAAACCGTGAATAAGTGCACATCTGTTCTGCAAAATTATTTAAAGTCTGTGTGTCACTTTAAATGAAACCGTGAATAAGTGCACATTAAAACGTCTTGTCTACACGTGAATAAGTGCCAAAGTAAATTTCACTGTGTGTCTGA
>BLSH010222524.1:452313-465740 GCA_018402905.1 Glandirana rugosa | reverse complement strand
TTCGTCCCGACCGTAAGTCGGTCGGGACGGTTATTTCATTTTTTTCAACCTACTGGGGCGGGAATACTACCGTAACATGTTCGTACTTCAGTATTCTCCCACCCCAGTAGATGACTTAGGTGGGGAAACAAATGAAGTCGTCGAACCGGCTTACTGTCGAGATGAAGAGGGTGGCGATTTTATGTCCTTCCCCGCCACCAGTGGGATCGTCACTACATTTTGTTTTTGTCTGAAGTATATGACTTAAGATAAAAACATAATTAGTGTATGTATATAATCTTATGTTCTGAAAATAATCAGAATTATCCAAATAATTGGTGAAGGAATGGCCGCATAACATTTTTATGCGGCCGTTCCACCTGAGGGGTAGGATTCACCTGCATTATAATGCAGGAGAACAAAAGCGGCGAAACGCCCGGGAGTCCCCGGGCGTAGCGCCGCTAGCCCCTGGCCGGCACAGGGAGCCCTGGGCCCGCAAAGCGGCGAAAACAAGAGGACGTAATATTACGTCCACTTAGGATGGGGAGTCCACCTTGCCGGCGTATTTTTACAATACGCCGGTAAGGAAGTGGTTAATAAACCTATTAAGACTAATAAAAGTCTTGTATTCTAATATATGTATGTGATTAATACAAAAATAGAATTCAGTATATGAAGTCTGTTTTTGTTTTACATCACTGCTAGGGTGACCACCGCCCCTTCCTGTATTTTAGCGGTGGGAGAAGTAGAGCTGTCATTCGGCCAAGCTGCTGAAGTAAACAAAGGGGTGGATTCAGTAGATGACCCCACCCTCTTATGACTTCATGCTTGTACAATGCCATCATAAGGGCGGGGTCATCCAACTTTTTTTACTTTATTGGCAGGGCTGGCTGAATGCCAGCCCTGCTTCTGACACTACAGAAAACAAAGGGGACAACATCACCCGGTTACATCACCATATGACCCTGCCCCTTTGTTTACTTTAGCATGAGGGAGAGCCGGCAATTTCATTCAGCGTCGTCAAGCAACGGAAGTAGTCGGATTCCACAGATGGCGGGGTTTTTTCTTTTTGGTGTGGGTGGGTGATCGTTGTTCATGGTGGCTGACGTTGACCTACATCACTAGAGGACGTGATTGATGATGGGTCTACATGGGGGGGGACTTTTTTTAAATAATAATAATAAAATAAAATAAATAATAATAAAAAACTGTGATGTGTGTTTATTTGCACCAGTCATTTATTATAAATGAGTAGGTCACCCCCCTCGCACAATACAACAATCAACAAGTCACCTTGCCCTCATCATTTGTATCTCCCCCATGTTGAGGGCATGTGGTCTGGTAAGGTTTGGGGGCACACATTGTCCCCGACCTTTCCTGACCTGCTCAGATAAGGGTCTGCTATGGGTTTTAATAGGGACCTCATGCCATTTTTTTTTTCTTGTTTTTTTTTTTTCACTCTCAGCTCTTTATATTACATTCTGCTGCAAAAGTTTGTTTTTGTTTTCCTTGGTGTCCGTTTAATTAAAAGTTTTTGTTTAACCCCTTCTATTCAAAAAGTTTTGCTAAGCTTTGTACACGGTGATGTTTGTCTTAGAATGAATTAAACAAATCACTGCATAAAGTATTACTTTGTTATCTAACACAAGTTTTTTAACACTGCCCAGACTGGAAAAAAAACATATATTTGACATTTTATGACTTTTTTTTTGCTCTTAAAGTCCATAGAATGCATAAAATGTCTGTGCAGGACACCATCCATAAGAAAGCCTTGTTTCTCCTGTTATAATACTATGGGGTATATTTATAAAGAAGTGAATGTGACATTCATCAAGGTGAATTTAGGTGAATTGTTCCCTGTAAGTTAAATCACATGCATATCAGGAGTGAATGTCTGGTAAATGTCACATTCACTGCTTTCTAAATATACCCATATATTTGTTACCTCTGCATTTTTAATAATGACAAATTTATTGCTAAATAAATAGGCCCATACCAAAAATGTAAAACATTCTCAAGGGCAGTGATGGTGAACTTTGGCACCCAAGATGTTTTAGAACTACATTTCCCATGATGCTCATGCACTCTGCAGTGTAGTTGAGCATCATGGGAAATGTAGTTCCAAAACATCTGGGATGCCAAAGTTCGCCATTACTGCTCTAGGGTATACTGGTGCGAGAGCTGAAGTGGCTAACAAAGACACGTGAATGCAGGAATTTGCCCAGCTCTTAACTTTTCCTATAATTTTTTTACATCTAAGTTTCCTTCTTAATTGTTTAGGAAAAAGATGTGCCACAAACTGAATTTCACATGGAAGGCATTGTAAATAGCACATTTGATTTGTTTGGTGCTGGTACAGAAACCGTCAGCACAACGTTGCGTTATGGATTGTTGATTCTGCTCAAACACGCAGATGTTGAAGGTTTGTGGTGATCTTAAATAATTTAAATGACTAACAAAAGAAGGCAAAACTAAAAAAAATGGTCAAGTAAATATGAATTTTTTTTTCCAAACAATTTTTTATTGAAACAAACTTTTTTTTTTTAACCAAGGTTACAAAGCAGTACATTGAATAACAGAGTATAGAGGATAACGCTAAAGAGTTCATAAGGATGTAGTATGGCAGAGGTGGCAGTCCCCAAGGTCCCAAAGTTACAGAGAGCTAAAGTAGACTGTACGGTGCATTAGGATTTCAGCTTCTTGAAGTGAAACCATTATGAGGCAAAAATAAAGCTTGGGTTTTCCAGTCTGTCTATGTCTCCTTCTTACTAGGACCTACAAAGGGGATCAACCCAGAAGAGAGGGTTGATGTTCAGTGTGTCTGGGAGTCTGTTAAAAAAGGAAAGAAGGAAAGAATAGGAATAGAAGGGAAAGAGGATTTGGAGAATATGGAAGAGGAAAGATTGGGGAGGGGGTAATTGGTGGCAACAAGGGACATGTGTTATGTATGTGGGGAGGGAAGGTAGTGGAGAGTCGGAAGAGTGGGAAAGAGGGGATGACTGGAATGTGGCATCTCAGGAAACTAAGGGTAGCAAGATGTAAGGAGCATGAAACAAAAGTAATGAAGGAATGCCGAAGCGGAGGGAAGATATTCCAAGGAACCACGCTGTACACCCAAGCAAGCATTTAGCAAATATTCATGTCCACATTTTGAGTTGTGGTCAGCCATGTGTGCCAAATAAGAAATACTTTATATTAAGGTTTGGCATTCTGCTTTTGAGTCAGTGGGCAGAGTTTTGGATTCTTTTGTTAATTCTTTAATGTAAAACCCCATGATTGCAGACGTAATAGCTCAAAATAAATTTTAAAATCACAAATGAACAGCAACTCCTGTCTCAATGTATGTAATCATGGAGGCATTGGTGTGTGGCCCGTTTATTCCGTTTGACACAGGGTAAGATAGTCAGTTCAGGCATGTATACTACTGTAGCTATATTAAAAAAAAAAAAAATGATATTACTAATAGGAAACTACATTCATTCAATCTGGCAACATTTAGTTCTCAAGTCATAAAACATTAGACAATCACAATAGCAAAATTAGTGGGTGCACACCACATAGATCAACAACATCCACTGGTAAGCTAACAGAGGATTCAGCTACAGTCCCATCTTAACCACGCCCATCTGACATGTTTCACCCTGATTGGGCTTATTTGAAGAGGAGAGGTCAAGTGGCGTGGCTACAATATGGGGACTGTAGCTGAAGCTGCTGTTAGCTTAGCAACAGTTTGGTTTATATATGATGTGTACCCCCCATGTTGCTATTGTGATAGTTTCATAGAGAAAGACATGCTGCTGGAGGGGCTGGAACCTACTGTGAGAGAAGAACTCACAGAAGAATGCATTGGAGGCATTCGTACGGCGCTATTTTTTACATGTTGTCATAGTAAAAACATTAGATAAGCCATATTAGAAAATTGGCCTTTCACAGTTCTGTAATTATAGACTTTTTAACTTTTTAATTTTTAAACTTTAAAAAATGTTTTCAGAAGTTTTAGTGGCCAAATAATCTCATCAAAATTGACAATAATTTAGCTTTATATCATCTGCCATTGGCTTTCATCTTTGCAGAACACATCCACAAAGAGATAGACCATGTCATTGGCCAAAACCGGGCTCCTTGTATTGAAGATCGATCTCGTATGCCATATATGGATGCTGTGATCCATGAGATTCAGAGATTCATTGACCTCATCCCAATGGGAGTCCCACACAAAGTGACTCGCGATGTGCACTTCCGAGATTACATCATTCCAAAGGTGAAAAGACAAGCGCTTTCCTAGTTTTTTTGACTCGTTTAATTAGGCAGAGATAACAAAGAATGATATGCAAAGTGCAGTAATTCATAACAATCAGACAGATTTCACTTTACTGAAGATAGATCAATAAAAAGTTGATTGTGAATGGTCTCTATTGGTTACTGCATTTTGCTCTTTATCCCTAATAAATAAACAAACTCATGTACTAACTGAGCTCACATTTGGCTTTATCTAGGATGGGACTTAGGACCAAAATCAAGTTTGTCTACCTGTTGTGAAATGCAAATAAATGCATCTGGTGACAATACAGTCATTAACTATATCTACATTCCTAAGTGTCTAGAGGAATGTTTAATACAAAGGAAAACCGCTTTATATTCTGTCATAATCAGGCTTATACAGTACTATTATGATCTCTTTGTATAAAATAACGGTTTTATTAAAGAGGATCTTTACTATTCAAAACAAAAAAAAAATGTTTAAAAAAATAAAAGTCAGTAGCTACAAATACTGTCTTCACCCAGATTGGTTCTTCGCCAGTTTTTGGGATCCTGGTGCCAGCATGTTTACTAAAGGAAGCCTGCTGTGACTCTTTCCGGATTTACAGCTGGCATCTCAGTGCACACGCGCTGTGCTGTATAAATGGTCCTGCAGCCTCCTGGGACCTGTGACATGTCCCAGAAGATTGTAGGCGGGGAAGAGAGGGCAAAACTTCCTCTCTAACTGCATAGGCACCCAGTGGGAACAGGTACATGCCAAAACTAGGCACCGCCCAAAAAAGTAAAAAAAAAAATCCTTCAAAAGTGGGAGAGGTGGGGGCAAGGAGGTGTTAAAGCGGATCTTCCCTTTTAGGGTGAAGTTCCACTTTAAGTTTTCCACTTATTTTATGGGCACACAATTTGACAGAAAACAATATGATCCAAAAATGTTAAAATTAGATACACACTGGCCTAGCCTAAACCCCACAAACTAAACAAAACAAGAACAAACCAGTATTTGTCTTGCTGGCATCCAGTATGAAGTATGCAGGTGTCTGAACACATTGATCAATAGCAATCCTATAGTATGAATATGGGTGTGATTATATACAGTAGTTCTTAATCTTCAGAACAAACATTGATGCAACAACTAACCTTATTTCATGTAAATCATAATGATTCTTCTTTCCTAGGACACCACTGTATATACCATGCTCAGCTCTGTTCTCCAAGACCCCAAGCAGTTTAAATACCCCAAAGAGTTTAATCCTGGACATTTCTTGGATGAAAATGGGAAGTTCCGTAGGAACGATGGATACATGCCCTTCTCTTCAGGTATGCATCACTATATAGGTTCAACATACCTACCTGTGTGCCATATGCAGCAATACATACCTACTATTACCTGTATCATCGCACTTTGCAGATAATATGATGGCTCCCAGGATGCATAAATGTTCTGAGAATTCAGGAATTAGTGCAAGGATGAAAATGGCAGTCAATTTTAAACAACCAGGCAACAGGGGCTTCCACTGATCATACAAAAAGGCACTTTGGCTTTGGCTTCTAGATTTGTTTGACATTTATGACACCTTTGCAATGGTATCAGTTTGCTGTGTGTAGGAGTGGACCTCTGGTTTGAGCACCCAACAGCCAAATCTTTCATATTACGTATTACATACTGTATATCATGGGTAGCAATTGATTGCTTAGAGTATTTAGGGGTTTTATTAACTCCTGAGACGAGGGAACCAGATGACAAGAACAAATCCAGGGCAGAGCATGAAATCTAAGCACTGTGCAGACATACTTGGGAGCAGCTGCTAAATTTGAGGAGATAGAAAATACTTTTATATAGTCTTGATAGTTGATGGTAAATGATTTTCACTATGGTGCTAGATCTTAAAGCACTTGGTATTCATCAGAGCCATTGATGGTACGGATAAACGTTTGCAGCAGAATAACTCCCTGTATGCAACCCATCAGATTGCCTAGCTGGGCTAATGCAGACAGGAATAGACAGAGTTCTAGGATGTGGCGGATATATAAGGATAGACAGAGTTATAACCAGGAGCAACAGTATACACATACAGATGAGTAGGATCAGACACAAAAGCCAATGCAGGTCAGATCAGAAACAGAAGGCAAAGGCAGCACAGATCAGGAGAAACCAGTCTGAAAGGCCAAGCTGAAATTTAAGAAAGGACAGATTAGTCCAGCTGAGACACAGCTAAAGTAAAACAACTAAACAGCCCAGACAGACACACACCAGGCTAGATTTGATAATGTGAATACCCACCCAACGTATGTCATCATTTATTGTCAAGGGACCAAAAAAATGTAAGCAAGTATCCTCATCTGCTACTGGATATCCAGATTGAAGGCAAAGTTTCCATCTCAGAAGTCCCTGCCGGGAAGCGGACATTTTTGTCTCCTAGACCATGTGCCATCTCAGTGACATCACTTGAAACTAACTTTAGATAGCTTTTCAAAAGGGTAATGTCTTTGTGACCCGTTGCTTTTGATCCTTGAATGATTCTAAGCTTCTGTTTCAAAATGTGGAATTTAGTTAAAAAGAGCAAGTGCAAAAATAAAATATGTTCATTAAGCTCTTAACACTGCCTTCTGGGATTAATGCTGGGGAGATGGCTCAGTTTCTGTATCATGTGACCGCTGTAGTTGGCAATCACACCAGTCACATGATTGGGAGCCCATAACGCTGGCTCCTGATCAGAATCCTTGACCAATAGCAGTTACTGACTAGGGATGGGTTGAAAGGACCCCTGTTCGGTTTGCACCAGAACTTTCCAACAACACGAAAGTTCGGACCAGAATAACGAACCCCGTTAAAGTCAATGGGACCCGAACGTCAAAAATCAAAAGTGCCCATTTTGAAGGCTTATATGCAAGTAATTGGGCATACAATGGTTATAGGGGTCCTGGTCCTACCCTGGGGGACATGTATCAATGAAAAAAAAGTTTGTGAAAAACGTTATTTTTAAATGAGCAGTATTTTTTTTATTTTTAAAGTGAAAGCATAAACATGAAAAATACCTTCCAATATAGTGCCCGGGGGGTCCCCTTAGTCTTCATGTAAAGTGGCAGATCTGTACCATGTCTAGAATCTGCTACAGCAATAATTGCATTGATAAAGTAAAAAAAAAATGAAATTTTCTCTGCAAGCTGCCTTTATTTTGCTCAGCAACAGCTGGGGAGCCAGTGTGTATGATGAGGCCACAATGTATTGCACTGGGAACAAGATTAGAGATTTGTTGGATAAATTCTGGTGTCACTTTGACTTTGGATAGAAGTAACGGGTGCAAAAAAATTGGGCTTTGGGTGTCAATGGTGCCTTCACACCATAACCCTATAGAGGTGCTCTTCGTGAAGGCAAGAATTGGCCTTTCTGTAAAAAAATTGCAATGATATGCACCTGTCAAACAGGTGCAGAAAAATTGGTCATTGGGTGTTGGTGGCGCCTTCCCATCGTAAACCTATAGAGGTACTCTTGATGAAAGCAAGAACTGGCCTTGCTGTAAAAAACTGCAATGATATGCACCTGTCAAACAGGTGCAGAAAATTACTCTTTGGGTGTCGGTGGTGCTTTTCCACTGTAACCCTATAGAGGTGCTCTTGATGAAGGCAAAAAATATTGCAAGGATATGCACCTGTCATACAGGTGCTGAAAAATTGGTCTTTGGGTTTTAATTTTGCCCATGAAACCTATACCAAAAACATTCTACCAGATGAAATGACTGAACACCCTCAAAGCTAGGCAGCCTCAAATTATTTCAGAGATTCCACATCCCAAAAAGACTTTATCAGTGGCATCAGGGGCTTCATAGCTGGTAATCCAGGACTGATTACTTTTTATAAAAGTCAAATGGTCCACAGAGTCTGTGGATAGACGCATTCTATGATCATTAACGAAATTTCCAGCAGCACTGAATGTCCGTTCTGAAAGCACAGCAGTCCAACAACTCAATAGCAAACTGGGCAAGTTCTGGCCAGTGGTCTATTCTCATGGATCAGTAAGCCAGTTGATACATGCCCTTCTCTTCAGGTATTCATCACTATATAGGTTCAACATACCTACCTGTGGGCCATATGCAGCAATATTCTGTGGCTGGGGGAACATGAATGTCAATTTGTCTACCAGTGTTCTTCCCTCTCTCTAGGCTCATGTTCCTGTCATCCTCAACCTCAGAATCAACATCTGAATCCAGTAATGGCTGAGCATCATCAAGGAGCAAGTGGCTGAAGCTGTGGTCAAATAATTCAGCTGACTACTCCATGGCTGATGTTGGGGCTATGACAGGAATAGATGTGGACAAGGAGGCAGGTTTATCGACTCTAGCAAGTGCAGGGGACTGCACACTTGTCTCTGCTTGTGTGACAAAGGATTAGGAGGATGATGAAGGTTTAGTAAGCCAAACCACCACCTCCTCTTCATGCTGTGGCTGGATAGCATGGGCAAACTCACTAAACAGAGGAAATAATGTCCTGCCTGAGGACTGACCATCATGTACACCTTTGCCTGTGGACACATTTGTTGCTGGCCCCATTACAGTGCCAAGGGAACGTCTGCCTCTCCTTGTTGTCCTCCCAGACATTATTGGGAGGGAGGGGGTGGTGCTTACTAGCAAATGTAAAGAAGAAGTGGAAATCTGTACGTAGATGCACTTTAATCAATATAAAGTGGTGTTTGGTGCATTTTAATTTGAGTACTCACACTACACAGACACACTTCATGGATACACTATAATATACTGCAATATAATGCGTAAAACATACCATGACGCACAGAACTATATGGCGTTAAACTTGCAGTAATGCACACAGAAGTAAATGGCGTTGAACTTGCAGTAACGCACAAAACTATATGGCGTTAAACTTGCAGTAACACACACAGAAGTAAATGGCGTTAAACTTGTAGTAACGCACACAGAAGTAAATGGCGTTAAACTTGCAGTAACACACAAAGCTATATGGCGTTAAACTGGCAGTAAAGCACACAAAACTACATGGCATTACACTTGCAGTAATGCACACAGAAGTAAATGGCGTTAAACTTTTAGTATTGCAATCAAATAGACGGTGTTCAACTGTCACTATACTGACGCTATCTGAACTGTACCAACTCTACATATACACTAATGTATGTATGAATGACACAATCTCACTACACTACAGTGAAACTATCTGAGCTGTCCCTACTCTAGCTGCACACTATGCAAAGCTGAATGATGGTCCTCCTCACTACACTCACCCTATCCCTAGACTGACACTAAACTAATATTCTAAATTGACAATTGAAGCAAAATAACACAGTATAGCACACTAACTAACTAATAGCATTCAACAGAGCCCTATTCTATCTCCCTCCACACCGAAATCACGCTGAAAATGGCTGCCATTGAAAGAATACTTTTATACTGTGGGGCAAGAATAAGCCATGATTGGATAAAGTCATGATGACAGTGTCCAATCGTGACTCTGACAGTGCTCTGTGCCCTGATTGGCTAAAGCTTTCACTGCTTCCGCCAATCAGGGCTTGCAATGCACTCATCGCGCTGCAATGCATTGTGGTCGCTTGGGGGGGGGGCGAACAAATGGTCGAACGACCCATTTGTTCGGATGTTCGCTGAATGACCGAACAGCAAAAATTCGGCCCGAACTTATGCTTGGGCCAAACCGTTCGCCCATCCCTATTACTGACATACAACTTCTTCTTCACAATGGCTTAGTGTTAAAGCCTACCTTTCATTTCTCTACATTTATTATAATGTAGGCTAAAGCAACAATTCAGCAACAATGGTAAGGCCAGCACCACTGTTGTTCATTACTGGGTTGTACAGAGGGGTAATTTTACTGTAGTGGATTTTAAAATGGAAACTTTTCTGGAGCCATATTAGATCAATGGGCCTTCAGATGTAAAACTGACTTTTAGTTTTGCATTAATTTGCAAGAGGGACTGCATGGTTGGCTGGTTTTGGCACCAAGAGCACAAGTTCCTACCCCACTCTAGCCCTGCCAGAACACTGTTCCTCCTGCTAAGACCAAACCCTCCGTCATCTTGTGCCCTGCTTCTTTCCAGAGGCCTCCACATGAAACTCCTGGCCATAAACCTTTGTATCCCCAAGGAAGCAGTGTACACACAAGCAGTAGTTTGCTGCACTTTACTGGCGGTATTCAGGAATCTGCATTACAGTCACATCACGAGGACATACATTCCGGTGTCACTTGACATTACACAGTCAATCACATTTGGTGGACATTCCAGAGTACTCACAAGTTAGTCACAAGTAAAAGCATGTGCAGCACCTCAGCAGCCATCTCTCTTACTGTCTCTCCTTCGCCCAGGGTCATTAGTACTCACTGGACTGTGCTCTCTAAAGTCACCTCCTTGCTAGGTACATCTGTTCTGGGAATCAGCTTCACACGGGGATCTCCGACCTGGCCCAAAATGTCTTTTGCAATCTGCCCTAACCCCTACCTTTGTAAGAGACAGAAAAACTACAGCCAGCTCCTCCCGAGTACAGGTCTACTCCACTGACCTCCTACCCTGTTCAGGGTATATGTGTAGTGGCTACACCTTCATAGCTGTGGGGTGTTCAGTTCCCATGCCAGAAAGACTGACTGTGCCTTTCCCTCCCTGACATATATGGCTGCTGCCTCACCTCTGACATCGCTGTAGGAGGGGGCCATCTAAAAGGGGCCTAGCACCTGATGATTTTACTTACTACAACAAGACACTACTCTGGTACAGAGCCAACTAGTGGCAAAGTAGCTAACTACACCTACCTACATGATTACCTCCAATCCATCATGTTTAGGTTGGGGGAAAAAATGCAGACACAGACCTTTTCCATTTTTTTGACCAGTACTTAAAAGTAATCAGATGTAAATTGATACAAATGTGATTGCCTACAGACGTAAATGGAGTTTCCAATCAGGTCCACCTGAAAATCCGAGGGGCGGGCTTGATCAGACTGTCCATTTCAAAGGGACCTAATCCAACTAATCTGCTTCTATCCATGCAGTGCACTTGGTAAATAAAGGATGTTTTCCAATCGCTTGGTACAGATTACTGCATTTTGCATGTTGATCCGTGTTTTACTACACCTGCACTAAATGTCATCAGTAGTTGTTGTTATTTAGTCATTTATAATTCTCTTTCACTTCACAGGGAAGCGGATCTGTCTTGGTGAAGGTCTTGCAAAAATGGAGCTCTTCCTGTTTTTTACTACAATTTTGCAGAATTTCACATTGAGATCCCCGGTAGACCCACAAGACCTAGACCTTACACCACAAATGAGTGGATTTGGAAACATCCCACGTCCCTACGAACTGTGCTTCATCCCACGCTAATCAATAGGATTATGGAACTTTATATTGTACTTGTTACTTTGGGGCTTAAACGGGAGATGATCCCTAATGGAGTGAAAACAACATAAAGTTATATATACAGTATCTCACAAAAGTGAGTACACCCCTCACATTTTTGTAAATAGTTCATTATACCCTTTCATGTGACAACACTGAAGAAATTACACTTTGCTACAATGTATGTAAATTTGCTGTCCCCTCAAAATAACTCAACACACAGCCATTAATGTCTAAACCGCTGGCAACAAAAGTGAGTACACCTCTAAGTGACAATGTCCAAATTGGGCCCAAAAAGCCATTTTCTCTCCCCGGTGTCACGTGACTCATTAGTGTTACAAGGTCTTAGGTGTGAATGGGGAGCAGGTGTGTTAAATTTGGTGTTATCGCTCTCACTCTTATACTGGTCACTGGAAGGTCAACATGGCACCTCATGGCAAAGAACTCTCTGAGGATCTGAAAAAAAGAATTGTTGCTCTACATAAAGATGGCCTAGGCTATACGAAGACTGCCAAGACCCTGCAACTGAGCTGCAGCTCAGTGACCAAGACCACACAGCAGTTTAACAGGACAGGTTCCACTCAGAACAGTGCCTCGCCATGGTCGACCAAAGAAGTTAAGTGCTCATGCTCAGCGTCATATCCAGAGGTTGTCTTTGGGAAATATGAGTGCTGCCAGCATTGCTGCAGAGGTTGAAGAGGTGGGGGGGGGGTCAACCTGTCAATGCTCAGACCATATGCCGTGCACTGCATCAAATTGGTTTGCATGGCTGTCGTCCCAGAAGGAAGCCTCTTCTAAAGATGATGCACAAGAAAGCTTGCAAACAGTTTGCTGAAGACAAGCGGACTATGGACATGGATTACTGGAACCATGTCCTGTGGTCTGATGAGACCAAGATAAACGTTCAGATGGTGTCAAGCGTGTGTGGCGGCAACCAGGTGAGGAGTACAAAGACAAGAGTGTCTTTCCTACAGTCAAGCATGGTGGTGGGATTGTCATGGTCTGGAGCTGCATGAGTGCTGCCAGCACTGGGGAGCTACAGTTCATTGAGGGAACCATGAATGCCAGCATGTACTGTGACATACTGAAGCAGAGCATGATCCCCTCCCTTTGGAGACTGGGCCGCAGGGCAGTATTCCAACATGATAACGACCCAAAACACACCTCCAACACGATCACTACCTTGCTAAAGAAGCTGATGAGGTGATGGACTGGCCAAGCATGTCCCCAGACCTAAACCCTATTGAGAATCTGTGGGGCATCCTCAAAGGGAAGGTGGAGGAGCGCAAGGTCTCTAACATCCACCAGCTTGTTTTCATGGAGGAGTGGAAGAGGACTCCAGTGGCAACCTGTGAAGCTCTGGTGAACTCCATGCCCAATAGGATTAAGGCAGTGCTGGAAAATAATGGTGACCACACAAAATATTGACACTTTGGGCCCAATTTGGACATTTTCACTTAGGGGTGTACTCACTTTTGTTGCCAGTGGTTTAGACATTAATGGCTGTGTGCTTAGTTATTTTGAGGTGACAGCAAATTTACACTGTTATACAAGCTGTGCACTCACTACTTTACATTGTAGCAAAGTGTCATTTCTTCAGTGTTGTCACATGAAAAGATATAATAAAATATTTACAAAAATGTGAGGGTGTACTCACTTTTGTGAGATACTGTATTTACTGTAGCTTCCAACGACAGCTTGCATAGAACATTCTGTATTGTAGAAATGTTGTAAACTGTAAATATAAAAAATATTTTTATAATGAAAAGTTAGAGCTGAATTCCATGAAGATATAAATCACCATAGACTGAAATAAATATAGA
>BLSH010222524.1:332634-407367 GCA_018402905.1 Glandirana rugosa | reverse complement strand
CATTTACATAGAAATGACATCCGTCGTTCTACGGGAACGGACGAAATGGAAGTGAAAAAGCCTTAAGACGATAATCTATGACCCGGAGAAGAAAGTGGGAAAGGAGGTCCGAGGAGAAGGGGTAAGGTTTTAAGAAGTTTCATACCTATCGTTTCGCAGCTTCGACGGAGGTAGAAAGAGGACAAGGCATGTGTTAGGGACTTCTGTTTTTATTGGTCGATAATTTGTAATGGCTAAATTTAAGAACGAAATCTTTTCTTTTTGAAAATAAAATGTAAATACGTACAAACATTAAATATTATTATAGAAAATTCTCTTTCGTAGTAACAAAACCACCGAACCCGAACGATTTTTGAAATGTCCGGGTCCGGGTCCGTGCCACGGACACCCGAAAGTTCGGTACGGACCCGAACGTTACAGTCCGGGTTTGCTCAACACTAGTAAATAATGTACTTTTAATTGACCAAAACAATGATGCTTTCTCTTAAAAGATATTATTATAAATTACAAACATGCATAAATGTAAAATAAAAGTTTTTCTTTTCTAAAGCAAGAATTTAAATCGGTAATGTTTAATAGCTGGTTATTTTTGTCTTCAGGGATTGTGTACGGAACAGGAGAAAGATGGAGGCAGCTTCGACGCTTTGCTATCCATACTTTGAAGAATTTTGGAATGGGGAAGAGGAGCCTGGAGGAAAGGGTGAAAGAAGAGGCCCAGTATCTAATAGCAGAATTCCGAAAAAGTGAAGGTAAAGCAGGCAAGGGCATCTTGCTGCCTACAGTAAAGATACATTTACCACTGCAGTTCACAGTACAGGAAGCAGATATGCAGAAACTGGAACTTTATTTATAGATGGACAGCTTTTGATTATGCTTTACTGGCTGTAAAATTTGGAGAAAAATACATTTGAACATGGCTGCCTGGCATAGTCACCCATAGCGCTACCCCCACAGAGGCCTCAGACTTTAGCTGATTCTCCCTCAAACAGTACAGATGCCACCATCTACCCAAGCAGCAGTCCATTCACTCTGGCTCCAATGAACTGTCTAGGGGGTGTATTTTTGTGATTTATTGCTTGTAGAGCTTGCAACAGGAAGGGGGCATAAGATACTCCAAAAGGTTAGCAATTGGCTGAGAGAGGACAATTTTCTCATTAACCAACTATAAATATTGGACAGTCTAAGGTCTCACAGCTAGGAACCATAAGGCAAGTTTTTTGGCATCTGGTTATCCTGCACCACTGCACAGCTATTGGCACCCAGTGCAATCTCATGAACACTGCATGGTACATGAGGGCACGCTTCTCAAAGCTCACAGTCCAGGACACTGCTGAGGACAGGGAAGTGCCAGTACTTTAAGACCCTATGAGAGCAGTTTCAGTCCAAGCTACCTCTGGCACTTACACTATATTGCCAGAAGTATTGGGACGCTTGCCTTTACATGCGCATGATCTTTAATGGCATCACAGTCTTAGTCCATAGGGTTCAATATTGAGTTGACCCACCCTTTGCAGCTATAACAGCATCAAATCTTCTGGGAAGGCTGTCCACAAGGTTTAGCAGTGTGTCTATGGGAATGTTTGACCATTCTTCCAGAAGCACATTTGTAACGTCAGGCACTGATGTTGGACAAGAAGGCCTGGCTTGCAGTCTCCACTCTAATTTATCCTAAAGGCGTTCTATCAGGTTGAGGTCAGGACTCTGTTCAGGTCAGTTAAGTTCCTCCACCCCAAACTCGCTCATCCACATTATATTGCCAAATGTATTTGGCCAGCCCTCCAAATCATTTGGTGGAGGGGAGATTATGGTGTGGGGTTGTTTTTCAGGGGTTGAACTTGTCCCCTTAGATCCAGTGCAGGCAGGGAACTCTTGAGGCGTCAGCATACCAAGACATTTTGGACAAATTTCATGCTCCCAACTTTGTGGGAACCGTTTGGGGATGGCCCCTTCCTGTTCCAACATGACAGCGCACCAGTGCACAAAGCAAGGTCCATAAAGACACGGAGCAAGCATGCTGAGGTTTCCAGTGAATGGCTGTGCAGTGGGGGCATGTCAGGACACTTTTGATCTTTGGAGGAGAACAGGTTGAGATGCCACCACAGTTAGAGAACTGACCATGGTGTGTTCTCCTGTATAGTGTGGTCAGTTTTCAACAGGAAAGCTGAGTGATTGGAAGGAACACCAGGGATTTCACACAAAGGAAGCAAAACAAAAGAGAACAGGATACTTTTTTCATACAAGTACATGGTAAAGCAGGCACATATCAGGAATATGGTATGTTGTATTTACATACTCTTTAAACCAGTTTCATACATTTATTTTTCAGGTAAGCCCCTTGACCCTACTTTTGGATTCAGCTCAGCAGGCTCTAACATAATTTGCTCTCTAGTGTTTGGAGACCGATTTGACTACAGAGATGAAGAATTTATGAATTTGCTTTACCTGATCAACAACAGTTGGCACGTTATGAGCTCCACGTGGGGACAGGTGAGGGTTTAATTTAATAGGATGATGTATAACATTTATAATAAAATGTTATATGACGCAAACTGCCATTTTTTTATTTTAGCCTGTTAACAATCTAATGAGAATCCCTTTCAGTAAGCATTTACAAAACAATCATGAAGCATTGAGAACATGTATCGAAGAACTTAAAGTGATACTAAAGGCTCCCTTATTTTCTTCTAACATAAAAAAGTTAAGTTTGCCTCCTCTCGATTGTTTCATTCATCTTCCCATCCTCCATTCATAGAGCGCTTTCATTAATTTTTAGATCTTAATTCAGCACTTGAAGAATAAAGCTCTATGGTTGTACAGTACTGACAGCAGGGGGGTTTACACACATTCCCAGTGTCTGCCGTCTGATTGCTTCCACACAACCTTACACCGTGCATTACATTCAGCGGAGCAAAGGGGAGACATCCAGAGTCTTTTAGACCCTTGGTGTCTCATTTAAGAGTACCTGTCACCAAAAAATCATCAGTTAAGTACTGTTTTTTTTTTTAAATCTTAAAAAATTAAAGTTACACCCAAGCACATAAAAGCACCCCCCCCCCCCCCGCAATTTTTTTTTTTAATACTCTTTATTTATGCAAATATAAAAAGTGCTCACAAAACAGTTTCTCAATTCATTTTCAAATTTATCAACATGCGCACAAAAGATTATGGCAATTTCCTACTTTCAGTAAACTTTAGGGTAACTGACCAAACCCCTACCTTCCTCTCCTATAATAGTTACCCATTTCTCGCCAGTCTTGTAACCTGTACAATATGCCCATCCCCCCCTCCCCACCCATCCCTTCCCCGCACCACACAAATAAATCTTCCGTATTCCAATCTTCACATCCCCCGAAGAAAAAAAAAGACACAGGAAAACTGACCTCCATTTCCAGCACCTCCATTTTCCTTCCTACCATTCTGCTACCATCTTAGCTATCAACCTCCAGGATGTAAATAAGGCTGTATGGATTAAAATACCACGCCAACATACATCTGGGATCTGAGGAAACCTACGATGTAGGACAGACAGCATTTGGTACCACCTTGTAAGGAGTTTATATCCCCCTCTTGATATCTACTTGCCATTGATGCCTTATGAGCAAACAATAGAATTCTGTCTTTTTGCCTTTGCGTAAACTTAGTTCCTAGATTTATTTCCCATTGTTGGAGAAACTGAAGATTTTGTGGGACATTAGCTATTACCAGTAAAGCATACAGGAATGACAGTGAATGATTCAGTGGCTCCCCTGTGAGGCAGGCCTTCTCAAACGTGGTCAGATCTCTTATCTCTGAACCCATCCCCGAAGCATAATGGATAAAGCTGCTCAGCTGCGCACGGTGGAGGAAGTCCAGTCTACAGGGGTGCCTTCCTCCAATTTCGACATTTGTCATTGGTTGATTATCTTGGGTTGGGCCGAACGGACCACTGTTCGGTTCGCACCAGAACTTTTGAACACCGCAAAAGTTCAGACCCGAATAACAAACCCCATTAAAGTCAATAGGAGCCGAATGTCAAAAATCAAAATTGCCCATTTTGAAGGCTTACATGCAAGTAATTGGGCATACAATGGTTATAGGGGTCCGGGTCCTGCCCTGAGGGAGGTATCAATGAAAACAAAGTTTGTGAAAAACGTAATTTTTAAATGAGCAGTGATATTTTGAAAGTGAAAGCCTAACACTGAAAAATTCCTTCCAATATAGTGCCTGGGGGATCCCCTTAGTCAACCTGTAAAGTGGCAGATCTGTATCATGCTTAGAATCTGCTGCAGCAATAATTGCATTTATAAAGCCAAAAAAAAATTCATTTTTCCTGCAAGCCACCTTTATTTTGCTCAGCAACAGCTGGGGAGCCAGTGTGTATGATGAGGCCACAATGTAGTGCACTGGGAATAAGATTATAGATTTTTGGGATAAATTCAAGTGTCACTGGGTGTCGGTGGTGCCTTCACATCATAACCCTATAGAGGTGCTCTTCATGAAGGCAAGAATTGGCCTTTCTTTAAAAAAAATTGCAATGATATACATCTGTCAAATAAGTGCAGAAAAATTGGTCTTTTGGTGTTGGTGGCACCTTCCCACCGTAACCCTTTGTGCCCCTTTTGTGTGGCTTTTAGGTGTTCTTGCCAATGGGCTGAGTGGTTGGACGTTAAATGCCTTGTTAAGCATGTGGTACCCAAATGGCTGGTGTTTTTGCCATGTTTGATGTGCCTGAGGCACAGTTTGCAGATAGCAACAATGTGATCTGCTGCAGATGTGCTGAAAAAGGCCCAGACAGCTGAGCTTTGGGAAGTGGGCCGGGAGATAACAGCTGCAAAATGTGATATAATAGGGTGGCTGCTCTCTACTCTTTCTTGATGTCGGCCTCCTTGGGGTTGTACCACCTCACCTTCAGTTTCCTCCTCTGCTCTATCTGGCACCCAAGTCGCATCAGTGACCTCATCATCATCATCATCTCTGTTGCGCGCGCCTGTGCGCATTTGCGTGCATCTGTGCGCACGCCCGTGCGCGCACTCGTGCGCAAAAATGGTGCCAGAATGGTTTATTTAAGAAGGCAATGCCCTGCAGCAGATGCTGTCTGTTCTACAGTGTTACCCGTGCCTAGAGCAGTGTGTTTTCCTGAAGTCTCCTGTTTCTGTGACCCCGGCTTGTCTCCTGTTCCTGTTGTCTTCTGCCTGCACTGACCCGGCTTGCTATGACCACTCTTCTGTCTCATCCCTGTGTACCTCGCTGCCAGCCTGTTGATGACTGAACCACTACGCTATCTTCCAAGCATGAGCTCCGGAGGAACTCTCCACGCTTGCTCTCTCTTGTACTCTCGAGCTCCCTGTCTGCACTACCAGGGGTTCCGGAATCAGGATCATAAGAGAAGTTGCTCCCTGCATAAGCCAGATTTCACCACCAGGTGCATGACAGTAACGGACAGCCATGTCTGAGTCTGCGTAGGAGCCCTCTCCAATAGAAGATCTTTGCCAGCATTTGGCCGGCCTTACACAAGCCATTCAGAACCTGCAGGAGGAATACCAGCAGCTCGAGGAACATGTCCAGGAACTCTCCTCCCCTGTTTCAGCAGTGGCATCTTGCACTACAGTTGCCTTGCCTTTACAGCCCGAAATTCCTTTGCCAGAACAGTTCTCTGGAGACAGCAGCAAGTTCTGTGAGTTCAAGAACGCCTGTGAGTTATACTTCTCCCTCCAGCCACATACGTTTGCATTGGAAGCTACAAAGGTGGGTGTCTTGATCTCTCTCCTGCAAGTAGAAGCCCAAGCATGGGCCCACCGTCTGCTGGAACAGAAAGCACCAGCTGTGTCCAGCCTTGCCCTGTTTCTCCACGCCCTGACTCAGCTTTATGAGGACCCCCACCAGGCTGCCACCACAGAGGCTGCGTTACATGCCTTCCAGCAGGGCCATCCTTCCATTTAGGACTATGTGTTGGAGTTTAGGTGCTGGAGCGCCGATACAAATTGGAACGATGCAGCCCTGTGTCACCAGTTCCGGCTGGGGTTATCTAAATCCCTGAAAGATGAACTTGCCCATGTAGGGGTCCCCCGGTCCCTGGATGCTCTTATCAAACTGGCCATCCAGATAGATTGGCGCCTCAGAGAGCACAGAGCAGAGAGATCCACAGGGTCTTAAAGTCTCCGTGGGATACTATCTCAGTACCGCAGTCCAGCACCACCGGCTGCTGTTCCTCCTCCAGCTACTCTGGATAAGCCCAAATCCAGGCAGCTTGGGCTCCTTCATCCTTCGCTTACCCTCTAAGAGAAACAGCACCGCCAGAACCAAGACCTCTGCCTCTACTATGGAGGTTCCGGGCACTATGTCAGGTCTTGTCCGGCCAAAAACTGTAAAGGCTCTACCATTAAGCCTCCAAGTACTCCCAGTCTGCCAAAGATTTCTTCTCACCTTGCTCTCTTCATCACCCTCCAGCTACCGGGAAGGAGTATCTTAGTCACTGCGACTATTGATTCAGGTGCCTGTAGTTGTTTTGGGGATCAGACATTTGCTGCCCAACACCTAATCCCTCTGCAACCAAAGGCCCAAGGGATGATGGTCAACCTTGTAGATGGAAGGGCCATTAAGTCAGGCGTGGTCACCTGCGAAACTGTTCACCTACCTGCTACTACCGCAGATGTACATCAGGAATTCCTGCACCTTGACGCCATCGTGTCACCTCTCTTCCCCATTGTCCTTGGACTCCCGTGGCTCCAGGCTCACAACCCGCTCATCAATTGGGCCACAGAGGAGATCAGATTTCCTTCCCCATACTGCCAGCAACACTGTTGGCCCAGGCCCCGGAAGTCTCTACAACCCTGCTATGCCTTGATGCCAACCCGGATCCTGACTCCATCAAGGCCATTCCGCCTGTTTATCACACCTATCTGGATGTATTTAGCAAAAAGGGGGCAGAGTGCCTGCCGCCCCATATGCACTATGACTGCCCTATTGAGCTCCTCCCAGGAGCGGAAGTGCCCTTTGGGCGGATCTTCCCACTGACTGAGATGGAAATCTCAACTCTGAAAACGTACCTGGACGATAATCTTAAAAAAAGTCTTCATCTGCCCATCCACATCCCCAGCAGGAGCCGGGATCTTTTTTGTGGAAAACAAAGACCACACTCTACGGCCCTGCATCGACTATAGGGAATTAAACAAGATTACCGAAAAAAAATGGTACCCGCTACCACTGGTACCCAAACTTTTCCAACAGCTTGGGGCAGCCACTGTCTTCACAAAACTGGATCTCCGCAGAGCCTACAATCTTGTCCGAATAAGAGAGGGTGATGAATGGAAAACTGCCTTCCGTACACGCTTCGGGCATTTTGAGTATCTGGTGATGTCCTTTGGGCTCTGCAATGCACTGGCCACATTCCAACATTTTGTGAATGACATTTTCAGGGACTACCTGGATCAGGTCATCATTATCTATTTAGACGACATCCTCATATTCTCATCCTCTTTAGAGGCCCACCGTCAACATGTTGCTAAAGTCTTGGGTCATCTCAGGCAACATGGACTTTATGCCAAAGCTGAGAAGTGTATCTTTGAGTGCCAAAGCATCCCGGTCCTGGGCTTAGTCTTTTCAACCACTGAAATCACAATGGACCCCCAGAAGGTCTCTTGCCATTGTAGACAGGCCCGCCCCGGTCGACAAGAAAGCTGTCCAGCGGTTTGTTGGCTTTACAAATTTTTATCGCAAATGTATCAAAGGGTTCTCAGCCATGATCACTCCGATCACCCAGAAAGAGGGGTAACCGCATCCAATATTTAATCAAATGGAAGGGCTACGGCCCTGAAGAAAGCTCTTGGGAGTCAGAGAGCAATGCTGAAAGACTGGTCAGGATTTTCAAGAGGGATCACCCAGAGAAGATGGCTCGTCTGGGCATCCGGAGGCTGCCCCTTGGGGGGGGGGCAATGTTAGCAAATGGATGTTTTTTGCATCTGTGCACTGTTGCACATGCCTGTGCACGTTCGCGCACGCCAGTGGTGCCAGAACAGTCTATTTAAGCAGGCAATGCCCTGCAGCAGATTCTGTCCATTCTACAGCATTACCCGTGCCGACAGCAGTGTGTTTTCCTTAAGTATTCTGTTTCTGTGACCCTGGCTTGTCTCCTGTTCCTGTTGTCTTCTGCCTGCACTGACCCCGGCTTGCCTACGACCAATCTTCTGTCTCATCCCTGTGTATCTCGCTGCCAGCCTGTTGATGACCCAGCCTGCACCTGACCACTCTCTTGCCTGCCCCACTTGTACCGCACTGCCCGCCTGTTGCCAACCCTCACTGAACCACTACGCTATCTTCCAAGCACGAACTCCGGAGGAACCCTCCACACTTGCACCACTACTCATAAAAGCCCTCATGTCTCCCTGTACCCTCGAACTCCCTGTCTGCACTACCAGGGGTTCTGGAATCAGGGTCGAAAGAGAGGTTGCTCCCTGCATAAGCCAGACTCCACCACCAGGTGTGTGACAATCTCCATCTACTCTTTTTTCATCATCATCATCATTATCACTGGAGACAACTTGGCAATACACTGCGGCTGGGGGAACATGAAGGCCAATTTGTCTACCAGTGTTCTCCCCTCTCTCTAGGCTCATGTTTCTGTCATCCTCAACCTCAGAACCAACATTTGAATCCATTAATGGCTGGGCATCATCAAGGAGCAAGTGGCTAACGCTGTGGTCAAATAACTAAGCTGACTCCTCCATGGCTGATGTTGGGGCTATGGCAGGAACAGATGTGGAAAAGGAGGCAGGTTTATCCACTCTGGCAACTGCAGGGGACTGCACACTTGTCTCTGCTTGTGTGACAGAACTATATGGCATTAAACTGGCAGTAACGCACAAAACTATGTGGCGTTAAACTAGCAATAACTCACACAGAACTATATGGTGTTAAACTGGCAGTAACACACACAGAACTATATGGCGTTAAACTGGCACAGTAACGCACAAAACTATATGGTGTTAAACTAGCAGTAACACACACAGAACTATATGGCGTTAAACTGGCAGTGACTCACACAGAACTATATGGCGTTAAACTGGCAGTAATGCACACAAAACTGCATGGCGTTAAACTAGCAGTAACGCACAAAATTATATGGCGTTAAACTGGCAGTAACGAACACAGAACTATATGGCGTTAAAGTGGCAGTAATGCGCACAGAACTATATGGCATTAAAGTGGCAGTAACGCACAGAGAAGTAAATGGTGTTAAACTTGCAGTAATGCAAATATACAGTGCTCAGCCGTTACTAGACTGTCCCTACTCTAGCTATACACTAATGTAAAGATTAGTGACACTGTCTCACGACACTACACTGAAACGATCTGAGCTGTCCCTACTCTACATATACACTAATGAATGTATGAATGACACGGTCTCACTACACTACAGTGAAACTATCTGAGCTGTCCCTACTCTAGCTGCACACGATGCAAAGCTGAATGATGGTCCTCCTCGCTACAATCACACTATCCCTAGACTGACACTAAACTAATATTCTACACTGACAATTGAAGCACAGTATAGCACAGTAACTAATAGCACTGAACAGAGCCCTGTTCTATCTCTCTTCAGCCGAAATCACACTGAAAATGGCTGCCATTGAAAAAATACTTTTATACTGTGGGGCGGGAATGAGCCATGATTGGATAAAGTCATGATGACAGTGTCCAATCATGACTTTGACAGTGCTCTGTGCCCTGGTTTGGTTGAATCTTTCACTGCTTCAGCCAATCAGGGCTTGCAATGCATTGTTCGGCGCCGCAATGCATTGTGGTCGGTTCGGGGGGCCGAAAAAATGGTCGAACTACCCGATTGTTCGGATGGTAGCCGAACGACTGAACGCCGATAGTTCGGCCCTAACTTATGCTTGGGCCAAACCGTTTACACATCCCTAATCCTTAATTCCGGCTTGAAAAGCTGGGTTCCTGAGGATTACTATTAGGGGGCTCGGAGAAGGTGAGGGGCCTGCATATTTAAAAACTGACCTCACTACCTTGAGAGTAGTCCCAACTAGAGGATGTTGACTCACCTCTTTACCCGCCCATATAAATTTGGAAAATCTTGCGCGTAAGTCCCATACAAAGCCCTGGGTTAAATTAATAGGCAGTGCTTGTAACAGATAGATCAAACGAGGCATGATATTCATTTTAATAGCATTGGTTTGCCTGAACCAGGTAAGTATCTCCTTATCCCATTTACGGAAATCTAGGTGGAGCAATGGCGCACAATTATGGTTGAAAATTTTATTCACGTTAATCGGGATCTTAATTCCTAGATACTGAATATACGAGTCCGTCCATTTAAAGCTAAATTTTGAACTTATATGATGTTTTGCTGTTATATCTTTACTCACTCCTATTGCCTCTGATTTTAAATAGTTTACCTTAAAGTTTGAGAGATCACTATATCTGTGTATTTCGCTCAGGAGTGGGGGTATGGAACTCTTTGGGTTGGTCAAAAAGAGGATCAAATTGTCCGCATATGCGGCTACTTTATGTTCCAATCCCTTAGTCCGGACTCCCTTTATCTCCTGGTTGGCCCTGACCATACACAGAAAAGGTTCAAGGGTGAGTATAAAAATAAGAGGGGACAATAGGCAGCCTTGGCGTGTGCCGTTCTGTATCAAGAACTCTTCTGAAAAGGTGTTGTTAACCCTCACTCTAGCCGATGGGACCGAATATAATGCCAAAATCCAGCCCCCCATCCAGTCCTTGGCAAGAACTAGGTGTTCTAAGCTAGCTTTTTAAAAAATTCAGTCCACTCTATCAAATGCTTTTTTTGCATCCGCAGAAAAAAGCACTAGGAGTATCTTTTTGCTAGAGGAATGATACTCTTTGTACATTTTCCCTCCCCTCCCTCCCTTGAACAAACCCCACCTGATCCAGATGGAGCAACGACACTATGGGGGCTATTTACTAAAGGCAAATCCCCTCTGTACTGCAAGTGCAAGTGCAGTTGCTGTAGATCTGAGGGGACATGCAAGGAAAACAAAAAACAGCAATTTGGCTTGCACATGATTGGATGATTAAATCAGCAGAGATTCCCATCATTTCAGATCTTCCCCTCCAGATCTTGCAGTGCAGAGTGGATTTGCCTTAGTAAATTAACCCCTATATATTGGTTTACTCTTGATGCCAAAATCTTTGTAAAAATGTTCAAATCTGTATTTAATAGGGAGATGGGTTGGTAACTCGCACTTATAGCCGGGTCCTTCCCCTCCTTAGGTATAACCATTATGTTTGCCCGTAGAATATCTCCCAACTGTATTTGCCCTGCTCTGAGAGTTAAATGCCTGTACAAACCGTCCAGCTAGTTTGTCCGCAAAGACCCTGTAATAGAGCAAAGTATACCCATCTACTCCGGGGGCCTTCCCTTTCTTCATTAACTCTAATGCTCTTGTAAATTCCCCCTCTGTAATTAGCGCATTTAGATTCTCTATCTCTACTTTTGATAGTGTCTGCATCCCGCAATCCTTTATAAATTGTCGTGCCGCCGCATATTTGTCTTCCTGACTATGGGTCGTAGCCTGATGTGCCAGATTATAGAGGGCTTTGTAATATTTTTTTAAATTCCTGTGCAATTCCCTTAGATGATTTCACTAGGGAATCATCCCCTATTTTAATTTGCGCAATATAATTTCTTGACCTCTCAGTTCGTAGAATGTTTGCCAACATTCTACTTGCCTTATTCCCATATTCATAGGGTCCCCCGAACAACACATTTATGTTTCTCCCATAGACACAAGGGGGAGACATCCTCCGCATCGTTCTCTGCAAAGAGCAGATCGATCTCCTGTGCTATCTGGTTTTTATATGTCCCATCTCGTAGAAGGCTCTCGTTCAGTCTCCAATGCCATTCCCAAATCTGTTTTCCTCCTAAATCGAGCGAACACGAAGTCGGGACATGGTCAGAGAGAGTAAATTAACTTATGTGTGCTGTGAAGAGATAGGGGAGAGCATTCTGCGAGATGAAGAGGTAATCTATTATTGTATAAGTTTTATGATAGTTGGAGTAAAATGTATAGTCCCTCTCATGTGTGTTGAGGGCTCTCTAGCTATTTACCAACTGATGATCCTGAAGGAGGAACTGGCATTTATGAAATTTTGTATAAGATACGTGAAATGCTCCTCTTAATGTGTCTCAGAGTGGATCTAAGGCTAGATTAAGGTTTACAATTATTTTTTAGGAGCTCTGTTGGGGGGCTTTGATGAGATATCAGGGGTCTAAACAAACCGCAGCTCTCAATCTCCATCTGTGTAGCCTCAGCTGCATAGAATTAATGGACAGGAATAGCTGTGCACTGAGCCTCCCATTCATTCAGAAATGGAAGTATAGTAAAAGTTGACTATGCTTCAGTTATGAATGAACCAATTGGTACCAATCGCTGACTCTGTTCATCCAGAAAAGAAAGGAGCCGGTAAGGGCCGGTTCACACTGCAGCGGGGCGGAGCGGCGCGACTTCGCGCCCCGTTCACATCTAGGCGAATTGTCAGACGACTTGAGTCGCCTGACAATTCGCCTCAATGCTGTGCAAATGGGACCGTTCTAATAGGAGCGAATCGCTTCGCTCCGCATTAGAAAAATGGTCCCTGCACTATTTTTAGGGCGATCTCAGGCGGCTTGCATTGACTTCTATGATAGAAGTCTCCTAGCAAGCCGCTTTGAGATCGCCTGGAGCGCCGCATCGCGCCGCTCCGCCTCGCTACAGTGTGAACCGGCCCTAAATGACAAATTCACTGACCCGTTCCCATCTCTCCATCATGACGCATCTTCTACAGCAGCTGGCGGGAGAGAGGAGGGGGGAAGACAGCAGCTCTGTGGGGGGGACCAGGGAAGCACACAAAGACCCTGGGAACAGCACAAGACAAGTAAACTGGATAGAGAAAAATGGAGGAGATTGGGTCCTCTAATGGCCACCCCCGGCCATCCCTCCTATTCAGGTGTACAAGGGAGGCACACGGGCCCCCTGGACCATGGGGCCCAGTTGCAATTGCAACCCCTGTAACACCTATCGTTATGCCCCTGCCTCTTTATGTTGCTCAACCATAGAAAATAATGTTTCTAAGCACGGGACCTGACCCTCACTCGGCAGGTACACATCCACCAAGGTAACCCTTTGTTCACAGAGGAGCCCCTGAACTATAAGAAGGCGCCCTTCCCTATCTGTGACTACCCTCAACTCCCTCCATGGAGTATGCTTAGAAATCAGGACCGAAACCACTTTAGCTTTTGAGTTATTTGATGCACCATGGTAAGCTGTCAGGAATCTGTTGTCTCATAATTTGGGGATTTTAGTCTTTTTAAAGTGTGTTTCTTGTATGAAGACAATATTTGTCTTCAATCTCCATAATTCACTCAAGAGTCTGGATCTTTTTCTAGGGCTATTAAGCCCTTTAAGCTGTATGAGGTTAGGACAATACGTGGCATAGTCCTCTCCAATTGCCTAGACCTGACCCGACCATTTCAAATGAGGGGAAATGTACTAGGACGGAAGTGAAGAGAGATGTGGGGAAGGAGAGAAGAAGAAAAAAAACAAAAATAATACATTTTCACCCACCCACGAATGCCCTTGGAAGAAAAAAAAAATTGACGCCTCCCCACCCCCACATGTACTCATATCCAAACATAAACTCACACATCAGGAGAGCCTGTGCATTAAAACACTAATTGTGATACACATGTTACATATTACCATGTACTCCGGAGTGAGAGCAATATTTCTAGCACCAGCCCTACTTCGTAACACTAAACTGATGACCTGTAGGGGGCTTTTAATGTGTTGCCTATGGAAAATATAGAGTACTAAATAATGTTGCCATTTTGCAGGCACACGCACATTTTTAGGTTTGTCATGCTGGGTATCTATTTACTTGGTGCAACCTCATCTTTTATATTTTACAAAAAACATGGGTAATTTATTGCATTTGTGTGCCTTAAAATTAATTTTCCAAGACTTTTTCAGTAATATTGTGTGACATAAAAAATTGGAACTACTACCATTTTATTTTCTAGGGTGTCTGCTTTCAGAAAATATATAATGTTTTGGGGGGTTTATGTAATCTTCAGGCCTAAAATGATTTTTTATGCATGTGTGCAAAAAAAGCTAAAACGGCTCTGGCAGCAAAAAACGGCTATTCTTTAACTAAGCTTTTGGCCTCATACACATGGAAGTTTCTTAAAAAATAAACAAAATGTCAGGCCCGACGTCAAGGAAAAAAATCGGCGTTTTTCGGCGTTAGTGAGCGTTAGTGAGCGTCGGCGTCAATAGGCATATTTTTTAAAAAAAAATCATCCCTCTGTTATTTTTCAACCTAAAAATATTGGCGTCAAAAAACGCCGGTTAACGCTGGTACGGCGTTAGTGAGCGTTTTGCGGCGTCGGCGTCAAGAAACGGCAAAATGTTACAGCCTCAGAACGTGCTGGCCGTGGGTTCTAGTTTCAGCTCACTAACGCCGACGCCATCTACAGCTCGAAAACGTCTGTATTTTTATGGGGCCATTGACTAACACGGAGAGCTGCAAAAAACGCCAGAAAACGCCGGCGTCAAAAAACGTCCGTGTGTATGAGGCCTTTAAAATGCTTTGGGAATGCTTGTTGTACATGGAGAGATGATTTCATCCAATCAGCTGATAGCTGTCTTTTTCTATCAAAACATAAATTAAATCTGATTGGTTGATAAGTGCAGCGCCAACAGCTTTATGTGCCTCTAAATCACCGTTATGGAAAGCATTCCCATGTGACATATCAACAGTCCCTTGATAAATAAATATCCGTATTTTATGCCCCTTCTCACTCATCCTTACATTCTTCTTACAGCTACTTTTCGTGTTTCCAAAAATCATGGGGTATATTCCAGGCCCACACAAAAAGATTTACAAAAACTATGTGAAGCTTGGAGCCTTTGTGGCTAAGAGACTTCGGATGAACAAGGAGACACTGGACCCAAACAATCTACGTGATTTTGTAGACTGCTTTCTCATAAAGATTGAACAGGTGTGTATTTAACTCTTTTAGTTTGGTTTACTAGACAATGTTGTTGCTGAATGACTTATAAAAGAAATTGTGGAACATAACAGTTGCAGGCTGGAACCGAGTCCTAAAGGTTTATGTTTATGATTCCTATCATTACGGGTCATCTGTTCAACTAGATCTGCTGTCAATGTCATAGTGAAATGTGTATAGCAAGCATTGTTAAAGCTCAAATCTGGGCAATATTATTTGAATATAGCTCTTCAACTTTATAGTCATTTAGATGCCGGCTTGCTTCCAATGGTTTGAAAAGTGTCTCTTAGTTCTCCCAGATATTATAGCTCCCGCTGTACTTCCAATTTGCCACAGAGGTTAGTGCTGCAGTTCCATTGGACACCAGTCTGTCTCTGCACCCCCTTCACGCGATGATCCACAAATTACTGATTACTGGGGGGGGGGGGGGGTTGCAGGCACAACATTAGCCCCAATGACTTACATTTAAGGACATTCAGTATAGGGCTTCAATAAAATTTTTTTTTGTAGACTGACACATTTGCAAAAATGTAAGAGAATGTGTTTTCCATCCTATTTTTTATTAGTAATTTGTTATATACTTGTAGCCAGGAGTTGGGTATTCTCATCCCCCGGCAACAGGAAGACATTCTTTACCATTAATCATAATGCAGTTTTTTCCCCTAGTGTTCCAGCTTGGCTGATTTATGACTCAAACAGTGATAGAGAACAATGCATTCCCCGATATGTAGTTCACTTGTAAGGATTTGCCCTCTGGCTGTGTTTGGAATGAACTATAGCTTCCAGTAGACTGGTGGGAGATGGAGATCTCTGGGAGAAGTGGAGCCTCATAGGATCGGCATGGATCTGTATGCAGGGAATCTGAGCTGGAAGCGGCAGAGTCGCGGCCTGCTTTTACAGATTCATCAACCCAGGTACCCTGAAGGACAGCAGTGAACAGCTTGAGTATCCTGCATTGCTGCAGTTGGGGCTTGTTCCTGTTTGATACACCCCGCAGGGGCATCAAATCTGAGAGAGCCACGCGGTGTGAGGCGGTGGAAGCCGGAGACCATCCTAGGAGCAACATCATCATCCTCATATTCATCCTCATCCCTGTTATCTACAGCAGCTACATATTTTGTTTATGTGTGTTGAGCCGGTGAACACCCATCTTAACAGACACTGTGTATAGACAACATTGCTTCTCTGCATCTGATAACATCTTTTATACAAAAGGAGGTCTATTCACACACCTCAGCGTGGACACTACAAACAGACATCTACATTCTGCATTCGTTTGCTGATACTTGTAGTTCTACCAAGTTTAATCTAATAAATCAGTGATCACTGTGAAGCTTATACTGTTTCTATACTAGAAGAGTGCTGTTCTGATCATACTTCATTCTCTGTGATTAGCATTGTTCATCAGCCATTACTTGTTGCATACATTTAAACCACATAAAGCTGGCTGAAGACCAGCTGAACTGCCAAGCAACGAGACACTGGACTACATCTACTTCCCTCTCTCCTCCTCACTTAAGGAAAATATTTTGCTCTGCTAAAGATTAGTTGCATTGACCAAAGAACTCTCTTTCTAAGAGCAAGTGTAATATTGCTATAATTACTGTTTTAGTGTTGTATTTGGTTATCTGCTGCCTTGCTGATCTTGTGTGAGTGAGCAGTAGAGAGTGGTCTGAAACTTGCAGGAGTCATTCCTCTGCTTTCCTGTGCCCCACTCACATCTGCAGCATACTGTATATGTACATGTGTGCTGATTAAATTTGAACAAAAGTAATCTATACTAAGTGTTATGTGTTAACGTGTGACATTTATTTAGTGGTAAAAACCCTTTTCTGTGTCTAACTATACCCTGTTGGGTTAAGGTCATTCTTTTGATATATTCTTTGAGTAAACAATACTGACTCAATTCAATCTGGTGTATTTCATTACTGTCATTTCTTAAAGGTACAACACTAACACAATGAGTGAACCCAGTGTGTCAGAGGACTCGCAGGGTTAGGGTAACCAGAGGGGTATTTATATTTCTTGCAACCCTCACGGGGCAGAACTACATAATCTAATTGCATTTGACATTCACAGTATTAAACAGATGAGTATTGTCCCTGTCAGGACCGGGATCTGAACCCACAACTTCTGCTGCTTCAGGTAGTGGCTCTTTTTGCTGAGCCATCTGAGATGCTGGACAGCTCCCTGTCTGATTCTTTGGACTTTCTTGCCTTGTCTCTTGTTTCTGGTGAACCTTGAATTATTTGCTCCTCCCTTGAACTTCCTGATTTAAGCCATATCTGTGCACTTTCTGATTGCCAGATTGGCGTGCTCTCTCCAGATGATATTTTGCTCCTTTGCGAACCAGCAGTTGTCCTTATTTCCACTACCACTCATTATTTACCTTTGTCTTGTTCCTCGACTATGCTTCCGCTTGATCCCAACCTGCAACCACTTGTTACCAACCTTTGGCTTGTTTACTAACTATGCTTCTGCTTGATCCCTTCCTGCTATATCTGCTTCTAGATCTCAGCTTGCACACCTCCTGGTGGGGCAATCCTGAGGACCATGGCCTGGTACTAACACGCAACAAAACCTATCTCCACCACCAGTGAATACTGGTTAGTGCTTAGACCCTGCACCTCAGATGAGCCCGGGTCATCTGCCAAGGTGACCTGCTTGTTTACTTATTCTTCTGGTCAATGGGAGCCTCTTCACTAATATAGCTACTGGTCTCTAAGCCTGACCCCTGACTGTGATCGTCGCCGGCAGTGACATCTGTAGCGACATTCACAGGCTAAACTTTGCTTACCTTGTCAATGAATCATTCAACCTGCATGCTTGACATAGTGATCACATATTTGGGAATCACTTTGATTGGTGCAATGGAACTGAATCTGTCAGTGACAGCTGGGATTGAGAGACATCAGCTTTGCAAAATGTCAGGTGTTGGCTCCTAGATTTATTTAAGTATCACCAGCACAGGACATCACGAGGAAGAATTCAAATATAAAGACCATGGGTGGGAAAGGGACAAGATTATGAAACAACCCTTCTGCCGATGATCAAAAGAAAATGTGCAGCCAATAACTGTGCAGGAAAAAAGCAACTGTTTTGCATCTTACTGCATATAGGAGCGTGCCTACTGTTCCTAATGATGAATATGCCTCTGCATAACCTGATATATGCTTAATATTTCAATTTAAACAAGATGCTTACTATGCTTCAAATATACCCGAGGCCAAAATGTATTTTCTTAGTTTTAGAGTGGGGAAGGTTTTTATTAATGTCTGTATCCCCACTGTAGACATTCATCCTCTTTGTTTGCCCTCGTGACAGACACAAGAGGTGAGGGAAAGTCTTGGGGTCACTTGTCCTTAAGACAACTAGGTTATGTCCACTTACTTTAGAGATATTTCTTCAGACTTTCTGTTGTGTTTTTGAAACACGAAGTGAGACTAAATCTCCCCATATTGACATACTATTAGTGATAAACTCGTACATGTTTGGATACTCTTCTGCACCTACGTGGCCGAGTCCTCCAGGAAGCTGTAGCCCAAAATGGACCAATCATCTGTGGCTGGGGTATTCCGCTCCCCACAAATATACAGTACAAGGGGTATGTATGCAAGGGACTACAGGGGAAGGAATGTCCCCACTGTCCGTTACAGGTGAGAGCTTCCTTGTTGGCTCGGTCTTGAGAGTTTGGAAGAGCATTCAAACAGGCCTGAGCTCATCTCTACACCCTATAGACAGCACCAAAAACACAGGAGTTTTAACTCTTCTCTATTTGACGAAAAACTAAAAAAAAAAGTCTATAGTTATAAATCTTTTTTTTCTTTAGGAGAAGAAAAACTCTAATAGTCATTTTAACTATGAGACAATGTTGAAAACTACAGTGAATGTGTTCTTTGCTGGCACAGAAACAGTGGGGTCTACCTTAAGATATGGTTTTCTGATCATGCTGAAGCATCCAGAAGTGAGAGGTAATTGTACTGTAATTGTTGTATCCAAAACAAATTGCTCTCTTTGTTGCCCAAAACAAATGCAATGAATTCTTGCCACGAAGCAAGACAGGCGTAAATACATTTCTTCTAAAACTCAACTGAACTTTCAATTTAAATTAGCTAAACACATTCCAGGTGCATCAAAATAAATTATCTAAGGCTACATTGAGCTTAGGTTCACATTGCTGTGGGTTAGAAATAGTGCGAGTTCGACTGAACTCACATGATTTCATCCCGGCAATGCAGTCCGACTTCGGGGGGTGATTTGACAGACATCTGTGTCGAGTTCCTGCACAGATGTCTATTGAAATCACACCCAAAGTCACTAAACGTAGTGCAGGAACTAGGTTTGGGAATTGGTGCTGTGCTATAAAGTCGGCGTCGCACCTATTTGGACGGTGCTATTGCCGGCAATAGCCGCCAATTTGGCATGCTATTTGACCTGTCAAATTGCATGCCAAATCAGACCAATGTGACCCTAGGCTTAAGGTGCATCTAAAGAAAAGCCCTGGAATTCATATCTTGTCATAGACACTCATTGGAAATCTGTTCCCCATCCATGCAACAAATGGAGCAATTTGGCACAGATTCATGAAAATTGTGTTAATGTGTATCCATGATCTGTTGCAGAATGGTCTCAGAATTTTGTCTGGGATATAATTTGCTCCAACATGAAAGAGGTCTTTTATATCTACACTTTTCTCACCACCAATATGACAGTATTTCTTAATGCATTTGTCACATTCATAGTGCCAGAATGTAAAAGAACTACCTACTTGTGTTGTGTGCATTGGAATTAACAAGAAACACTGTTGCAAAACTTTCATGAATTTGTTACAGGACTTTCTAATACGCCCATACTGCTAAAAACGTCACATATGCCTCATTGAATTGCCCCCCCCCCAAGGTGTGCAACATCTTATAATTCATTTTTTTTAGAAAGCAGCTACAGCCTAGGAAAAAGAGGAATGCTATAGAGAAGGACCATTACGTTCTTTGTGGAAACAGTGGACTCTCTGTCAAGGTATGAGACACCCCCTGCTAACTTAGAGATAGAACTTTCCAATCAGAGGGGAGTGAAACCACTGCTTCCACTCAGAGAGCAAGAATCCTTCTCTGCAGTTTGCTGTAGAGGACAGGCTTTTCTACTCTGGCTATGTCACATACCTGGTTGGAGGCCGAAGTGCTGAGAGGGCTTTCCTTGCAGCTAAGTGCAGAGCGCCCCTGAAGATGGTAACAGGGAGTGCTATGCTCAGAGAAGCAGGGGTTGCCAGCTGTGACAGACTGAAGGGATGGCTGGATGGCGGCTGATGGGCAGGATGCACAGCTGGGTAGGAGTCCCTCAGGAGTACCAGGTGAGGCTTGGCAGACGGGAGAGCCAGGAGTAGAGTCAGGAGAGAGGCCAGAAGTCATACACAGAAAGTCATTCAAGAGTAAGGCAGCAAGCAGAGTCAGGAGTCAGCCGGGATCATGCACTGGTAATCAGGCAGAAGCGGAGTCAGAAGAGCAAGCCAGGGGTCATACACGGATCAGCAGGCAGAAGCGGAGAAAAAACTGTAAGGCTTTGGACACCTTTTCTTTTACGCACTTAAAGGGTATTTATCTGATTTAAACTTGTAGGCAGATGACACTGGCAGTATATCCTCCAACCTGAAGATGGCACTGTGCCATTTTTTCAGGCTGATAGGAGCTCATTGAAGACTAATTGCTCCTGCCATGGGCTCCAGGCAGCCATCTTGGGTGGGTCAGCAATCCTATTGAATGCTAAAGTCCCACAAGATTTGGGTAGCCATCTTGACCAAGGATTCTAAAAATAGTAGGATACTGCATGATTCATACAGTTGTGCATCATGCATACTTGTTGAGCAGGGGAAGGTGGTTTACTATTACATGGTGTCTCCTCTCTTGGTTTCCTGGAACAGTCTCTCATTGACAGCCGGATATCTGCAAGAACATTTGGCAATGGCAGTGTGAACAATCAATAACATAGCCCCTCCTAGGGTCTGTACTAGGTGCTGTACTTACCTCTGGGGATGCTGCAATGTCAGTGCCCAAGCAGCTGTTCCAGCGGTCTAGGGATTTGATCTTCTCTGTGCCGCTTTTCCGGGATGGATCAGAGTGATTCACTGTGCAGGTGCAGAACAATAAGAATCGGCTGTAGTCCATCCTAGACGCACTGCACAGAGAAGAGAGAGAAGAGCGGGGATTTCAAATCAGATTGCTGAACCGGCTCTGTGTAGGCACTGACAGCTCATCTTCATCTTTCCTGGAGGTAAGTACATAAGTACAGTAGGAACCGAGAGACTGGGATGTGGCAGTTCGGAGGCCGTACAGTTAATTCACCTTTTCATTTTTTCTGTAAAGGTGAACTAACACGTTAAGATTTTTCCAGCATATGCTCAGTTAACCCTGACAGTTTACTGGAGTGTGCACACAAACTGTGCCCTCCTGTCATTTAACCATGTGTCTGGCCTGTCCGATGTGGAGGATATTATAGCGATATTATTACTTTTATTCTAATGCTCACATGAGATAATTTGTAAAGAATGATTGAACATTTTAATAATCAATTTTCTCCCCAGAGAAAGTTCAAGGGGAAATAGACAGTGTGATTGGTCGAGATAGAAGTCCGTGCATGGATGATCGCAGCAAGATGCCCTACACTGAAGCAGTGATTTATGAAATCCAAAGATATGCAGACATAGTGCCCATGAGTGTCCCTCATACTGTGACCCGGGACATCACATTCCGTGGTTATGACCTGCCTGAGGTATTTGTTGTTTTGCTTTGTCCATTTAAGGTTACTTTGCGGTAAAAGGAAGGAAGCATAAAAACCTCTGTAGTGTGTTAATGCTTTACCAAACAAAAATGCAGTACCTACAAACTATGTACATTTTAGGGAAACAATACAAGACATACAAAGTGTTCCAAAATATGCATACAATATACACATGCACAAGCTATCTATCCTCCCTAGCAAATGATACACTAAAGAAAAAGGCAAGCATTAATTGGTGCACTGTGAGCTGGGTGAAAAAGGGCACAGGCTGGTTTATAAAGTCTATTAGGTGAAAGTCCATGGGATAAAATGACAGTCTCTGGGGGTATAGATGCTGAAGCTGAGCAGCTGCTGGCTCTAAGAGCTATGAGAAACTCTGCAGGGATATAGAAGAGGAAACGAGAGCAGTGCCATCTAAGTGTAGCAATCGGGTACATTTAACAAACTTAAAGAATAAAACTCACAATGTGATAAAACATCAGCACATATTTCAGTACAAGTTCATCAGCACAATGTCTTTCCGCAGAGCTGATGAACTTGTACTGAAACATGTGCTGATGTTTTATCACATTGTGAGTTTTATTCTTTAAGTGTATTAAATGTACCCGATTGCTACACTTAGATGGCACGGCTGTTTTTCCTCTTCTATATCCAATGATACACTAAAGAGTTACTTAATTTGGTTCTTCCTGGTGATGGAGTCTTCTTCCTTTTATCCAGTATCTCTCTAGACTGCTCCTTGCTTTTTGGAGTCTTGCAAAACTACTCCTTTTGTGTTCAGCACATGGCTGTGTTCTATGTCCTATGTTCCCTCCCCCTACTTGCTGCAAACATCCCTTCCTGTTCCATGAGCTTCATTAAACCAAATGGGTTACTTAGCATATGAATAGGGTAAGCCCTATTTTGAGCTGTAAAAAAACCCCAAAACTAATGGGTTTTGAGAGACGATTTTCAGCTGTAAAAATGCTCTAATGCCGAAAAACGTGCAAAAACACAGCTAAATGTGGCTCACCAGCGTTTTTGGATGTTTTTTGCTCCATATAAAAAAAAACGTTCAAAAGCACTGACGCTCAAAAACGCTCACAAATGCTCAAAAACGTCACTGACGTTTTTATGACATTTTTTTTAACGTCCTGTGCGCATGAGACCTAAGACACAATTTGGAAACAAATCTAAATGCCTTCAAGCATATCATAATGCACAGGAAGAAAACACACTGGAATAGAAATTTAACTTCAAAGGTCATGAATCATAGGCAACAGCTCCTGTAATTCTATTGAGTTTAGCAAGTAATGGAGCTGCACTTCAGGCACACAATTAGATACAGTTACACAAGGAGCTACTGGAATGTTTGGGTTTTTCCACCATCTCTAGTGATTGCCCACTCCTTAAAGTATAACTAAAGGCAAACCTTTTTTTTTAGTTTTGGATAGGGCGGAGATGGATTAGAATACCTTTATTTAGAAAGTGCCAAGATATAAACATGAAAAATTTAGTACCTTCGTCCAAAGTGAACTAACTACGAAAAGATTAAGGGGGAGAGAGAGCGGGCAGTGATGTTATACTTATACACATTTCTGTAGACTCTACATGTTTCGCATTTAGCATGAATCACTGACCCCATAATACATTATTTGCCCATATAACACATATCATAAATTTATGCCATGCAGTGATCATCCAGGGTGCTCACCTAAATGCAGGCCACCACGCCCGTGACAAGGCAGACTATTGCGCCCCTTATCGCGGGCGTGGTGGCCTGAATTTAGGTGAGCACCCTGGATGATCACTGCATGGCATAAATAAAATTTATATGTCTTATATGGGCAAATAATGTATTATGTGGTCAGTGATTCATGCTAATTATATATTTTTTCTTTTTTGTCATTATTGTTAAAGTACAGATTATACAGGTTTCCATCCGTTGGACTTTACGGACCATGGATCAGATCGAAGAACGGCGGATGTCAGCAGACATGTCTCTGCTGACATCCGCCACTCCATAGAGGAGAATGGGGCGTCCATTCAGGTCCGCCTGAAAAACGAACAGTCAAACCTGACCGTATGACGTGTGAAAGGGGCCTAAAGGTTTTACACTATGTGAGGCTTTTTTTCTCTGAATCTCTGGATGGCACACTTTGAGCATTGCTTTGAGGAAGGAGGTTCGGATTGGGGATTTATCTCCCAATGGTCCCTATACTTGCTATATAGAATTGGCTGTGTGGTCAGCGAAGTGATCAATTGGAAAGGATCCGGTTTTGAAGACAGAATCTTCCTAACCCTGGGGATTTGTTCTATGCTTGCTTTGTTGGTGTTTCGGTAAGCGCAATATATGCTCTGGTGGTGGTTTTCACTGCATTGGTGAACAAATTGTTGCTTATCTTCACTCAAGATTTGGATATATACAGTATATATCACCACGTTTTGGACTTATTTATGAATGTTTAGCACTTTATGCACTTTTTATATATGATATATGCACTTTATTTATTATTGGTATAGTGATGATGGGTACATTTACATCAAGGTAGTACTCGTTAGTCACTCTTCAGATACATTTATGAATTCTTATACTCTATGCACTTTATCAATTTGTTTATACAATCTTGTTTTTGTGAATTTTTTTACACTAAGGTCACTTAGCTGATTGAGCTTGTGATTTAGCACAGAGATTATTCCTTTTGTGTCACTATTATCAACTTAGCGCTACACTTGGAATTTTGTGGTGTTAGCGGCTAGTTCTTTCTTCTTTTTTTCCTATGTTTGTACTCAGCGGAGTATAATACCAATTTTTAATATATGATTTAGCTTGTGCCTTTTCAGCAGCAGCAGATTTTCATTCTCCCTCTTAACTGTGTGAGAAAACACAGGATTAGGGTAAATCTTATACACACAAACCTGTTTTTTCCTTATAGTTAAGAGGGCTGGGCTGGAAGGGAGCATTTGTCTTTCAGACATGCGCCCTTCTATGACACTGCAGTGAGGCGTGCCTCCACTGCAGCATTTTTATTGGCCGGCTTGGGCCAATGGTGCTTTACCATTGGATAAGTCTCCAAGCTGTGCATTGAGCTCAGTGTCTCTGACAAGAAGCGAGGAGAGGCACTGTGAGCTCATCCTCTCAGTCTGCTGCAAACAGAGCGGCTTGTATTTAAACTAGCCGCTCTGTATGTAGCTTCTGACAGGCTGCGCAAGGAGCCCTGTATCTCCGGAACCATAGATGATAGAAGCCCCAGTGGTGGGGTAGGACTTCAGCTACATAGCTACCAAATTTGGGGTCTCTGTGACCCCAGGTCTCCGATCTATGACCCTTGAAGTTGATCTTTTTTTTTTTTTTGACTGCACGTCCCTGGTATACTCTGTCCTGTGATGCTGAGCTGTAAACTCCTAAAACTATGGATGGAAACAAGTGGAATACAGGGGACAGAGTGGGTGGATTATATAAGGGGTGTGGCTTATGAGAAGTGGGAGGGGTAAAAAATAAGGGTGGGGTTTGGCCCCCCCATCCTAAAACTTCACCAGCCACCACTGGGTGTGTCGTTCAGACACACCACATCTCCAATCTCGGTAAAGAGCCTATGACATAAGCTCTTTACCATGTGATCAGCTGTGTCCAATCACAACTGATCACAGTGTAAATAAGAAGTGCTGTTAAATGGCATTCCTCTATTCACGCGTGAATAGGGGAGACCCAATAAGCGGCTATCCTGACGAGAGGGTCTGCGCTGATAATTAGTGCAATAATTATCACTGCAGCCCCATCAGTGATGCCCACCAGTGATGCCCACCAGTGTCCATCAGTGCTGTATATCAGTGCCGCCTATCAGTGCCCATCAGTGCTGCATATTAGTGCCTCTTCATCATTGCCCATGAGTGCTGTCTCATCAATGCCCATCAGTGCTGCCTCATCAGTGCTCATCAGGGAAGGAGAAGAATTACTTATTTACAAAATTTTATAACATAAACTAAGAAAAACTTTTTTTTTCCAATCTTTCTGTCTTTTTTCATTATTTTACCAAAAACCCAGTGGTGATTAAATACCAACAAAAGAAAGCTCTATCTGTCTTAATAAAATTATAAAAAAATTTTTTGGATACAGCGTTGCATGACCGCGCAATTGCCAATCAAAATGCCACAGTGCTGAAAGCTGAAAATTGGCCTGGGCAGGAAGGGGGGTAAAAGTGACCGGTATCAAAGTGGGTAAAACCTTGAAATGGATACAAGAAGCACAACTACCTAGTCTATTCCCAAATACACTCTCTGCAGGGCCTTGCCCTTTCTCACAGCCAGAAAGGCTAATAATAAAAAATGTATTGAATTGAAAAAGACACTCTCAGGCTAGGTTCACACTGCTGCGGTGCGGGAACCCTGCGAATTCACTGCGGGTTCCCGCATCGCAGGTCTCTGAGTGGCAGTTCACACTGCCATATGCGATCTCTGGGCAGTGTCAATACAATGTTAATGACACCCCCAAATGAGTACGCATATCGCACTGCGAACTGCAAACTCGCACAGGAATCGGATCGCATGGTGTGAACCACCATGCAATCCGATTCTGACCCTGCGAAAAAAAAGGGTCCTGTGCGAGTTTACTCCGATTGCGATGCGAATTCAGCCATACAATCTCTATGGCTGATTTTGCATCACACAGAGATCGCATATGGTTCACACTGCAGTGCGGTGCGAAATCATATGCGATCTCTGTGATCGGAGCAATGTGAACCTAGCCTCAGACTCTAATTAGACCCAAACCTGCTTTGGAATTTCAAACATGATTGTTCATAGAGTAAGTTTAGGAAAGAAAATGGCATAACTCATGAGAACAGCAGAACAGCAGAACTGTAGCATGCCTGAGGGTAGGCAGCTCTTACCATAATGTGCAAGAAACCACAGCAAAGTAGACACATTTGACACAGGAGCGCTAAGGGGTTACTGGGAACTAGTGGCGGCCCATCCATACGGGGAGCCGCCCCCCCAATCCATGGCCCCTAATCTACAAGCGGTGCAGCGGACACTTGGATTTTTTTTTTGAAGCACATTAAATGGCTTAAAAAAAGGGTAGGCACCAAGATACCGTGACGAGATCCTGAGGCCCATTGTTGTGCCATTCATCCACGACCATCACCTCATGTTGCAGCATGATACTGCACAGTCCCATGTTGCAAAGATCTGTACACAATTCTTGGAATCTAAAAACATCCCAGTTCTTGCATGGCCAGCATACTCACCGGACATGTCACCCATTGAGCATGTTTGGGATGCTCTGGATCGGCGTATATGACAGCGTGTTCCAGTTCCTGCCAATATCCAGCAAATTCGCACAGCCATTGAAGAGGAATGGACCAACATTCCACAGGACACAATCAACAACCTGATCAAGGAGATGTGCTGCACTGCGTGAGGCTAATGGTGGTCACATAAGATACTGACTGGTTTTCGGACCCACTGGAACCCCCAATACAGTAAAACTGCACATTTTAGAGTGGCCTTTTATTGTGGCCAGCCTAAGGCACACCTGTGCAACAGTCATGCTGTCTAATCAGCATCTTGATATGCCACACCTGTGAGGTGGATGGATTATCTCAGCAAAGGAGAAGTGCTCACACACACAGATTTAGACAGATTTGTGAACAATATTTGAGAGAAATAGGATTTTGCGTACATTGAAAAGTCATAGATCTTTGAGTTCAGCTCATGATAAATAAGGGCAAACACAAAAGTGTTGCGTCCATAATTTTGCTCAGTGTATATATCATATAAATGTGTGTATGGATAAGCTTTGACACCTAGCGCACATTCATTTTGGTTTATCTGATTTATAAATTGTTGTGCTCATTGCACTAGATAGTGAGAAGAGCTGCAGGGGAGGTCTATCCACCAGTTGTAAAGGGAATCTGTGGCGTGTGTTTTTTGATTAAATGGGATATTAAACCATAAGAGTTCATACTCACAATAGCCACAGGCTAAAACAGCAATCCATAAAAACCCAAGTGGAAATGTAGTCCTAGATTAGAGGTGACAATCCTACAATCCTGACATCAATCAGACTTGCCAGCTGATGCATTTAAAGGGACAAGGCCTTTTCTTCGGAGCAAAGTTAGTCTGTGCACTTTTTACCTGAAGCTTTTGTGAGATTTTAGTTTCCAAATAAAATATTGTTGGTAATGCACGAGGTCTCTACGCCTTTTTGTTTTATTCAAGAAAGCCCAGCATATTTACACCTTATAGCAGATTTATCTTTGGGTTTGTCCTCCTCCAGCATTGACAGATCAACAATCTCCATCAATGGTTCATTGGTCAACACTGCCAGCTTCTCTGCCACTTCTGGCCTGGCATTTTCTTTCCATAGTCATTGCGTAGCTACTGATAATGCGACTTGAATATAGCTTAGTTCTTCTCTTTATTAATTATTTATTATAGCAATGTATATAGCACGGGCAATTTACCCAGCACTTTACATATTGGGGGAGATTTACTAATAAAAAGGTGCACACAGTATCTGGTGCAGCTGTGCATAGTAACCAATCAGCTTCCATGTTGTAATTGAACAAGCTGAAGTTAGAAGCTGATTGTTCACTATGCACAGCTGCACCAGATTCTGTGTGCACCAGTTTTGGTAAGGGCCGGTTCACACTGCAGCGGGGCGGAGCGGCGCGACTTCGCTGACAGTTCACATCTAGGCGACTTGTCAGGCGACTTGAGTCGCCTGACAATTCGCCTCAATGCTGTGAAAATGGGACCGTTCTAATAGGAGCGAATCGCTTCGCTCCGCATTAGAAAAATGGTCCCTGCACTGTTTTTAGGGCGATCTCAGGCGGCTTGCATTGACTTCTATGATAGAAGTCTCCTAGCAAGCCGCTTTGAGATCGCCTGGAGCGCCACATCGCGCCGCTCCGCCTCGCTACAATGTGAACCGGCCCTAAATCTCCCCTCCACTGTGTATTCACATCAGTCCTTTAAAGCCCCGTATACATGGTACAACGGTTGTACAACAATGGTCATACAACCTGACTGTTAAGCCTCGTACACACGGGACGACGATCGTACGTACGATTGCCGCAAATCGTATGTTGCATAATGTAACTTGCATACTGACTGCACTACACGATCGTATGACCGCAGAAGAACGTTCAGGTGCATGTAATTAGCATCCGGCCATTCCTGACTTCTGAGCATGCGTGTTTTGCACAATACAACTTGTTGTACCAACACGATACAACGGTCGTATGACCGCTTGTTGGTACGACCAAGTTTTCAAGTCTGCTCATACAACTCCCTTGTACGACCGTCGTATGTTCGACTGTTCTAATCGCGCATACAAACGATCGATATCGCATACAAAGGTCGTTAGTACGACCTGTTGTATACGATCGTTGTCCCATGTGTACGAGGCTTTAGTACGCGCGATTACAACAGCCATCGTACAACGGTTGTACAACAGAAGTTGGACGAGCAGACTAGAAAACTTTGGTTGTATAACAAGCGGTTCTACAACTGTTGTACTGTGTGTACAGAGAAGTTGGTCCAACAAAGTTGTACGTGCAAAACAGGCATGCTCAGAAGTCAGGAATGCCCGGAAGTGTCCGTTCGTATAATCCTACGTTTCTAATTCACAAATCACATGCACCTGAACTTCCTCGTTATACACTCGTAACATGTCACTACGTTAGGCTTGGTTGTTTAGTGCATGTGAGTACGCGAGACACAACAGCCAACATCCAACTTGGTCCAAAGTTGGACGTTTGGTTGTACAACTCTTACACCATGTGTACGAGGCTTAAGAAACTTACAATCTCAGGTCCCAATCTCACATGAAAATTCATACCAGGTCCAATATAGAGGAACTAATTAACCTAATAACATATCTTTGGAGTGTGGGAAGAAACCAGAGAACCTGGAGGAAACCCACTCAAGCATAGAGAGAACATGCAAACTCCATGCAGATAGGGTCCTAGCTAGGATTCTAATTACTAGAGCTAACCACTAAACCAGTGTTCTGCTCCTTTAAGAATATGCACTCTCAGTAATCCTGTGAGGGAACTAGATATGTGAAATTTGTTTAGTTACCAATTGAAATTCAGATTACATTTTCCTTATTCAGAGATTCAGACAGTGGCGGCCCATAAATTAACCACTTCAGCCCCGGAGCCTTTTTTGACACTTGTTGTTTACAAGTTACACTCAGTATGTTTTGCTAGAAAATTACTTAGAACCCCTAAACATTATATGTGTTTTTTTGTCACACCCTAGAAAATAAAATGGCGGTCGTTGCAATACTTTTGTCGCACCGTATTTGGGCAGCGGTCTTATAAGCGACATTTTTTTTTTTAAAAAATCACTTTTTTGAGTTAAAAAATAAGACAGCTGTAAAGTTAGCCAAATTTTTTCTATATTGTGAAAGATAATGTTACGCCAAGTAAATTGATACCCAGCATGTCATGTTTGAAAATTGCGCCCGCTCGTGGAGTGGCAACAAACTTTGGCACTTAAAAATCTCCATCAGTGACGTTTAAAAATTTGTACAGGTTACATGTTTAGAGTTAAAGAGGAGGTCTTGTGCTAAAATGATTGCTCTCGCTCTAACAATCGTGGCAATACCTCACATGTGTGATTTGAACACTGTTTTCATATGTGGGTGCGACTTACATATGTGTTTTCTTTGCTGCGTGAGCTCACAGGGATGGTGGTGCTTTAAAACATTTTTATTTTTTATTTTTTTTTTAGCACTGTTCCTTTTCAAAAAAAAAAATCTGATCACTTTTATTGCTGTCACAAGGAATGTAAACATCCCTTGTGACAGTAATATGTGGTGACAGGTACTCTTTATGGAGGGATCTGGGGGTCTAAAAGTCCCCCAATCCCTCCTTTGCACTTAAAAGTATTCAGATTGCCACAAACAGTGATTCTGAATACTGTCATTTTTTTCAAAGTAAACAGGAAGAGATGTTCCGGAATTACACAAAGGAGACCCGATCTAAGCTGATTCCAGCTTCTATCGGACTTCACACAGCCGGCGGACCCGTCGGATGGAATGCCGCGGTCTCCCAGTGGGACAGGAGGCCAGGGAAGAATGGTGGGGGAGGGGGGATGTCCCCTCCTGCTGCCTGGGATAACGGGCAAGCGGCACCAGAGCTGGGTCAGCCTTTATCATCAGATAGCCGATTGTCTGCTCTAAAAAAATGGTACTGGGGTATAGCCTGTAGCTGCAGGCTACACCTCGATACTTCCACTCCTCCCAACTGCCTTTTATAAATGGCGATTTGCGCTAAGTGGTTAAGGACGCCCCCTAATCCATGCACCCAGCCCCTAATCTCCATGCAGGGCGCAGGATTTCTGTGTAGGGTTTTTTTTTTTTTTAAGCACGTGATTGGTTTCAAATAAGGGTGGGCTAATGTCTTCCTGCTTCTCCTCCTGGCCTCCCAGCCAATCGGGAAGCAGATCCTGATGCCCAATTGGCCAGGGAGTCTCAGGACCCAACTCCTGTTCTGCCAGGAGGAGAAGCCTGTCTGTTTGGCCAGAAGGAGAGGCCTGTGGTTCGGCTAGGAGGAGAAGCCTGTCTGTTCGGCCAGAAGGAGAGGCCTGTGGTTTGGCTAGGAGGAGAAGCCTGTCTGTTCGGCCAGAAGGAGAGGCCTGTGGTTCGGCTAGGAGGAGAAGCCTGTCTGTTCGGCCAGAAGGAGAGGCCTGTGGTTCGGCTAGAAGGAGAAGCCTGTCTGTTCGGCCAGAAGGAGAGGCCTGTGGTTCGGCTAGGAGGAGAAGCCTGTCTGTTCGGCCAGAAGGAGAGGCCTGTGGTTCGGCTAGGAGGAGAAGCCTGTCTGTTCGGCTGGGAGGAGAAGCCCTGCCTCTTCCCTCGGCTGGAGCAAGGAACAGTAGTCCTACCTCTCCTCCTCATCTACTAAGGTAAGGCCGCTTTCCCGTCCATCACCCGTGGGGGGCACGTGGTGGTGGCCGGTGGCGGCAGTGGTGTGAATGGGGGAGGGGTGTGGCGGCGGTGCGAGTGAAATATTGAGCACCAGCCGCCACTGCATTCAGATACATCCAAATATACACTCTCAGTAACCCTGTGAGTGAACTAGATATGTGTGATTCATTACAAAGTAAAATTCAGGTGAAATCTTCATTTTTCAGAGGTTTGGATGTATCTGCGAATCACAATAGTAATAGATTTCATCAAATCCAAAATAATTTATAACGAAAACAAATTAACTTGTCTTCATTTGTTTTAATCGGATGACATGATGTGATAGTTTGGGCCTTTTGTTGATGTTTGAAGCACCCAAAATAACCTAACAACATAACAAACCTGAATTGATTTGGATCTTTTCATTTTATTTGGAGGAGAGCGGCGCAGTCATTTTTGACTCTTAGATAATCAGTTGATTCGTTTTGCATTAATATTTTTCATTAATATAAAAAATGCATTACATGTGAAATGGAAAATATTGCAATAAATACAGTAGGGAATAAAAGTGAAATAAGATTATTCCTACTTATTGTGTTTGGGTTGGATGGAGGTGGATTAATCAAAATCGCTGAATCATAACAAAGAATGAATCTGAAATTAATTTTGTTCCATTCGTAACTTTCAGATGCGCAGGACTCCAGTCAATATCGTCCAATTAGCTCATTCGATTTCTCTTTGTGGGTTGAACTAGCAGAGATGACTCTGAGTGCATAAGTAATTTCCCGAAATAATGAATTACCACATTAAAACTAATATAGCCAATCTTCTGAAATACGAATCAATTTGGAACAACGAATATACAAAAATCTAAATTTACAACACAAATGAAGATGAAACAAAATGATTCACTTAACAAATTAATACAAAATGAAAAAAATACTATTGTGCAGATTTCTAGAGGGAACCCTTAGGGCTCATGCACACTGCAGCTCAAAGAAGCGGCTCCTACAGGTTTTTGAGCTGATTTGAGCTCTCATTTTTTTCTTCCTGGAAACGATCCTCCATGTTAGCCAATGTGTCCATGCACACTAGGGCTTTTTCAGGCGTTTTCAGGCATATGCTCCTACAGGCAGAAAAAAAAACGCCAAACTTGCGTTTTTGAGAGGAGCTTTTGAGTAGAAAAGATGCCTAAGTGCCCAAAAATGCGCGAAAAAACTCAATGAGGCTTAAAATTAACAAAAATAAAAAAATAACTGAGGGGAGGGTTTGTGAAAAAAAATGCTTATGCTTAAAAAAGCTCAAAGGAGCTCGAAGGAGCTTGCATGAGCTTAAAGGAGCTCAATAAAAATGTGCAGAAGAGCACAAAAAAAGTACAAGCTTCTTAGAGCAGCAATAAAAGCTTTTTTTTAGATGCAGTGTGCATGAGCCCTTCGATTCTGGCTGTGATGTATTACACAGAACTCAAATAAAATTGAGTGAAATGTTTGACTTTTACACAGCCACAGTGTGTAGTGATTAACATTAGTAGTTCGCTGATTGGTTTTACCTGTTGTAATAGCGTGATAAAAGATTGACAAAAACATATTTTAGTTTGACTTGGTATCTCACAGAATTGTGCTTTGTTTGCACATATTTCCCATACTAACAATGGGATATACTGTAACTGTGCAAACTTTCAACTATATGAAAGTACTTAAGTTTGCATCTCGTGCCAAATCACTATATGAGAAATCTTTGGCATACAAACTTCCCTGTAAACAAGGATTAGAACAGTCTGTCCTCCATATATTATTTACAAGCACACCCAGCGCAGTCATGAACCCTTGTTGCAATGAGATTATTCTACCTGTCAGATACCTTTCACATGGTTTAAATTAAAGTGCAGTAAATGCATATGGCAGATTTGTGAGCTTACAATATAAATCTCTCTGTCAACAATGGGCTGCAAGGTTTTGAATAAACAACTTTTTAAAGGGAAGGTATAGTGACTCTTCAATGACCAGGGTTTAGAGTTATTATTATGTTTACCCTAAAGTAGTGCTGATGTCACTTTTTAAAGATTAAACATGCTTTCTTACAGGCGATGTCACAATAGTGATCTTGTTGTTGGTGAAATGAAGAACCTGGTCCTGATGTGATTCATTATGCATAAAAGCTCATCTTTTTTTCCATTTGTGATGTCCTGTAAATCCACCCCAGTCTGAATTATGGGCATTTATATGGTGCAGGTATAGCACAGCACTACAGCCATGGCCCCCTCTCTGTTGTTGTCAGAGTATTGAATTATGCGCTGGAAGCTTCTTGTATACAGCAATACGCTTTACTTTAAGAAGGATGTATCAGAACATGTCTTTACATCATGCCTTTATCGTGGAACAGAAACAAGGAGGGTACAACTACATACACTGACAGAGAGATAACACTTCCTCTGATTACATTACCATAGATACACACTACAGTGCCACCTGCTGGGTAGATAGGTATAATGCATACAGTATATATAGTTCAGTTTATATGCAATCATGCAGTTGTTCTTTCCAACACCCCTTCTCAACAGCATGTGCTTCGTCAAATTATATTCATCTTCTTCTGGACATAATTATGACGTTCCTTCAACAAAATATTGGTGAGTGCATCAGCAGTCATCTCCTCTGATAGGAAATATTGAATGTCAATAGCACCTTGCTCTTGATTGTCTCTTAGTAGGTGATACTTAACGTTGATGTGTTTGGTTCTAGGATTGACCCTTTCTGATTGTGTAAGCTTTATACATTCCTGGTTGTCTTCAAAAATATGAAATGGTTTTGCATGTCTATCCCATTGTCCACAAAAAGTTGACAAATCCATGTTGCTTCTGCAATGTGCTCTGCTTCAGTTGAAGATAGAGTGACAGTTGCTTGCTTTCAACTCGATCAACTTATGATTCCTACCCCATACTGGAAGATAAATCCACTTGTGGATTTGCAGTCTGTGCAGTCCCCGGCCCAATCAGCATCCACATATCCGACCAATTTTGGATTGTCACTTTTTAAAGATTAAACATGCTTTCTTATAGGCGATGTCACAATAGTGATCTTGTTGTTGGTGAAATGAAGAACCTGGTCCTGATGTGATTCATTATGCATAAAAGCTCATCTTTTTTCCATTTGTGATGTCCTGTAAATCCACCCCAGTCTGAATTATGGGCATTTATATGGTGCAGGTATAGCACAGCACTACAGCCATGGCCCCCTCTCTGTTGTTGTCAGAGTATTGAATTATGCGCTGGAAGCTTCTTGTATACAGCAATACGCTTTACTTTAAGAAGGATGTATCAGAACATGGCTTTACATCATGCCTTTATCGTGGAACAGAAACAAGGAGGGTACAACTACATACACTGACAGAGAGATAACACTTCCTCTGATTACATTACCATAGATACACACTACAGTGCCACCTGCTGGGTAGATAGGTATAATGCATACAGTATATATAGTTCAGTTTATATGCAATCATGCAATTGTTCTTTCCAACACCCCTTCTCAACAGCATGTGCTTCATCAAATTATATTCATCTTTTCTGGACATAATTATGACGTTCCTTCAACAAAATCTTGGTGAGTGCATCAGCAGTCATCTCCTCTGATAGGAGATATTGAATGTCAATAACACCTTGCTCTTGATTGTCTCTTAGTAGGTGATACTTAACGTTGATGGGTTTGGTTCTAGGATTGACCCTTTCTGATTGTGTAAGCTTTATACATCCCTGGTTGTCTTCAAAAATATGAAATGGTTTTGCATATCTATCCCATTGTCCACAAAAAGTTGACAAATCCATGTTGCTTCTGCAATGTGCTCTGCTTCAGTTGAAGATAGAGTGACAGTTGCTTGCTTTCAACTCGAGCAACTTATGATTCCTACCCCATACTGGAAGATAAATCCACTTGTGGATTTGCAGTCTGTGCAGTCCCCGGCCCAATCAGCATCCACATATCCGACCAATTTTGGATTGTCACTTTTTAAAGATTAAACATGCTTTCTTATAGGCGATGTCACAATAGTGATCTTGTTGTTGGTGAAATGAAGAACCTGGTCCTGATGTGATTCATTATGCATAAAAGCTCATCTTTTTTTCCATTTGTGATGTCCTGTAAATCCACCCCAGTCTGAATTATGGGCATTTATATGGTGCAGGTATAGCACAGCACTGCAGCCACGGCCCCCTCTCTGTTGTTGTCAGAGTATTGAATTATGCGCTGGAAGCTTCTTGTATACAGCAATACGCTTTACTTTAAGAAGGATGTATCAGAACATGGCTTTACATCATGCCTTTATCGTGGAACAGAAACAAGGAGGGTACAACTACATACACTGACAGAGAGATAACACTTCCTCTGATTACATTACCATAGATACACACTACAGTGCCACCTGCTGGGTAGATAGGTATAATGCATACAGTATATATAGTTCAGTTTATATGCAATCATGCAGTTGTTCTTTCCAACAACCCTTCTTAACAGCATGTGCTTCGTCAAATTATATTCATCTTCTTCTGGACATAATTATGACGTTCCTTCAACAAAATCTTGGTGAGTGCATCAGCAGTCATCTCCTCTGATAGGAAATATTGAATGTCAATAACACCTTGCTCTTGATTGTCTCTTAGTAGGTGATACTTAACGTTGATGTGTTTGGTTCTAGGATTGACCCTTTCTGATTGTGTAAGCTTTATACATCCCTGGTTGTCTTCAAAAATATGAAATGGTTTTGCATGTCTATCCCATTGTCCACAAAAAGTTGACAAATCCATGTTGCTTCTGCAATGTGCTCTGCTTCAGTTGAAGATAGAGTGACAGTTGCTTGCTTTCAACTCGATCAACTTATGATTCCTACCCCATACTGGAAGATAAATCCACTTGTGGATTTGCAGTCTGTGCAGTCCCCGGCCCAATCAGCATCCACATATCCGACCAATTTTGGATTGGATGTTGCTGGTAACCGTAACTTCATCTGAATCGTTCCTTTGAGGTACTGCATGACTCTTTTTATTGTGTTCCAGTCACACTGACAGGGAGCTGAGACTTTCCTGCATAGTATGCCCACTGCTGTAGCTATGTCTGGTCTTGTCACAGTGGCAACATATAGCAGCTTACCGATTGCGCTGCGATACGTCATTGTTGGGTAGCAAGTTTTCTGCTTCATTGCTCTTTTGATAGCCTCGTTCCATAGGAGTTTTTACTTCTTTTGCACCTTGCATATGGAATTGTTCCAAGATTTCTGAGATTTTCTGAGATTGGTTGGGAAGATAACTTCCATCTTCTTCTCTCCCTATTTGGATTCCCAGATAGTAGCTAATGTTCCCTAGCAATTTGATTTCAACATTTTCTTTCAGCTTGTGAACTATCTAATTGTAATCTTGTTCAAAACAAGTAATAATATCATTGACATAGATAAGTATGTATATCCCTCTGTTTTCTTGATTCTTGGAGTAGAGCCAGGGGTCTGCTTTACTTCTTGAGAATCCCTCTCTAGTAAGCACATCATTCATTTTCTCATTCCACATCCTTGCAGATTGGTTAAGACCATAGATGCTCTTTTGAAGTTTACATACAATGTTGTCTCCTTGTTCAAACCCTGGTGGTTGCTCCATGTAGAGATCTTCCTTAATGTCTCCATATAGGAAAGCAGTTTTAATATCTAGGTGTTTGTCTTGCATGCCCTTCCTGGCTGCAACGCTCCAATGGTGGAGTGTGTTAACATGGGAGCAAATGTTTCATCATGCATATAACGCATACAGTGTATATATAGTTCAGTTTATATGCAATCATGCAGTTATTTTTCCAACATCTGTGTCCTGTGAAATTATCTAAATAGTGCAGTGATGTTCCTTATACATATGAATGTGCCCCATATGCTACCTTGTGGCAAGTCTGGCACAGACAGCACTGATCACAAGATGGATCCTGGGTCTCTGGGTAGAATGGTGTGTACCTTCCCCAGGCAACTGCAAACAATTGAAAGATTCTTAAAGCGGAGTTCCACCCAAAAGTGGAACTTCTGCTTTAAGACCTCCTCCCCAGCTCCTGATACTGTAACAGAGCTTTTGGGGAAGAGGGGTGGTGCGGATACCGATTTTCACAAGCATTATCGTTTAGGTCGCCTTAGGCAATCAGAAGTGGAAGATCTTCTTCCCCCTCCCTCCCAAAATCTTCTGGGACACAGGTCCTAGAAGACTTTGGGACCAATCACACAGCGCCGCTCCACTTGCGCATACGCAGTGCGTGCCCATGAAGCCACTAGCTGTCACGGCCGGGTGCCCACACTAGGAATGAAGGTGCCGTACAGGGGAGGGGGAGAGATCCGAGGCTCTGTGTGGCCACATCACTGGACCGGGAGACAGGTGAGTGTCTGTTTATTAAAAGTCAGCAGCTACACTTTTTGTAGCTGCTGACTTTTAATAAACATAGAAAACGGTGGAACTCCGCTTTAACTTGTAATGATACTTCTTACTTCTTCTTTAAAGGCCAGCAGGAGATCAATTCTGCAGGATACATCAAACTTCTCCTCTGCGATTTTGTCACTGGCGATGTGTTGTTCACAGTAAAATCACTTGTTTGATATGATCCATGGAGATTGGTAGATTGGTCACAACAGGCAGAGCTGTATTTAATTTCAATCACTCAGCCTTAAAGAGGCACTAAACTGTATTTAAACAGTACAAACCGAAAAATAGGATTTTTTTATACATACTTACCTGTAAAATCCATTTCTTTCTAAGGATATCACGGGAGACAGAGCAGGCAAAATAAACATTACATACTTGGTTATAAGCCACCTATAGCTGAATGGACACTGGTAATTCAAATTAGACAGGAAGTCCTGCCCCTATATAGCCCCTCCCCACTGGGAGCACTTCAGTTTTGTAGCAAGCAAAGACAGAGAGGGGAGGTGTGTGTCCCATGATGGCCTTCGAAAGAAGTGGATTGTACAGGTAAGTATTTATAAAAAATCCAATTTTCTTTCTCCGACATCATGGGACACAGAGCAGGCAATAAAAACATTACATACTGGGATGTCCCAGAGCAGTTCCTGAGGGGAGGGGGACACAAGCACAAATGAACCGCAGCCCTTAACACACTGCAGCAAAAACCAAATCCTCCGCCGCCCTAACATCCACTTGATAGAATCTTGTGAATGCATACAATGAGGACCATGTAGCGGCCTCTGTGTCACTGACATCCGGTGGCAAAAACCCCAGGAGGTCCCTACTCTCCTGGTGGAACAAGCTTTCACCCTGAATGGGGGAACCTTCCCCTTTAAACCATAAGCTTGAGTAATCAGCTGGCGAATCCACAGCGAAATGACTGCCTTGGATGCCGCCTGACCCTGCCTAGGGTCTTCAGGCAAAACAAAAATACCTCAGTCTTCCTGATGTCTGCAGATCTCTTCAGATAGATCTTAACAGCACGCACCATATCCAGGAAGTGCAATTGTCTCTCCTCCGGTGAGGAGGGCTGAGAATAAAAAGAAGGTAAAATAATATCTTTATTGAGATGAAAGGCCGACACTACCTTCGGTAGGAAGGATGGAAGAGGCCACAGCACCACCTTATCCTGGTGCAATTTCAAGTATGGCTCTTTATAAGAAAGAGCTGCCAACTCTGAAACCATTCTGGCTGACATTATGGCAACAAGAAAGACTAGTTTCCTTGTCAAAAGGGGAATCTACCTAATAGGTTCAATAGACTGCTTCTGCAGTACTGACAAAACCAAATTCAAATCCCATGGACAGGGAGGAAATCTAACAGGTGGTAACGAGTTACCCCTAAAAGAAAATTCCTGATCAAGGAGTGAGAAGCCAAAGGCCTCTGAAAATAAATGGACAAGGCTGAAACCTGTCCTTTGATAGTAGTCAAAGCCAACTTCAAGGCTACTCCTGCTTGAAGAAAGGCTAGTATTCTACCATATCACATACTTGCGGGGATGTCATTTCCTGGCCTCACACCATGCAATGTAAGCCTTCCAGACCCTGTGATAAATCTTCCTGGTGACTAGCTTCCTATCGTTTACCATTGTGGACAACACAGGGCCTGAAACCCCGGATCTCTCAATACCGTGGCTCAATAGCCATGCCGTCAAACTTAGCGCACATACATTTTGGTGGAATATAGGACCCTGAGAGAGTAGATTGGGTCGGACCGGAAGCTGTCAAGCCCCGCCTGCCGTTAATCTCAATATCTCTGGGTACCAAGGCCTCCTGGTCCAATCTGGCACCACTAGGATAACGGTCGCCGCCTCCTCCCGAATTTTGCGCAAGAGATATGGTAGAAGAGAGATTGGGGGAAAAGCATAAATCAAGGAGAACTGGGCCCATGGAATCACCAGAGTGCCCACTCCTATAGCTAGGGGATCCCCTGCTCTGGTAACAAACTGCTGGACTTTGATGTTGAATTGGGACACCGGTAGATTCACCTCTGGCGTCCCCCAGGCGCAGGCAAAGTCCCAAAAGACTTTGGGATGCAGCGACCACTCTCCTGGGTGTATCTGTTGGCAGCTGAGAAAGTTGGCCTTCCAAATTTCCACCCCTGGGATGTGACCTGCAGAGAGCCTTGGTACATGATTCTCTGCCCAAGAAACTAGTAGGCAAACTTCCCTGTATGCCAATTGACTCTTGGTGCCACCCTAATGGTTGTCACAAGCCACCGCCGTGGCATTACCGGTCTGTACCCCTAGCGAGTGGCCCTGCATCCTTGATGTCCAATACCTTAGAGCTAGCCAAATGGCTCATAGCTCTAGGGTGTTAATGGGCAATCTCCGCTCCACCAATGATCATCTCCCTTGGACCATGGAGTCCTCCATGACACTCCCCAGCCTGTAAGACTGGCATCTGTGGATACAAACTTCCAAGATACAGGAAGAAAAGATCTGCCCTGAGACAAATTCTGGTTTACTAACCACCCGGTGAGACTCCATTGAGCCCTGCCTGTTAAGGACATGCAGGAATCCAGAGTCTACTACTGTCCACTCCACTCTGCCCGGATGTTGTGTTGAAGCGCCCTAGAGTGAAACTGTGCATAGAGAACTGCCTCAAAAAAGGCTACCATCTTCCCTAGCAGCCTCATACAGAGATGAACTGAAAGGTGCCCTCACCTGGCGTACCAGAGCTTTGAGGTCACTGATCCTTCTCAGCGGTAAGAGCACCCTTGTCTTGACTATATCTTGCTGTAGGCCTGAACTGGGCAGAGACTGAACTGGGTTTAGTAAGGATTTCCCTATATTTATGACCCTACCCAAGCTTTACAGAAACTGGACTATCAGGGCCACATTCTACTTGAGTCTGCACTGAGACTGATCTCTGAGCAAGAAGTAGTCCAGATATCCCATTATCAGGACCCTTCATGACCTTAGAAGGCCCAGCACTGGAGCCAGAATCTTTGTGAAGACTCAGGGGGCTACTGCGAACCTGAATGGCAGATACAGAAACTGGTAATGTCGTTCTTCTATCGCAAAACGCAAAAACCTCTGATGAAGTAGCAAAAATTGGCACATGCATATATGCCTCCTTGATGTCTATTGATGCCACAAAAACTCCTTCCTGGAGTGAAACAATCACTGAATGGATCCACTCCATGAAAAACGGCCGTACCGCAAGAAATTGGTTTATGGTCTTGTCGGATCAAGTGATCTAGTGCTTGAAACAGACATCCCCTCTTTACCAGATCCGTAGGCTTAGGAATCTTAGAGGAGGGTAAGCTTGGAATTCCAGCTTGTATGCATCAGACATTGTGGTGACAACCCATTAGTCCTGGACCAGTGCTTATCATACACTTGCAAAGTGTAACAAGCTCCCCCCCACCCACACGAGTGGGGGTGCCCCTTTACAAGGATGGCTTGGTGACAGGCTTGGCCTTCTGATTCCAAGGCATTTTCTGCCTTGACCCTGCTGATTACCTCTGGATCCAGACCCTTGTGGTCATCGAGACCGCCTAGGGCCAGTAAAATCAGAGGAACCAGAAGCTGAACCCCTAGAAGGAGGGATGCTTGACCGTCCATTTCTTTTTTTTGTACCAGCAGCAGTGCCTCGTCAAGGCCTTACCTAATAGGCCATGAAAGGGGAACCCTGTTGGCAATTTCTTACAGGGGAGTTCAGCTGACCAGGTCTTTAGCCACAAAATCCTGCACATGTGCATGGATAATAAAGCCAACCGGGATATTTGCTGTATTGAGGCTTTAAGAACATCCACAGAAAAACGTAGAGCCTGAGGTATCTCCATGAACTCCTTATCCGGCTTTTCCTCTCCACTGGGTCTCTCAGCCTGATCATCTAAGGCTTGGCATACCCCAATTGCTGCTACAGCAGGTTGGGTGACAGAGCCAGCCAAGAAAAAAGAAGCCTTTAATAAGGACTCCGGCTTTTTATCTGAAGGGTCCTTATCACCTGAGAATTATCAACAGGGCAGGTCAGGGATGTGACTTCTGCATCAACAGATGGTACTCCCCCCTTCTCAAAAAGCTTTCCTCCATAGGATATCCACAGAAAACCCTTTAGAAGGAATAAAAACCCTGTCAGTGTGCACCCAGTCAGCATATATCACCCTCTCAAGTAAAGGGTGCAAAGCGACCCCCTGTGCATGACCCAAGGGAGAAATACACATTCACAGGACTCTCCGCTGGAAGTAACTTGAATGCTGCACGTACTGGTAATTGCCTGGATCAGCAGCCTCAGAAATTGAGGGGCAGGTGTCCTTGGGGCTTCTTTTGGCTCAGGACTCTCTGAAGCAGAAGTTGTCTGCAAAAGAATCGGCCAGATCCCATGTAGCTACCTCCTCTCCCTCATCAACCCATTCTCGCTCCAGAATTGGAGGGTTAGGGGAAGGAGACCTGTCACGCTTCTTACCCCGTGTGGTAGAAGCAATCATATAGAGCAATTCTTGCTACTAAGCCCAGCAAGGCTGCCGACAGGTCATCTTTAGTAACAAACTGTGAGGAAAACAGATGAGGGGTCAGCTACAATACCAGACAGGCACAGAGGCTCAGATTGCCCGGTTGCTTCTGGTCTCTCAGGGAAAGCAATGGCAGCAGTGGTATGACTAGCCTCAGCAGGGGCAATGGTTAACACACCTGTACCTTTAGTCTTATTACAGGAAGTGGTGCTCCTCCCAGTGTGCTTCTTGGAAGCCATGGCTGCTAGTGCGTGCACTGCTTAGCTCACCCTTCCCAAACTCAGTTTCCTGCCTAGCCTGACTCAGCTGCCCACCCCCAGACTCACGTGCCACCAGTAGGATTTTTTGCCTGCTCCCCAGCACTGTCCACCGGCCGCCTCATGCTGCAGAAGCTCCATGACTGCTTCTGGTGACTTCCTAATATCCCTGAGGGGATCCCATTTGCATGCCGATCGATGTGCTCCCTTCCACGACCAACCATTCACTTACATAGTGAGAGGACAGATTAGTACCAGCGTAGGCTCCCCCTGGTGGTAGCTTTATAGGAACTGCAGGCACCAAGCCCTCTGGCGGTGAGAAAAAAGAATTGCAGGCAAAAAGAGGGAAATTTTTAACATTTTCGTATGCAGCAGGAAGCCCGCTGGGTTCAGCAACATTATCCCCATTAGGGATTACTCACCATTCCCGCCACAGGGCCTGGAGGAGACTGCAGGCCCAGCCTTCACCCATCACAGCAGGCTTTGTCTCTAGGACCTTCAATAAGGTACCCTATAATATAGGTATCCTATAATATGAGGGTCCACTCCCTTGGATCTTAACAGCACCCTGCAGGAGTACCTTGATTTTGGAATCCCAGACTTTCCTGTAAGCAGGGTCCAGCGCCACATGTGGTCGCATTACAGGCAAAACCTCGCAATATTGTTCTGTATTCTTAGCGAGGCCTGGGTACCATTTATAATAGCTTTAATAGCCGTTTGAAATTAATCCGGTACGAAGGCTGTCCCTGATTCTAAAAAGAACCTGTGTGGGAACCAGCATAGAAGCTCCACAGAGCTGTAGAAGTGACCATCCTCCTTCAAGACACTGGCAAAAAAAACTGAAGTGCTCCCAGTGGGGAGGGGCTATATAGGGCCAGGACTTCCTGTCTAATTTGAATCACCAGTGTCCATTCACCTATAGGTGGCATATAACCCAGTATGTAATGTTTATATGGCCTGCTCTGTGTCCTGTGATGTCCGAGAAAGAAATGCCAGATTGGAGAATGGTAGATTGGTCACAACAGGCAGAGCTGTATTTCATTTCATGCTTCCGGGTCACGTGGGGCGCGATGTCATCAATACGTAGGACCGCCCGACATGTTTCGTCACAGATGATGTTTTCAAAGGGCACGGGCAACGTATTGACACACCGCACATATATACAAAACTTCTAAACCAAGCCTCACTTTCGTATGGTGGCCATAGAGATGGAAATGGCCCATAGAGGTCCAACTAAGGACATTTCCATGAGTATCAGACGCGCCTCAATCAGCGAAGGGAGGAGAAAACTTGAAAAGCTTAAAAGTTACATTTAACGCATAAATGGGCAAATGCAGCCATACTTAAGGTAGGCCGACACATAAAAAAACATTACAAATATAAAACTTTTATGAGCATACAGTATAATATGTATATGAATATAACATAATATATGTATCACCCAACTTCTGCCTCTAGCGGCTTATGTGATAAAATATCCACACCAAAATTGCAAGTCATTCTATTTTAGTCGGAGGTCGCGATCAGGGCCGGCTCTACAACTAGGCGAAGTAGGCGACCGCCTAGGGCGCACTGCCGCCTAGGGGCGCCTGGCCACTGTTGATCTGTCACTGGCTGCTCTGCCTTGACTCATGTAAAAACTGACACTGTCTGACTGAGATAATGAGATTGTATTATCACAAGCCATTTGTAAAATGTATATAGAAATAGTGAATGACCTGCCAAATACCCCCCCCCCGCCCCCACCCCCCATGAGGCTGTATTTGATGGGCACAGGTGAAGCTGTATTGATTGGCACTGGTGAAGCTGTATATGATGGGCACAGGTGAGGCTGTATTGATTGGCACTGGTGAAGCTGTATTTGATGGGCACAGGTGAGGCTGTATTGATTGGCGCTGGTGAAGCTGTATTTGGTGGGCACAGGTAAGGCTGTATTGATTGGCGCTGGTGAAGCTGTATTTGGTGGGCACAGGTGAGGCTGTATTGATTGGCGCTGGTGAAGCTATATTTGGTGGGCACAGGTGAGGCTGTATTGATTGGCACTGGTGAAGCTGTATTTGATGGGAACAGGTGAGGCTGTATTGATTGGCGCTGGTGAAGCTGTATTTGGTGGGCACAGGTGAGGCTGTATTGATTGGCGCTGGTGAAGCTGTATTTGGTGGGCACAGGTGAGGCTGTATTGATTGGTGCTGGTGAAGCTGTATTTGATGGGTGCTGATGAGGCTGCAATTCATTGGCACTGATCAGGCTGGGCAGGGAAAAGGGGGTGGGGTCAGGGGTGGAGCCAAGGGGGTGGCAAAATGAGGTTTCGCCTAGGGTGTCAAAAATCCTTGCACCAGCCCTGGTCGCGATGTGAATGGTGGTGCAACCCAGACTCCAAAACACTCACAAGTACATAGCAGAACTAAATAAATAATACTGTCATAGTTTAAATGTTGTACCGACATGTCTCAACTAACCACTTTGTTGCTGGGAACATAATATAGGAAATCATTTAGAAATCATGCATATCCCCAGTACTAAACACATCGTTCGTGGTCTGCCAATGTAGGATCTTCCCATAAAGTAACCCCTTCCGCACCGCTATGACCCCAATATCAATCTAGAGTCACAGTGTGAGTGTGGTTGTATCTCTGTCAATCAACGACAGGCAATAAATATGTTCGAAACCACATTTATCCACATGATTACTACAGTGTGAATTGCATAGGGACCACTTTTGTTGCTGGGAACATAATATAGGAAATCATTCAGAAATCATGCATATCCCCAGTACTAAACACATCGCTCGTGGTCTGCCAATGTAGGATCTTCCCATAAAGTAACCCCTTCAGCACCGCTATGACCCCAATATCAATCTAGAGTCACAGTGTGAGTGTGGTTGTATCTCTGTCAATCAACGACAGGCAATAAATGGGTTTGAAACCACATTTATCCACATGATTACTGCAGTGTGAATTGCATAGGGACGTATCTTAAAAATAAACCATTGGGATTGGCGAGAGCGCGCCTAGCACAAGCCAAAGGGGAGGCCTCCTGGTGATTTAGATCCACGCTGTAGCCTTCAATCGGCTTTAGCGCGGATACAAAGCAGGATAAAGAGAGCATGTCACGATATCCCAATTAGCATAAATAAAGGAGTCAATTGCAGGTTACCGTTCACTGCCCAATACCATCCTTACTCCCGACACATCTATAATATCATCAAAAGACATTGGCCCATTATAGGGGAGCAATATCCCTCAGTTGTTGAATTTATTCATCCCCCACTGCCATCTTATCGATGTGGCAGATCTTTGTAAAACTACCTTGTCAGAGCAGATCAATATCGCCCTCTAGTCCCCCCTACCACCTTTTTAGGACCAATTAATAAGGGTTCCTTTCCCTGTCTTGATTGTATACATTGCTCCAATATGATTAAGTGCCTGTTCACATAGGGGCGACTTGCGATCCGACTTCAGTTGCCTCAAGTCGCCCCAAGTCGCTTGACATCTGAAATCCCATTGAAATGAATGGGAGCCGTCTTAATATACACGACTGATGTCGACTTCAAGGCGACTTCTGAAAAGGTTCCTGTACTACTTCTAGGCGACTTCTATCAGACTTGTGCCCATAGGATTCAATAGAAGTCACCTCCAAGTCGGATCCCCCATCTACATGGAAGCGACTTTACAGTTGAAAGAATAGAATTTATTTTTAGGCAGCCCCCTCCCTCCCTTCTCTGATTGGTCAAGGCAAAGTCGCCTGGCAAAAGTCGTGTTGTAAAGTCACCTGAGGTTGCGCTGGAAGTCATGCTGAAGTCGCGCTGAAGTCGCCTAGCAAAGTCGTGCCGAAGTCGGGTCGTCCCTATGTGAATGCAGGCTTAGGGTAGCTCCTTCTGTCATCTCCATAAATGTTTTGAGATTCCCATTAAATCATAATATACCTGTCAATCATCTTTTGTTGTTTATATTATTAAATGCCCATTAGGCCTTATTTATGTAGGTGAAACTACTCAAAAGGTCAAAGAAAGAATAGCCAGGCACAAATATGCGATTCGAGACAAATTAGACAAACAACCACTGGTCAGGCATTTCCTTGAATGTCGGCATTCGATTTCACAACTAAAATATATGGTGATAGATGGTATTCCTAGGGACAGACAAGGTGGTAATAGAGAATTAACACTGAAACATCGTGAAGTATCCTGGATACATCGTTTGGATACTTTGCGTCCCAAAGGATTGAACTCTGATTGTGATCTTTATTTATTTTTGTGATTTTTTGTATTTTTCTTGCGACTTCTGCCTTTTGCTCTGCAATGATAAGCAAGTGGTTATCTTTTTTCAATATTGTTTTTTGTAAACATTGTTTTTATTGTTTCCTTTTTAAAAAAAAAAAAAAAAATTTCCTTTTTTCTTTTTCCTTATTTTTATAATAATTTCAAATTTTTCTATTGCATTTCAGGTTTACTTTGTAAGCCTGTTAAGGTGTATATGGATTTGTGTAACCTTATGTCAGTTTCTAAAAAAGGAAAAAATTCTCCTTTTTTCATTTTTCTTTTTTCAGACTCTAGGTGCCTTTCCGATTAGTACTCGAAGTGTGTATGGAGAGATATCTGTTCTGTTGTATCTTACCCCATGGGAATATATCACCGTTCACTACTGAAAAGGCACATGCGCAGTGAAGAAACAGCCCCACTGGGTCACTTCTCCACTAAATGTGCCGTAAACGACGGCTCCCGTGCGCATGCGCAGGAGTGACGTCAGCGCGGCTCCGGCCAATCACAGTGCTGGAGTCTGCGCTGTGATTAGCCGGAGCCTGCGATCCCGAAAGAAGACACAGTCAACATGGCGCCAGTCACAGCAGTGCTCGGGGACCGCTGCAACAGCGTGGATCTAAGGTAAGTATTTCATAATGAGCTAGTATGTAATGCATACTAGCTCATTATGCCTTTGTCTTGCAGATGTTTTTTCTTCCCCTTGACAACCACTTTAACCACTTCCCGACTGCCGTATGCAGAATGACGGCAGAAAAAGTGGTTTAGTTATCCTGACTGGACGTCATATGACGTCCTCAGGATAACAAGCCGCCGCGCGCCCGGGGGGCGCGCATCGCGGCGAACGATGGTGTGGGAGGTCAGTCTGACCCCCCGCAATACCGATCTCGGTAAAGTGCTTCCATCCGATGCACTTTACCATGTGATCAGCCATGACCAATCACGGCTGGTCACAGTGTAACACAGGAAAGCAGTTTATCGGCTTTCCTGTACTCAGGTCTGCAGACCTGAGGAGTGGAGAGCCGATTGGCTGCTCTCCTGACAGGGAGGGTTTGTGCTGATGATTTATCAGCACAGCCCCCCCACGGATCGCCACCCTAGACCACCAGGGAGCCTACCCAGGGACCTCCAGCAATTTCCCCACCCAGGACCACCAGGGAGCTGATCTGGACCACCAGGGAGACCACCCTAGACCACCAGGTAAGGGGCATAATGCCCAATATGAATGGCACTTAGTGCCGCCTTCAGATGCCACCCTAGACCACCAGGGAATGAGCCCCTTTCTGTACATATGCCCACCAGTGCCCCTATCAGTGTGTACCAGTGCCCCTATCAGTGCATACCAGTGCCACATATCAGTGCCCACCAGTGCCACCTACTAGTGCCCACCTATCAGTGCCCATCAGTGCCACCTATCACTGTGACACATGATGGACTGTATGTAACTTTTTATTCTACTTTCAATAAATTCTTGTGCAGCAATCCCTCTATTTTTTTTCTCTATATATGACCCATGGGAGGGTCTGATTGCTGGCACAGACTAAAGCCCCTTACACACGGTTCGACGGTTGTATACAACAGGTCGTACTCGTTCGTATGCGCGATTTGAACAGTCGAACATACAACGGTCTTACAAGGGAGTTGTATGAGCAGACTAGAAAACTTGGTCGTACCAACAAGCTCTCATACGACCGTTGTATCGTGTGTACAGAGCAGTTGGAACAACAAAATTGTATTGTGCAAAACACGCATGCTCCAAAGTCAGGAATGGCTGGATGCTAATTACATGCACCTGAACGTTCTTCTGCAGACGTACGATCGTGTAGTGCAGTCAGTATGCTACATACAACAGCCAACATACGATTTGCGACGATCGTACGTACGATCGTCGTCCTGTGTGTACGGGGCTTTAGATTGCTGTTGTGCACCTCACCCTGCATTCTTTAATTTTATATATATATATTTTATCACTTTAACAATGCAAGCACTTGTTGATTTGACATTCAGTGAATAGAGTCCATTCCAAATATTGTTCACCACAAAGGGGCAGGACACAAACACCTCCCATTTGGGGCTATCAGCTGATCATTAGCTGGACTCACCATGACAAAAGTGGCGTGCAATGCTGCAAATTTATAAGTAAGTTGTTCACTTAATAGTGGTATAGAACTCTAAAGACTGAATAACCTTACAGGTGCAAAACAAATTCCTAGCAGTTTTCAGCTTGACTCCACTGTGGTTTGCTCACAGATCCTTATAAGCATTATATAAGAAGAAAGCTGATTCTACTAGGTGTTATGGTACAGTATGTCTCATATTCCTTTTCCAAGAAGATTGGTGTTCAGTTCCTTAAGACAAAGAGAGAACTTAATGCTAGCAATTCATATTCCGCTAAGTACATAATAAAGAAAAATTTGCACAAAGGGACAGATGGGGACCAACAGGGGACAGAGAAAAACACAGCAGTAATTCAGTAGTAATTCAGTAGTAATTCAGTAGTAATTCAGTAGTAATATAATGCTGCAAAAAATAATAATACGAGAAGGTAAGTACTAAGGATTAAAGCGGAGTTCCACACAAAAGTGGAACTTCCACTTTAAGGGAAGGTGGCCCCTCGACATGCCCCCGCTGGCATGTCATTTTTTTGGGGGGGGCAGCGGGGACCCTGTTTTGACAGGGTCCCAGCTGCACTTCCTGCTCTGGCTCCGCGGCTTCGGAAGGAAGTTCACCTTACCCCCCTCCCTCCCTCTCGGCGATCTTCTGGGACACATCACAGGTCCCAGAAGATACGCCAGCCATTCACAAAGTGTGGCTCGTGCATGCACAGTGTGCACCCAGCTTTGAAGTCACAGTTTTTGTAGCTGCTGACTTTTAATAGGATGGAACTCAGCTTTAAATAATAAAGTTCAGAGTATGTATAGGAAATGGTATGTTTAGGCATATTACTCATACCTCCCAATGTTTTGAGATGGGGACGAGAGACACCTATTATAAAAAGTATGTAGGTATAGGAAAATTATATAAAAAAAATTAGTTAAACCCACTAAACCCACTTTTATCACCGCTATTCCTTTATGCCGGCATTAGAAATTTACAATTGCAGAAATTGCATGAAAGGTTTAGCACTGGGAAACACTTTTTAAAAGACAAAATGCATTTTCTATACAACTATATGAATAAGACCAAAATGAGGGACAAATGAGAAGGAAAGAGGGACATAGGGACTTTGTTCCAAATCAGGGACAGGGACAGTTGGGATTTATGAGATTACCATGGCAAGCCTAGGAAGTTAGGTTATGGGAAGCTTAGACTTTAACACAAATGATTTGCAATAAAGGTCTGCATATCACTTATATCTTCATTAATTTGTAACCAACAAAGAAATGTTTTTAGAAAGCTTAAAGGGTTGGTTCACCTTTGCAGAAAAAATGTAAAGGTGAACTTTCACCCTGCACCGTCCACGCATCCCCTGGTCCTTGCTGTACTTACCTCCAGCGATCTTAAGCCGATCCATTTCTCTGTGCAGGGCTTCCGGGAGGAACCAGATTAGAATCAATCTTGTCCATCAAAGAAGCACTGCATAGAGAAGAGGGAGAAGAGCAAGATATAAATACCTGCATTGCTGGACCGGCTGCAGGGGCCCTGACAGCTTAGGATCAATGGAGGTAAGTACTTCTAGGACCAGGAGGGAATGAGGAGGGTGTACTGTGTTAGCTCACCTTTACATTTTTTTTGCAAAGGTGAGCTAACACTTTAAACCCCTCCACAGTGTATAGAGCTGCTGGTACAATTATTTGAATATATAGAGTAAGCATACCACATTCCAAGTGTGCTTTTACTATAAAGTTGTATTCCGCATAAAATAATTGTTATACAATAGGTAGGTACATATTTCCAAGTATGTCATTTCACATCACCCATAAAATAGCAATGTAATTTTCTATAATGTGAATTCCAATCAATATCTAAAAAGAAGACAGAACGTTAATAAAAAAAAAAGGGGTTCTACGCCCCCAAAATATTGGGTTTCTTCTCCTTCTCTCTATTTTTACCAGTGTATGGCTCTGCTCTCCTTCTTATCATTCTATTATCATTCTATTATGGGAACTGAATTCCTGTATGTATTTGCTTTATGACTAAGTGGTGTTCACTTTAACTATGTATGTTTTTTTGGATATGGATTGAATTTAACAGTGTAGAAAATATCTTTGCTGTATTATGCTTGATGTCACATACTTGGATCTTTGTATCTATTGTAGAACAGTGTTTGTATGCTGAATGCAATAAAAGCATTCTGGCATGTGATGAGCTTACTCTATATATTTAAAATTAACCACTTCAGCCCCGGAAGGATTTCACACTTTAGGACCAGAGCACTTTTTGCGATTCGGCACTGCGTCGCTTTAACTGATAATTGTGCGGTCGTGCGACGTTGTACCCAAACGAAATTTGCGTCCTTTTTTTCCCACAAATAGAGCTTTCTTTTGGTGGTATTTGATCATCGCTGCGTCATTTCTGATCGCCGCTATAAACAAAAGAATAGCGACAATTTTGCAAAAAAACCCAAATTTCTTACTTTTTGCTAAAATACCAATCCAAAAAAAAAAAATACAAAAAACATTTTTTTGGCTGATTTATATTCTTCCTCATATTTGTGATTAAAAAAAATCGCAATTGGCGTTTATTGATTGGTTTGCGCAAAAGTGGCCGCGTTTACGGATGATGAGAATTAATTTCTGGGGTTTTTATCTGCAATTTTTAGCGGTACTGTGATATTGGGGCAGACATGTCGGACCATTTTGACACTTTTTTGGGACCATTGGCATTTATACAGCGATCAGTGCTATAAAAATGCACTGATTACTGTGTAAATGTCATTGGCAGTGAAGGGGTTAACCTGCAGGGGGCGCTCTAAGGGTTAACTGTGTTCCCTGGGCGTGTTCTAACTGTGTGTGGGCTGCCCTAGCAGGGGAAGGGAAGTGATCACAGCTTCCATGTAGAGGAAGGCTGTGATCACAGCCCTTCCCCCTCTCACAGAACGGAGGTCCGTGTTTACTTACACGGACCTCCGTTCTTTCAGTGCGGGGGGGGCATCACGGGTAGCCGGCGGCGAGTCCTCCGCACCCACTCCCTGGCCCCCCCCGAACACAGTGAGCGCGCGGGCTCGCCTACGGTGGCGCGCGCACGCTCACAGTGCACGATCTCGCAGCCGCCGTCGTATGACGGTGGTTTGCGATATCGAGTCACTTTGTCGCCGTCAACCTGCGGTTGACGGTCGGCAAGTGGTTAAAGTAGTTGTCAACATTTGACAACCACTTTAACCTACAGGTAAGCCTATAATAAAGCTTACCTGTAGGTACCCTGTATATCTCCTAAACCTGCACGGTTTAGGAGATATACAGTGTAGATGCATGTGCGGATGTCATCGGCACATGCGCAGTGAAGAAACAGCCCCACTGGGTCACTTCTCCACTAAATGTGCCGTAAACGACGGCTCCCGTGCGCATGCGCAGGAGTGACGTCAGCGCGGCTCCGGCCAATCACAGTGCTGGACTCCGCGCTGTGATTAGCCGGAGCCTGCAATCCCGAAAGAAGACACAGTCAACATGGCGCCAGTCACAGCAGTGCTCGGGGACCGCTGCAACAGCGTGGATCTAAGGTATTTGTATAATGAGCTAGTATGTGATGCATACTAGCTCATTATGCCTTTGTCTTGCTGGTGTTTTTTCTTCCCCTTGACAACCACTTCCCGACCGCCGTATGCAGAATGACGGCTGGGAAGTTGGCTAATTATCCTGACTGGACGTCATATGACGTCCTCAGGATAACAAGCCGCCGCGCGCCCGGGGGGGTGCGCATCGCAGCGATCGGTGGTGTTGGAGGTCAGTCTGACCCCCCGCCATACCAATCTCGGTAAAGTGCTTCCATCCGAAGCACTTTACCATGTGATCAGCCGTGACCAATCACCGCTGGTCACAGTGTAACGCAGGAAAGCCGTTTATCGGCTTTCCTGTACTCAGGTCTGCAGAGCTGAGGAGTGGAGAGCCGATCGGCTGCTCTCCTGACAGGGAGGGTTTGTGCTGATGATTTATCAGCACAGCCCCCCCTCGGATCACCACCCTAGACCACCAGGGAGCCTACCCAGGGACCTCCAGCAATGTCCCTACCCAGGACCACCAGGGAGCCGACCAGGGACCTCCAGGGAGCCGATCTGGACCACCAGGGAGACCACCCTAGACCACCAGGTAAGGGGCATAGTGCCCAATATGAATGGCACTTAGTACCACCTTCAGATGCCACCCTAGACCTCCAGGGAATGAGCCCCTTTCTGTACATATGCCCACCTGTGCCCCTATCAGTGTGTACCAGTGCCCCTATCAGTGCATATCAGTGCCCACCAGTGCCGCCCATCAGTGCCACCTATCAGTGCCACCTATGAGTGCAAATCAGTGCCGTCTATGAGTGCCCATCAGTGCCGCTTATCAGTGTCCATCAGTGCCGCTTATCAGTGCCCGTCAGTGCTGCTTATCAGTGCTGCCTAACAGTGCTCATCATTGCTGCATATCAGTGCCACCTCATCAGTGCCAATCAGTACTGCCAGATCAGTGCCCGTCAGTGTAGCCTCATCAGTGCCCATCAGTGATGGAGAAAATTTACTTATTTACAAAGTTTGGTGACAGAAATAGAGAATTTTTTTTTTTTCAAAATTTTCGGTCTTTTTTGGTTTATAGCGCAAAAAATAAAAACCGCAGAGATGATCAGATACCACCAAAAGAAAGCTCTATTTGTGGGAACAAAATGATAAAAACTTTGTTTGGGTACAGTGTCGCAGGACCGCGCAATTCTCATTCAAAACGCAACAGCACTGAAAGCTGAAAATTGGTCTGGTAGGAAAGTGTTCTAAGTGCATAGTATTGAAGTGGTTAAAGTGTTACTAAACCCAGGACTCTGTATTCACTATATCTAGTCTCCCACAGTACACAGAGCATGGAAATGCAATTATTTTAGTAAATATAAACTGCTAAATACTAGTTCTCATCAGCAGTATATGGCAATCTTGTGACTTCTATCAGTGTCTGCCTGAGCACTGGTTAAAGCTTGTAGGAGGAGTTTTCATTCTCCTCTGTCTATGAGGCTGCATGACCCCTGACCCCCTGTCTGGACAATGCTAATTGGCCCTGTGCTGATTACATGCACCCTCCCAAATAAAAACCTCTCTAGCAATACACACCAAACTGGGAATGTGCAGAGTGCCTCCATGGCTTTATACTATCAGCAGATGGATTGGGGACAGATGAAGAAGGGGAGGATCAGAGAAGACAGGATCAAACAGCCTTTTTACACAATGCATAGGATTAACCCCTTAGGTCCCACAGTGAATATAACAAGCATGATGTACTGCATATACAGACTGATTTTACTGTTGTGGGTTTAGTAACACTTTAAGGCTACTTTCACACTGGAGCGGTACCCGCGGTCGCGGTAAAACCCCGCTAGTTTTAGCGAAGTTTTACCAGCGATAGGGCTCCGCTATGCGGGCGGGAGCGCTACGCTTTTAACCCCTTACAAGGGGTTAAAAAGGGGTTAAAAGTGCCGGCGCTCAGCGATACCGAGGCGGTGTGCAGCCACTTCGGCAGCGCTTGCCATTCATTTCAATGGCAGGGGCAGTAGAGGAGTGGTATATCACTGCTCCCCTCACCGCCCCAAAGATGCTGCTTGCAGGACTTTTTGTAACGTCCTGCTAGCGCACCACCCCAGTGTGAAAGCACTCAGGGCTTTCACATTGGTGTGGATTGGGGGGGACTTTTGAGGCGCTTTACAGGCGCTATTTTTAGCTAAATAGCGTCTGTAAAACGCCTCAGTGTGAAAGCAGCCTAAGACTGTAAAGGTTATTTTTTATTGTTAATAACAAACATGTTATCTGGCAATCTTGGTTTCTCCTCCGCTCAGAGCACCCCCATAGCAAGCCGATGCCTATGGGGGCACTCATGAGAGCTCAATCCCGCATGAGTGCCCCCATAGCATGTCCTCCTCCCCGCTCCCTCCTCACAGGATTTGACTAACAGTAGCAGGAAGCAATGGCGCCCACTGCTGCCGTGTCTCCTATGAGAAGAGATAGAAGGGAGAAGAGCTGCTGCAGATAGGCACAGCGCTGGATCAAGATTAGGCTCAGCTACGTGTTTAAGGGGGGTTGGGGGAGCAGTTTTAAAGTTTTCTTTTTTTTTTTGACCTTAATGCAGATAATAAATAATATGTTTTATTTACAGGGTCTCAACATCATGCCCCTGATTTGCACATCCCAATATGACCCTTCAAAGTTTAAGAATCCACACTCTTTTGACCCAACACACTTCTTGGATGTAAATGGACTCTTCAAGAAAAATGAGGCATTCATGGCATTTTCAGCAGGTATCTAATGACTTTTTATTATAGTTAAAAATAAACACCAGAAAATGTTCATTGTTTTATATAGTAGCAAAAAATATTGACCATATCTTGTCTCGTTCCTACCAAAATGGATCATGGCTTTCTCATAGTAGGAGGGAGTTTGAGCTTAAAGCCCAACTCTGGGAAACATGAACGTTTTTCAATGTGGTGGGGCTGTGCCAGCACTCAGTGTTGCCAACCGCCAGTAAATTTACTGACAGTTTGTAAAAATCAGTGATTTTTAGAACTGTCTATAAATATCAGGGTCTGATAATTTGTCACGCCGTGCTGACTTTTTAAGTGTAAACCAGGCAAACTACTTGATAGGGGTATTGTCAGTGTTTCCATGTTGTGTTTAAATATCAATTGTCTTAGTTTTTAATAGGAGTTCAGTTATTTTTAAGGTTGCCAGTAAAAAATGTGCTCTGCCAGTAAGATTTTCCATGATTTGCCAGTAAAAAACGCTGCGGGAGGTTGGCAACACTGCCAGCACTGCAAGGTTTAACTGTTTTAGGGGCAGGTCTGAGGGAGAGTAAAATGCTATGCGGTGGACTGTCCCCTTGGCATCATCATATCCAGGGCCACGGACCCTGCTTTGGTCATGATGACGTCAGGACCTTAGACCACTGGAGCATAGAGAAGATGTTGCGTAGACTGTTCTAGCAGCACTCAGGAGTGAAGGATCGGATAAGTAAATCTTCAAAGCAGGTAACCCTCGCAGTGTGGTTTCAGCATCATTTTCAAGTTTCCCTTTGAAGTTGGGTTTTAATGCAGCTTATGGAAACAGAACAAATCAGGATAAATAACATGGTTAACAACCAGCAACATACAAACTCCATTTTGGCAGAATTTGCAGATTATGACAGTATTAAAGCTGAAAAATATTTTTAATTACTGTATAGGGAGGTGTCGCATGGTGCAGCAGCAGGAAACACTCAGAGTCCAATTGTAGAGAACAGAGCTTGTATTATTGCAGACTCCAATCATTCACAACAGCCTGGCAGGAAGGTATCCGACTGAGAACTCTCACAGTATATAACAATAGCATGTAGTGGAGCAGATCTCAGATGTGCTGACAGCCTCTGTCTTAAGGGGTGGAATACGGCCTGTGCGGTCCGTACCCAAATGGGGAGATTCCCAGGAAGGATGGCGTATCTCTACCATTTCCCTACGTGCCTGGAACCTCTCCCTGCCACTAATCACTATCACTGTCAGACGGATGACCTGTCCCTACACTACACATATGTGAAATACGCGCCTGACCCCAGATGGTCGCCAGAGTCAAATGGGGTAGCAGCATCCAACCAGATAGCTCTTCCAGTGACCCAGGAAACCATAGAAGAACCATGTTCCTCCTGACTTCCTCTCCCCCTGCAATGCCACTAAGTTTGAGTGCCACTTGCAGTGCAGAAAGTAGACTGCACCTGCCTAGAACGGCAACAGCCCTCTTTTGGATTCCTTACTTTATGCTGTCCTTTATTCAATTTTGCTTCCTTTCTTGAAAAACACAATCTCGAATTTACCAATTTTACTGAACCAATCCCTGAAAATACCGGTCACTACTGCTCTTTCATCTTGAACAGGGTGACTAGTGAAGTAAAGAGCTGTTGTAGTTTTGACTTTGGGAAGGGCTCTTGTCAAGCCCTGGCATTGTGGAGGTGCCTCCTAATGGCCTCTGAAGATTGCTGGAGTTTGTGGAAGTGTACTGGGATGTCATTGGTCCTATTTTTATTTGTTTTAAGTGAATAAAAATGTACACAGTGCAGTTGTACAGAATAAGAAGGAGATAGAGCTAAAGGACAGATCATAGAGTTCATCTTCATTTTGGCCTTACTCATGAATATCAACATTGGCTCTTTCAAATTGTAGACCACAGCATTAACTGGTTCCATGCTGGTCACTAGGAGGGAACGTACAAGGCTTTCCCCCAAACACCGATGCCTTCCCAGGGATAACCTTACTTAATCCAATAAGAGTATTGCCATTGTGTGACAAGAGAAACACATTACAACACATTAAAAAGTGAAAGTGGGGTGGTGTTCAGGAGGCTCAAATGCATACATGCGTGTAGTAGCTAAAGGAGTGCTGGCCAGTGTACTCCTGTGCCTCTTCCTTCTCACCACTGGTGTGTGGCTGCATTCTGGACTTGTTGTGTGCCACTTGAGGCTCTAGTTCTATTATCCTATCCATGGTGTTAGGCAAGGCTATATACATGTTAATCCTTCAATACTTTTCCCATGACACTTAATTGAGTCTAAAAGTTAGCTGGATAAGCCATGAAACATCTTCAACATTGCAGAACAAGTCCAGTTGAATGAGATTGACTACTACTAACTACAGGGTGGGCCATTTATATGGATACACCATAATAAAATGGGAATGGTTGGTGATATTAACTTCCTGTTTGTGGCACATTAGTATAAGTTAGAGGGGAAACTTTTCAAGATGGGTGGTGACCATGGTGGCCATTTTGAAGTCGGACATTTTGAATCCAACTTTTGTTTTTTCAATAGGAAGAGGGTCATGTGACACATCAAACTTATTGGGAATTTCACAAGAAAAACAACGGTGTGCTTGTTTTTAACGTAACTTTGTTCTTTCATGAGTTATTTACACGTTTCTGACCACTTATAAAATGTGTTCAATGTGCTGCCCATTGTGTTGGATTGTCAATGCAACCCTCTTCTCCCACTCTTCACACACTGATAGCAACACCGCAGGAGAAATGCTAGCACAGGCTTCCAGTATCCGTAGTTTCAGGTGCTGCCACAAACAGGAAGTTAATATCACCAACCATTCCCATTTTATTAAGGTGTATCCATATAAATGGCCCACCCTGTATATCTCTTTAATCTGTAAATCATATATTCATTGGACGCCCTCTTATAGAAATAGGAACAGGAGCAAGGAGAAATTTCCTAAATGGGAGAGAGAAGTTTCTTTTTCGCCTTTTTTTTCTTTCTTTTGCCGAGTTGGCTGGGGGTTGATTTCATGGAGGAGGAGATGTTTTAAGAATTCTACAATTAAGAATGTATATTGTGGTAGAAATACTTAGGAGTAGAGAGACGCGTTAATATTGATGCAAAATTTCAATAAAAAGAAAACATCCTCAATGGGAATGCAGACAATAGTAAAAATCTCACCTAATGCCTAACTCTTCCCCACTCCGTAAAAACTAAAAATGTTTTTGTTTGACTTTTACTTTAAAGAGAACACTATGTGGACAGAAATATGAGAGTTGCCATTCTTGACCTGCTTTTCTAAATGGTTTGTCAACCCAATACGTGCCTGTCTATTTAGAAAAGGAAGTACTTTGAAGAAGTATAGAGGACAGGAGTTCAGGCTTCTTCTTGTTCCAGGTCAATAAGTCACTAATTGAGATAAGCTTTTGGTCCGGGTCCACCATGAGTTTGATCCAAACCTGAGCTGGTCACAGTTTGAACTAATGATGAAGTTATCAGCCACTGTCTTGTTTTAAACTGAAACAGGCAAAGAGAAATTCTTGGGCCATGCAGAATATATACTGTGTACTTTGCAAGCTTTTGTTCACAATGATTTTTGAACATTCCTCTAGGAAAGCGGATCTGTCTTGGAGAGGGTCTGGCCCAAATGGAGTTATTCATTTTCTTTACAACAATCCTCCAAAACTTCACTCCAAAGCCTCTAGTGGACCTAAAGGACATTGATATCACTCCGGAAAGCAGTGGTTTGGGAAATATACCACGGCCTTACAAAATGTGCCTTACTCCTCGTTGAAAATAGAAGACGTAACTTGAAAGTCTTTATCTAGAAAACTAGAATAAAATGAATGAAATTGAATTAAATTTCTCTTTGTTCAGAGCCTATAAGCACTAGGCAATTGTGGTTGTAACATTTGTTTTTCTCCAAAAGTTCTCTTCTTGCTCTATACTTTCCTGATTTGATATTTCCCAATTAGCTCACAATCAATACCTATTAATCCCAACTCACTAGCACTACTACATTGTTCAAATATTACATTTCCAGCTGAAATTCTACATCGGATCTCCATGTAATAAGTTTTTCCATGGTAATTTTGCCTTTGTGCCCTAGTTATAATCATGGCTATTGGACAAATTTCATAAGGCAGGGAAAAGTGCCACATTAATATGTAAAGTACAGTAATATAAAGCTACTAATCTTCAGATGTCTGATTATTAAAAACCAATATACAATGATTGCCCTCCTGGGGATGAGATTATATGAGGTATTGTCTACTGGGGCAGTGTAAGCTGCCTTTGTGGACCCCACCATAGTAAGAACAACCTCTCGAAGTGAGATTTACTGACAGCAGCAATTTATTGCTGGCATAGATCATGACATTTACTGACAGAGCCAACATTTTTTACTGACACTTCAAAAAAGTACACAAAATTACCATTTTCAGTGCAAAACAGTACAAATTTCAATATTTAAGCTACAAACATGTAGCTACAGTAGCACTATTAGCAATGTGTTTAAAGTGATTGTAATGTCTTGTTTCTTTTTTAAGTAAAAATAGCAAACATGTTATACTCACCTCCTCTGTGCAGTGGATTTGCACAGAGTAGCCCTGATCCTCCTCTTCTCGGGTCCCTCTTTGGCTCTTCGGGCCCCTTCCTCCTGTTGGGTGCCCCCACAGCAAGCAGCTTGCTATTGGGGGCACCTGAGCCAAGTCACAGCTCCCTGTGTCCATTCAGACATGGAGCTGTGGCCAAGCCCCGTCCCCTTCTATTCTCATTGGCTGACTGACTTTGACAGCAGCGGGAGCCAATAGCGCCGTGCTGCTGTCTCAGCCAATAAGGAGGGGAGTCCCGGATGGCCGAGACATTCCTACAACTCTGGAGCTAGAGGGACCTCAGGTGTGTATTAGGGGGGGCTGAGGGGGACTGCTCCACACAGAAGGTTTTTTATCTTAATGCATAGGATGCATTAAGATAAAAAAACCTTCTGACTTTACAGCCCCTTTAAGGTATAACAAAAGGCAAAAAGCATATTTCCCCATAAAGGTCAGGTTAAAATAACCCAAGAGAGGCTGAACCAGCTGCCAACCAGGCATCTTGGGGGGTCATGACATTACAGGATCCATCCAGGGCCTGGACTGGCTGTGTGACGTCAGCCGACAGTGGACTTTGGACAAAAGACCCTTGGCCATACTTCTCCTTTGATGCAAACTTTCCTACTGGTAATAAAAATATCATTATCAAGAATTTCACTATATATAGTTCTTGGCCCATAAAAAAAGTGATCTGAGCACACATAAATATGACAGTAATTGTAAATCATTACCCAGTCTCTAAGTGCCAAAACCAACTCACAAAACCACCATCAATTCACATCAAACGACCTTCAGCATCCTCCCTCCTCAACCCTCGATCAATCGCCCCAGCCCCCCCCCCCCTTCATGGCTTCATCATTTTTTTCCTACCCCTCAATCTGCACAGCTTTCCAAATTCACATCCTTTCTATCTCCTGATATACTTGTGTGCCTCAAGATTAAAACACTTGCCTATTTTCAGCTCCCTCTAGTTGGGTCACGTTATGCCCTGTGTCAGCTATCAGCAGCTGCAGGGGAGAGGAGTGAGAGCGCCAACAGTGGCTAGGAGTGGTGATATCACCCATAGGCTTCAAGGGCCCATTCGTTGTCACTGCTCCCTCCTCTCCCCTGCATACATGCTGGCTAGCATAGGGGAGCCAATTCACATGACCACAAAGGAGCGGCCTGAAAATAGGCACGTATATATATCTTTCTTACACAGGTTAGTTAGCATAGGTGTTGGGGGGGGGGGCAGTTTTAAAGCTAGTTAGGTGCAAGCTGGAATTCCACTTTAAAGAAGAGTTCCACCCAAAAGTGGAACCTCTGCTTATCTGCCCCCCCCCCCCCTGTGGTGCCGCATTTGGCACCTTTCGGGAGGGGGATACCTGTTTTTGATAGGTACCTTTCCCCACTTCCCTCAGAAGTTCAGCCCCCCTGCTCCTTCCTCTGCCAGTTAGAAAGCACATCGCGCTTCCCGCATGCGCAGTAGGGAACTGGGTGTCAAGCCAAAAGGCTTCACTGCCGATTTCCCTTACCATGAATGGTGGCGGCAGCACCCCGGGAGCCAATAAAAAAATCGGCTGGAGTGCTGACATCGCGGGAACCCTGGACAGGTAAGTGTCCTCATATTAAAAGTCAGCAGCTGAAGTATTTGTAGTTACTGATTTTAATTTTTTTTGTGGGGGGGGGGGGGAACACCTCTTTAAGGTCACTTTTTTTGAAAACAAAAGGCTGCACACTGGTCCGTTTGGAAAGTCTGGTGTTTGGAAGGGGCTATCAGGATTGCAGCACAGATGTAGGAGAGGCGTATGCAGCTGAGGCTTAGTAGACCGCGTTGCCGATTACTGCTATGTCGGCCAGCCATGTTATCTCAGCCATCCAGGAATGTGCACCCTAAGCTCCTCTCGTGAAAGGGCTATATCGGAAGAGCTCAGCAGGGTAGTGTTACCGCTATTTATCTGTAATAAGTTTCAGCTGTACAGAGCCCTAGTAAAATGTGGCAGCACCCCTTGAAGTCTAAAATTAGTTTTTTATTTTTTATCATATGTACTATTTTATACAATGTATACCACTATATCAAAAATGTTATATTAAAAATATAAACACCGTTTATTACATTTTTACTAACATCATCATATGTATCACATAGAACCCCGTGGCATCTATCACAAAAACTAGATCACCATGCTAAATAACATAACGGCACAGTAAAGTAGATCATGTAAAACATCAACTACTGGGTAAGTGTGTGATCACCAAATGATCCACAGATTGAGGACCTCCCGCCATCTTGATGAGGACCTCCCACCTTGGGCCATGTTGGACTATATCTTCCTCTCTCATCCATGAGGCAAAGTCCTTGAACATTTTAGTATATACTATACGATTTTTTTCTTCTGCCTGATCTATTTATTGTTGTTTGGGAACGATTTGACACCCCTTGTATATCTTCAGCTATACATCGTGCGGATTATTTGGTGATCACGCACTCACTCTACATGATCTACCGTACTAAGCTTTTGTCTCCCTGATGAAGATTCTGGATGAATTGAAGGGTGTTGGGGTTTATTTTTATTATAATATTGAGGCAACGCAACTGCCGTTATGTTATTTAGCATGGTGATCTGTTTTGTGATAGCTGTCATCAACTAATTGATGGTGTTTTATGTGATACATTTGATGATGTTAATAAGAATGTAATAAGCGTTATTTATATTTTTAACATAACATTTCTCATATACTGTAGTTGAATGTTGTGCCTAAAAAATCCCAACCAAGAAAAGCGGCTGTTTGATTCCAGGGACCAGCTTGTATTATCTTAAAGCATTACTTTGTGTACATTTGCAATTATTTTGAAATTTTTAAATAAAATAATGTTAGTGATGCTTTTTACACTATTGAGTCTCATTGGCTTTCTTTGCATGATTAATCTGGAGCCTTGGACGATACTCATTTAAGACTTGTGTTTATGGTGCCATGGAGGATACCTTTGACATAAGAGCATACTGACTTCTCTTAAATTGGAGGGTCATATCAATCTGATAAGCGTGTCCATTAGTCATATGGTGGAGTATTACGGTGGTGCTATTTGAGTGATAACGCCTGCACAGGATAATTGTTTAAGGCTGGGTTCACACCTATGAGAATTAGATGCGGATTAAACCGCATCCAATTCGCAAGACACTTGAAAATACATTGTTTTCAATGTGTCCGGTTCACATATGTGCGGTGCATTCACACTCCGCATTGCACAAAAAACGTGTGCCTTTTCTGTGCAGTGCGGTGCGAACTCCCAGCCCGTTGAGTTCAATGGGAGCGCATCTAACACAGAGATGCACTCCGCACTGAACGAGGATTTTTCCCCTGCTTGTGGTTCCTCCCCCATCTGTCCCCCCGCAGCTGCTGCGCCGTGGGTACGGACAGGAGCCGCCAAACTGTGGCTCCGCCCCTTTCCGGCAGCAGACAGGCTGGAATTTGCACCGGACTGGTGTGAAGCCAGCCTGAGTGTCATACTTTTTGCACTGTTTATTTCACAGTTGGATGGTTGACTTTATTGCATTGATTTGAACTTCTCTACATATTGTTTATGATTTATTTGAAGAGCACAGCACTTTTACTAATTATTTATTTACTAATTTATATCTATTTGATGTGCTAGCAGCTAGGAGTTTGCTATTGTTTTGAGCACAAATTTTTTGTTATTCATTTCTGTCTTTGAGCGATAATATTTCTGCTACTCAAGGTTTTTTTTTCCATTTTATTATTTTTAATATTTTCACAATGGATGTTTTTGAAAAAAAGAGCTCCATAGAATTTCAATGCAGATGATGTGATCACTGCAGATACATGACATAGATTTTTGTGAGGTCAAAAAATATGCGAGAGAAAGAGTCACCCTGCAGATGAGGAGGTGGGGGGGGCATAGTTGTCTTGGATAAGGAGGACTGTATAACTGAGATGCAGGAGGATTGTATAACTGAGATGCAGAACATTTTTAATGATCAGGTCCCTCTAACCAAACACCCTGCTTTCTCTTGATAAGCGAGAACTTCTGAAGTTGGTCATTAAGGGATTTCAAGAAAATGTCTTGGATAAGAGGGAAAAGGCATATTTAATTCCTGTTACCTATTATTTGCCAAAGGTTCATAAATACCTTGTCTATCTATTGGGCTGTCCCATTATTAGGGGGATTGGTTCTTGAGTTCGAGAATTTTCAAATGTATAGATTTTTTTTTTACAGCCTCCTGTTAAAAAGATGCCATCATATCTGGCGGATGCAAAAGATACCACTAATCTTCTGAATGGAATAGAATTTAAACAAGGATGATTATTGGTGATGACAGACGTCTTCACTCTATACTATTGTTTCTCACCATTGGTAAAACGCAGGCTTGCTCTATGAAGGATTTCCAATAAGTGACATATATATCCATAATGCAATGGGGGTTTCCCCTTCTTGTCTTTTGCATGAGCTGTGTTGCAAGCATGAAGAGGATGAGTTGGATTGACACATGATCTGATGGTGATGAAGAATCAATTTACTACAGTGTTTAGCTCATCTCTCATATATAGAGAAGAAAAGGCATAAGCAGCAAGATGGGGACAGCTGTCACCTAAAAGGAAGGAGATAGGAGTAGCTACAGGATCAACATAAACATATTATGGGCCCATATTGACTTTTTCTTTGAATGCAATAGGTTAAAGTGTACAGTGACTCATTCCTGGACTTGGGGCAGGATCGATTCCCACTGTTCCCACCAGGAAGACTATCTGCATGGAGTGTGTATGTTCTACAAAGAAAGTGGAGAGGAGACTGTATAAGCATGGAAAGCAGAGAACAAAAATGTATATAGAAGAAACTGTAAAGCTCAGTTTAATATTAAATAATACAAATACAAAAGTATAACACAAGAAGTGCTTAGGTGATATGTGAGACTACTTCCACCCGCTCCTCCTTCACTTTATATAGACAAGCAAAATATGAAAAGTTAGGATTTTTAACAAGCACAGCTATCAAGTGTCTTAGCAAATCTCTAGCAGAAATATGCTGCAAATAAGGGTAGGAGATGAGTGTAAAAGGTGTGAAGGGGCAATATTTTCCAGTAGAGGTGGTAGAGGGTATGATGGTGCAATGAGCCTTTCTACCTGTAGGTGGCTCTGTGCCATTTTCGCATGGGGAGGAGAGACTTATAAGGGAATTGAACCCATACAGTGCCTCAATAGCAAACGTGGTCTGATTGGACACTGAACTCTCAAGAGACTTCAGTGGCCATTTTGGATGAGGGAACCTTTTAAATAAAGGAACCCAAGTCATTTTGGCATGCATCTGGTTAGTGTATGGCAGGGACAGAAACCTACTTGTGGGGGGCAGTGCAAAGCATAGAGAAAGGTACCTGTTGAATAGGGACAGCTCAGGGCAGGTTTCTTGGTCATTGCTGATATTCCACTGGTCAGAAGACACGCATGGAACCGGTGTGATGTGCTGATTTGTCCTCTATACATTTTCTGAAAGAACACTGCCCCTGCTAGTTAAAGTGATCCTCTGGTAATGCAGTTTGTGAATACGGGATTCTACAATTTTGCATTGCTGTGTATATACAGTATTTGTATTTCTGTGCCAAATACTGTTTTACCTGTTTATTCAGCACATTTTTAAGGACTCAAAGAAAGGTTATTGTGCATTATACTAAGTGTACAAGTGGTTACTCCCAATTAAGGTACCTACCTTAGGTCCCGTCTATAACTATGTACACAATTAATGGGTGAGTCTTCACTTTTAAATATATTTTATTTCATATAAAAGTTTATTATAAAGGTTCTTATTTATCCAAGTCATGGCATAGCCAGCAGAGCAGGGTTTGTTTATTAATGTTAGACGTTACAATGTGACTAACTACATACTACATTAATCTCTAAATCACCAGTATTATTAATTAGTCACGGTTGAAATTAGAAAACTCCTATAATATTAACATGGTTCACTAAAACAGAGGTGTGCTCTAATGAGGTTAAACTGGAACACTGATGTCAAACAGGAAATTTAATTAGATCTAAACCCTATCTAGATGACATTTAGATTGCTAAAGCACTGTATAACAAACAACTGCCATTTTTATTATTGGTATTATTTTCATAAAAATACTTTCATATAATCCTACAGCTGCTTTCAGCTATGAACTAATAAACCATAAGAGAAGGAAATTAAGGATAGCATTTTCACTTGCATGAATTTTGCGGACTCATCCCCATGTCAGGGGATGGGGTTCCCAAAGCCAAATCTACCATGAGACTAAAGGAAAGGGATAGGGGATCCTGGGGGCGTGAGATCACCACCAGATAGGAACCGGCTTCAAAGGGAACACACTGCAGCATACAAAAATGCAAAAATGTATTGATACTCAAAAAATGTGGCAGTAATAACATTCCATGTAGTAAAGGATCACATCACACAACTGAAGTTGTTCAAGACAACATTGCCATAGAACAAACATTCGACCCGGGTAACTCGCACCAGCCACACAACATGTGTAGGGAACACACAAAGGGGGGAGGGAAGGGGAGCTGGGGAGTAGGTCCCTGCTGGGAGGGGGAACAGCACAGCGGCCGTGAATGTCTCCCAGAGTAGCTGCCAATAGCAGATGAAGGATGATGTAGAGTCTTAGTAACAAGGGGAATATGCCAGCCAATATAGTGTAAGAGTCATGTGGCTGAGCCACTAAAAGGCTGTGTAGCAGTGAGAGACAGATTGGCACATAAATGCTGGGGATATCAATGAAAATACTCTTGGACAGCACTATATAGGAGCTTTAAGCAGAGAGCATAAACACAAAACACAGCGGATGCATGTGGTGTTTGTGAATTCAATGGAGGGAACAGCGTCCCATGGAGCAATTTCACCAACAATCCTGTGTTGAGCGATCTCACTATCCTATGTATAGCAGCAGTGGAGACTCCAGTATGGATCTTCCTCCGTGCAGCTCTATAGGTCACTGCTGGGAGGGGGAACAGCACAGCGGCCATGAATGTCTCCCAGAATTGCTGCCAGTGACAATATAATGATAGATGGCTCTGTGCTGAGGAGTGGACAATACGCAGATGTGGAGTCTCAGTAACAACGGGAATATATATATGCCAGCCAATGTGGTATGACAGTTGTATGACAGAGCCACTGTGGGGCTGTAATAGACAGATTCACACATGAATGCTGGGGATATCAATGAAAACCCTTTTGGACAGCACTATGTAGGAGCTACAAGCAGAGAGCATGAACACAAAACACAGCGGATGCATTGAGTGGTGTGTGTGGATTCAACAGAGGGAACAGCATCTCATGGAACAGTCTCACCAGCAATCCTGTGTTGAGCGGCCTCACCAACATTCCTGTGTGTAACAGCAGTGGAGACTCCAGTATGGATCATCCTCCATGCACCCCCACTTCCTGGTTATCCCCATGTGTCCGTTGAACAGCGGCATACAATGCTCTGTAAAGTCCCATGCCCAATAGGCACTTGCAATTGGAGTCAGTGGCCACGCTGCAGTATTCACATGTGTGGGGGCAGTAGATGACACAACACCGCAGGATGCGAGTGGACTTCCGGGTCACATGACACTGTAATGTCAATGCATTTCGCTCACCTAACGTGAGCTTTGTCAAGACGCTGGAAGGAGGCATGTTGCAGGTTTAAATGCAAGAGGGGGATTGATAAACTCCTCCCCTATGTAGTTTTATTTCTCAGCCATGCCTGCACGGCCAGTGTTAAAGGGACAGCATCTCAAAGATAGCAATGATACAAAAAATTTAAAAATGGTGTAAATCAAGCAGCTAATATTTTATCCTAGTGGGAGAGGTAGACCGGGAGTACAAACTCACTTTATGTTACATTCAACTCCCATACATATCGGATACAGCATATCTGCCCATGATCCAGATCCAAGGGACAAGGAGAGAATTATTTCACATCAACTCAGGGCTCAAGGAATACCTTTAAGCTACATTCTGTGTTCAACCCTTTGGGGGTCATAGTTCAGAGGTGGAAAATCCACTCTTTTTCTTTGCGCAGAAGGGCCCTGTTATAGTTCTCTCTATGACTCGATAAATTTAAAGCAAAAAACCCCTTCAACCTAAGACCCTCTGGGGATGACTTGTGGAACTAATCAAAGTGTTGAGCTATGGAAGTACGTTCCGCTGTAAGTGGATTCTTAGGTGGCTTGATACTGGAGAGGTGTTCACTGATGCGGATCCTGAGTTGGCGTTTGGTTTTGCCCACATAATATTTCCTACATGGGCATTCCAAACTACACAGGACCCTAGAGGTACTGCAGTTAATAAACTGCCTAATGTGATAGATCTGTTGGTTATCCGCATCAGTGAACACCCCCGGATGCTCCACATATGGACAGATATGGCAGTGGCCACATGGGAACATCCCAGTAAGACGTGGCATATCTGTTAACCAGTTTCCTGATGAAGTATGTTTAAATTCAGAATGCACCAGGCTATCCCTTAGATTTCTCACCCTTTTGGCAACCAAAAGGGGTCTAGACCCCACAATCTGAGCTATATTAGGTGATTGAGTAAGTACATGCCAATGTCTGGATAGAATGGAATGCACTTGGTTCCATTGGGAGCCGTATTGTGTGATAATACGGACGGGGATATTTTAGAGGAGGTGGACTTCGACACATCTGTTTGTAGTAGTTCCTGACAGGGCATTGAAGAAGCACGTTTACGTGCTCTTCTAATGGTTTTGTGTGAATATCCTCTAAATCCTTGGTACAGCTCCCCAGACTCAGATCTATAATCATTGTCACTTGAGCAGTTGCGCCATATAAGGAGGGACTGGCCAACGGGAATACCGTTGAACAGTAGGGGGGATGGTGGCTTGTTGCTAGTAGTAGAGTGTTTGCTGCTGTGGGTTTGCGAAATGTCCTGGTCTCCAATTGACCATTGTTGATGGAAATCCATAGGTCAAGGAAGGAAATTTTACTGATATCACATACATAAGTAAGTTTAATGTTCATATCATTATCATTCCGTTCCGAGATGAAAGTCTCTAATTCATCTGGGGTCCCCTTCCAGACCACCAAAATGTCATCGATGTACCTCAGCCACAGGTGGACATGGCCTAGGAACATCAACGACAAATATACCACCATCTCCTCCCACCTTCCCAGATGGAGACATGGGTACGCGGGTGCCCAGGGTGCCCCCATAGAGGTGCCTCTCTTTTGTTGATAATTTACTCCCATAAACTGGAAACAATTATGGGTGAGGGCAAAGTTCAGAAGGTCCAGGATGAAATAATTTTGTGATCCCATCAAGGGATAATTTAGTTCAAGAAAATGGGCCACTGCCTCCAAACCACAGGTATGGGGGGATGGAGGTGTAGAGGGACTCCACGTCAATACTGGCGAGTAGCATCCCCTCCTGCACCTCCACCCCCACCAATTTGGCCAGTACATCCCTAGTATCTTGCACATAGGACCATCATTTTTTAACCAGATCCCTAATTAGGACATCCAGAAATTTGCCCGCTCGTTCAAGTGGTCCCCTGATAGCGGAAATAATGGGCCTCCCGGGCGGTTTTTTTAAGTTTTTGTGTACCTTCGGGATAATGTTTATGACTGGGATATAATAGTCATATATCTTGAGATGGTTTAGCTCCTTGTGAGTCAGTAGACCTGCCTCAAAGGCTAATTGAAGCTTGAAGTTGAGAGACTCAATAATAGAAGGAAATGGGTTGTCTCGAAGTTTAAGGTAGGTAGACTGATCCCCTAACTGTCTGAGTATTTTTAATTCATAATCCCTCTCAGTGAGAAGGACCACGTTGCCCCCCTTGTCATTAGGTTTGATGACTAAATATTTTGGAATGCCCATGTAGGAAATACTATGTGGGCAAAACCAAACGCTAACTCAGGACCCGCATCAGTGAACACCTCTCCAGTATCAAGCCACCTGAGAATCCACTTACAGCGGAAACGTACTCCCATAGCTCAACACTTTGATTAGTTCCACAAGTCATCCCCAGAGGGTCTTAGGGTGAAGGGGTTTTTTGCTTTAAATTTATCTAGTCGTAGAGGGGACCATAACAGGGCCCTTCTGCGCAAAGAAAATGAGTGGGTTTTCCGCCTAGGAACTATGACCCCCAAAGGGTTGAACACAGAATGTAGTTTACAGGTATTCCTTGAGCCCTGAGTTGATGTGAAATAATTCTCTCCTTGTCCCCTGGATCATGGACAGATATGCTGTATCCGATATGTATGGGAGTTGAATATAACATAATTAAGTGAGTTTGTACTCCCTGTCTATCTCTCCCACTAAGATAAAACATTAGCTGCTTGATTTACACCATTTTTTAATTTTTTGTATCATTGCTATCTTTGAGATGCTGTCCCTTTAACACTGGCCGTGCAGGCATGGCTGAGAAATAAAACTACAAAGAGGAGTTTTTCCCTTCCCCTCTCTCATTGAAACCTGCAACATGCCTCCTTCCAGCGTCTTGACAAAGCTCACGTTAGGTGAGCGAAATGCATTGACGTTACAGCGTCATGTGACCCGGAAGTCCACTCACATCCTGCGGTATTGTGTCATCTACTGCCCCCCACACATGTGAGTACTGCAGCGTGGCCACTGACTCCAAATGGAAGTGCCTATCGGGCACGGGACTTTACAGAGCATTGTATGCCGCTGTTCAACTTTGGTAAGGACACATGGGGATAACCAGGAAGTAGGGGTGCACGGAGGACGATCCATACTGGAGTCTCCACTGCTGCTACACACAGGACTGTTGGTGAGACCGCTCAACACAGGATTGCTAGTGAGACTGGTCCATGAGATGCTGTTCCCTCTATTGAATCCACACACACCACTCAATGCATCTGCTGTGTTTTGTGTTCATGCTCTATGCTTGTAGCTCCTACATAGTGCTGTCCAAAAGGGTTTTCATCGATATCCCCAGAATTCATGTGTGAATCTGTCTATCACAGCCCCACAGTGGCTCTGTCATACGACTCTCATACCACATTGGCTGGCATATCCCCCTTGTTACTGAGACTCTACATCTGCCTATTGTCCACTCCTCAGCACAGAGCCATCCATCATTATATTGTCACTGGCAGCAATTCTGGGAGACATTCACGGCCGCTGTGCTGTTCCCCCTCCCAGCAGTGACCTATAGGGCTGCACAGAGGACGATCCATACTGGAGTCTCCACTGCTGCTATACATAGGACTATTAGTGACATCACTCAACACAGGATTGCTGGTAAGATTGCTCCATGGGACGCCGTTCCCTCCATTGAATTCGCACACATCACTGAATGCATCTGCTGTGTCTTGTGTTTATGCTCTCTGCTTGAAGCGCCTATATAGTGCTGTCCAAGAGTATTTTCATTGATATCCCCAGCATTTATGTGCCAATCTGTCTCTTACTGCTACACAGCCTTTTAGTGGCTTGTCCACATGACTTTTACACTATATTGGCTGGCTTATTCCCCTTGTTACTGATACTCTACATCTGTCTACTGTCCACTCATCAGCACGGAGCCATCCGTCATCAAATTGTCCTTCATCTGCTACTGGCAGGTGCTCTGGGAGACATTCACGGCCGCTGTGCTGTTCCCCCTCCCAGCAGGGACCTACTCCCCAGCTCCCTTCCCTCCCCCCTTTGTCTGTTCCCTACACATGTTGTGTGGCTGGTACGAGTTATCCGGGTCGAACGTTGGTTCTATGGCAACAATGTCTTGAACAATTTTAATTGTGTGATGTGATTCTTAACTATATGGAATGTTATTACTGCCACATTTTTTGAGTAACAATACATTTTTGCATTTTTGTATGCTGCAGTGTGTTCCCTTTGAAGCCGGTTCCTATCTGGGGGTGATCTCACACCCCCAGGATCCCCTATCCCTTTCCTTTAGTCTCATGCTTTCAGCTATGACCTTTCTACATGCACTCTGTCCAATGTCAACAGTACATCATTTTTCTGGACCAGCTTCCTGATAATGACAACTGTGCACCAACCGTGTGCAATCTGTCAATGTGGCCACTTCTAGTCTCCACCATGGCTGCATGTGGCAGAGTGACAACCCAGAAGCACAGTCACCCCACGACAGTGGTTGCCTAAACAAGGACCATCATGGCAGGATCAACTTTTGAAATTGCATGAACATGTTACATGAGATTTTAGTAGTTAGTTTGCTTTTAGAGCTACTCTAAACCTTGAGAAACATAGTGGGAGCACAACCTACATGCCCAATACTTCTGCTGACAGCTTGCAACAAAAGATATCAGCAACAAGTTATCGTGTTCCAAAAAAAATCCTCAATCACCGGCTCTGATGAGTTGGCAGTCCTGGAACTTTAAAGAAAACACCAGTCCTAGAGCTGTCAAAGAGTGCATGTGGCTTTCAAGGTGCAATGATTTGTCACCAACCTTCCACTGTCAATACAGCAGGTTTGGGTTGACTAAGCCTTCATTATACTTTTAAAAGACTGGTCATCAAAGAACGTCCTTGCCTAGCTGGTCAACAATGAAATAGCTATATGGACCTCAGATTGTGGTTTCATCTGGTTCTTGCTCTGGTGGCCTACCTACATGAGTGAAAGGAATGGAATACCTGCCTCCTGACTGGTCTTGTCTAAACCTAAATATTAAATAGATCCTCTGTTACCCTACTACTGGACATATAAGGGTTAATCTTTATTTTTGGTATTTTTTTTAAATTCATCAGGAATATTTAGAATGATATGAATCTCATAAACTGAAAAGTGATAGCCCCCTATATAAGACAGGGGGCTTGTAATTCAAAATTCATTATTTGCTAATCTCTTGGTAGACCCCAATTTTTGAAGGGCATGGAGCAAATGCCCTTTTGCCCCTGTTAACATTAGATTGGTTCTGCAAAGAATTAAAGTAGAACTATAGGCCAAACTTTTTTTTTCATTTTGGATAGAGCAAGGGAGAGTTATAACAGCTGTCAGATTTTTTTTTTCGCCATCTCTGTCCCATTGTGGAGATTTCCCTTCACTTCCTGTCCCAAAGCTAAACAGGAAGTGAGAGGAAATCCCTGCAAATTAGGGGCATTTCTTGGGGACCCCCAGGTCACCAGAACTAGCGTCCCCATTATAATATTTCCCCTATATTACTTTTCTGGGGACAACCCAAAATTTGGGCAATGGTAAACAGTACAAATAGTGATGGTGAATCTCCCTAACGGGGACAGCAATACAATCTGACGGGTGCTCTAATCCCTCTCTACTCTGTCCATAACTAAAAAAAAAAAATTTGCCTTCAGTTATAATTAACCACTTCAGCCCCGGAAGGATTTACCCCCTTCCTGACCAGAGCACTTTTTGCGATTCAGCACTGCGTTGCATTAACTGACAATTGCGTGGTCGTGCGATGTGGTACCCAAACGAAATTGAGGTCCTTTTTATCCCACAAATAGAGCTTTCTTTTGGTGGTATTTGATCACCTCTGTGGTTTTTATTTTTGTGCGCTATAAACAAACAAAGAGCAACAATTTAGAAAAAAAAACAATATTTCTTACTTTTTGCTATAATACATATCCAAAAAACAAAAAGAAAAAAACAAATATATTCATCAGTTTAGGCTGATATATATTCTCCCTCATATTTTTGGTAAAAAAAAATTGCAATAGGTGTATATTGATTGGTTTGTGCAAAAGTTGCAGCAGTTACAAACGATGAGAATTCATTTATGGGGTATTTATTTTAAATTTTTTTACTAGTAATGGTGGCGATCTGTGATTTTTAGCGGGACTGTGATATTGCGGCAGACATGTTGGACACTTTTGACACTTTTTTGAGACCATTGGCATTTATACAGCGATCAGTGCTATAAAAATGCACTGATTACTGTGTAAATGTTCCTGCCAGGGAAGGGGTTAACACTAAGGGGCGATCAAAGCGTTGACTGTGTTCCCTGGGATGTGTTAAGCCTCGTACACACGGGACGACGATCATGTTCAACACGCCACACTCACGACCGTTGCAAGCAGAATTGATCGTCTGTGGCGGCGCTTTCAACAGTTGAACATACGACGTTCGTTCGTGGGAGTTGTATGTGCAGACTAGAAAACTTGGTCGTGTCAACAAGCTCGCATACGACCGTTGGGTCGGGTGTAGAGCAGCTGTGTTCAACAAAGTTGTATTGTGCTAAACAAGCATGCGCCAAGTCCGGAACGGGCGGAAGTGTCCGTTCGTGTACAACTAGGCTTCTGTTTCACAGTTGCAGATTCGATTTGATTTCGCCAATTCCATTCAAATAGTGAAATGCCGCGCACATTAGCATCTTTTTCAATGGGATAATAACGAAGATGCACCTTGCTAGTGGTACACATGATACTAATGTCATAAAAGTCAGCTGTACTGTAGTGATATTAATAGAATTTGCACTAAGTTCAATCTATTTTCTTCTATTTACCATTTCCTCAATATTACAAACTCAGAAATATGTGAATTCCTAGAATTGAACATGTTTGTGGTTCTTTGCAATTTGTTTTAACTTTGATTTTGAATGTAATTGCCCAATTCTAAATTTCCATTTTTTTAAATAAATGTAGGCAAGTATTGTAATTTTAAATATTCTTTATTATAAAATCATAAAGAATATAAATTAAACAATCAGATGAA